>OX401415.1:25452729-25947729 GCA_947846245.1 Cerastoderma edule
AGAATCGATGAACTTTGAAGGTTTTAATTTCATATTTGTATATAGGCCTCTGAATTTTCATCTCAAGCAACATTCGTATGGTAAAGCCTATATGGAGTACTTTATTTATTTATTTATTTTCAAACGACAGCTTATTTCCGAGGAAAATACTTTAAACTGTAGACAAAAATGCTAGAACAGCACAACAGCTTTTTTTTATATTTGATAAATGTATGCTTTTAACTCAAAGCTTTTGTAAGATTATTAACAAATCGTAATACTAATGAAAATGATAAATGATAATGGTATTGATAATAGTAATTATGATAGAATATTAATAATGAATGAATTATCTTTTGCACAGCGCAATGGTGATGTTTTGACAGGAAATCCAAGTGCTGCGAACCTTATGGAAAGTTCGAAATGTATTATTGTCTGGCAGTATGGTTATTGTCTGGTTCCCGTCGTACCGTGATAAATAAGTACCAATGTAATGTTAAGGGGCAGGTAATCCAGACCATATGGTTATGGACGTGTCAACATGAAATTATGTAATATCGTATTTCAACAATACATTGAAAAGAGAGCCATTACTCTATGGCAATTTTACCTCTGGAAATAACAATTCTATTGACGTCTACTTTAGGTACGTCGAACATACTTTACGTCTGCTAAAATAAGAACAACACACCTCCGCTTTCGCAGACGACACTTTCACCTTTCGTTGTTGACGAAAACTGAAACCAAAGTAAATATTTTTCGAAAACATATTTTAACCCTAAAACTGAAATTGACAGGTCTTCTTCCTTTTCCTTTTGGTAATTTGATTTTGTTGTTCCAAAGTCGACGGTCAACTCGCTTTGCTGTCTAAAGAATTCGTTGGTCCCCTACTTGTATGTGTATGTATATGGATAATGTGTGTAAGATGTTATGAGAAATACCTAAGAACCATTTATAACACCTTGCTCCACCATACCTTACTTTGACCGCATCTGAAGCTTGGAGATGCTTGATCATATAAGAGAAAGAAATTAAAAGGCAAAATAGAATACAGAATACAATGTTTATGTATGAACTGTTTATATGCGGTAAATCTCAAAACAAGTTCACGCTTTTGGATTAAGAAGACACTTCTTTACTCACAGTATACACACTTAAAAGAATTCATAAACGATCTAATCTTGCTTCCAACGACTATTCTTCAATGCGTATCATATAATTTTACCGCTGTTGTGCAGTTTAAAGAAATTAATATTTAATTTAATTCCAACACATCTATAGGGCCAAAAGAGAATGTGCTCATAACAAACACATTCTCTACAAGACAGTTCAAGTGACGGTGTTTCCCATTGGAGTTAGCTTTGTAAGCTTGATACCATGTCTTCATGAATGGAGGTAACCGAGATACAATTAGCAGATTGCACTCAACACCAGTTCCCTTCCGAAAACTAAAGTCAATCATATCTGCCTTTATTGACGAGAAAATCTAATTTAAAGACGCAATGGACTGAACAGTATGACAAATAATATCGCTGTCGGTTCAAATGTGTTCCTTTAAATTGTCGGATATCGAGATCGTATCGACTTATTATACTGCCGTCTGTCGAATTTCCATATTTCGTACGAAAGTTATTGTCAACGAATAACTCATCTGATTACTTGTTAAAACGGAATAGGCACTCGTCTTTGTTGTGCACAAGGCGAGATGGTCCGGCGTGCGACAAACATTTCCATAATGCGTAACTAAAAGATCCTTCCTGTTTTGAATAATGATATTTATTAGTCGCTCCTCTCCCGAAAATAAAACCAGAATTATTCCAGCCTTTCCTTTGGAAAATCGTATATTATCCCCTCCATTTCATTTACATCATACCTTTGTAAGGAAACAAAAACATAATAGAATAAAATAAACAAATGGATTAGAATGATTGTGTGCTTACTTTAAGACGAACCATTGGCACGTCGTTTTCAATAAAGCTTTCAGTAATATTGAGGCGTTCCATAAATATAAAAGGAATTGTTCGAACCATATCTTTTTGGACATAAAACTGAGAATTCCAGTCGTAGCTCCATCCGAACTATCCAGAAAACTATCAGGGAAAGCTACATATGTCATTTCGTTTGTTCTATTTTGAGGAACAAGAGTAGTTGTTTCGAATTTAGCAGGTTTTTCTTCTCCAAAAGTCGATGCGTTCCGTAGAAATAAAAAAGCAGCATTTCTTGAGATGAAACTGAGTGCACCAACCGTTATACTATCCAAATTATCCAGAATACATATGTCATTTAATTTGTTATATTTCGAGGAACAAGAGTACTTGTTTCGAATTTAGCGTTGATTTTGTGATCTAACCCATTTGCTACCCTGAGTATCTTTTCTCTCCAAAGTTAAGCAGGTATTTAAGGTTTTGGAAAGCAGAAAGCAGACGACGCAAAAATCTATTTTTAAAAAATTACCGAGCATTCTAAGGGATAAGCTTTGAGTCTTTCGTCGTCGATTATGAGTCGATCCGAACAATATCGTGTATACACGATTAATAAAGCCAATTAAACAAATAGAAATATACGTTGATTGTAAGCCTTCCACAGACGAGGCAGGTAATCTTCCTGTGTAACAGCGAAGGCGTTATCAGCACAAGAAAACAATGACTATACGTATATGTTGATAAGCCCTATCAACTTTTTATTACAAAGTCACAACAGATCAATGGCGTTGGTTAGTGAGTCTACCAATTTAGAAATTAGAAAAAAAATACATCAAAACAACAAAAACATCAACAGCAAACACAACGATAACAACAACAAAAAACAAAAACAACAACAACAGTAACAACAACAAAAATTGGCCGAATCTAATTTGATAGAACTTGGGAAGAAACCCTTTTGCCTAATTATTCATCTGCTTGTCTAATTCAATAAACATCTTTCTTGTGTAAATTGATCTGGCAATAAACTATATTAAAAGAAATTTGCCCATATAATACAATGTGACTAGTCGGATTCGGAAACAACAACAGACGACGAAAGTAGATTTCTCTTTTTTACATTTTTTTTTGTGAAAAACGAATGTGCCAGAAATAGCCCATAAGGGATATTTCGTCTCATCTTCTAAACAGATCCCAAAGTCTCCGGCAGGAGATGACGTAAAGTGGTGTAGACTATAATGTATGGGTTTGGGATAACGTTCGAAACTACAGTTTATGCGTGTCTTTTCTTTGGAGTGACCGCTGAACATCAACAAAGCAAATTGCATGTACAATCACATATTAAATATGTTAAATAATATCTTGATGGAACAATGCAACACTATGAAGCAGAATGCATAGAAACCGCTTATATACAGGAAATAGTCGAATGAAAGCGTCTCCATGAGTAGGGCAGATATGACAGGGGAGATCATTCCGAATACTGAAATAAACACGTAAACAACACTGGTGACTTTTCCAGTCACCATGGTTACATTCTGTGACAGCCACGTAAACATGAACGCCAGCAATGGCGCCATACCAAATCCCCACAGGGCTAACGCGACAAAAACTCCGGGTACGATGTTGAAGAAGGAAAACACGATGAAAATCGCAATGCCAAACGTGAATGTACCCATATATACTATAAATAGAACATCCTGCCTCCATTTTTGTACAACGAGGACCGCTAAAAGCCGGCTGACACCAAACGCAATCCAAAACACGGATGTCGCGGAAGATCCCGAAGATTTGGTCCAGGATAGTTTGTCAATGACATATACCATGAAGAACCCCGACAAATGTTTCTGTATAGTAATGTACAATGTTATGAGAAGCGCCTGTAGGAAAACAAACATAACTTTCTTTGCCTTAGACAGTTTGTTTGTAGCAGTGGCCTTTTTGTTATCACTCTGGCCTTTCGGCTTCTTCATTTTGTAAACATTGCCGAGTAGAAGGGTCGTAATGATAAATAATAGAACGACAAAAACACAAAATACGGCCAGAATTAAGTAAGCAAATACAACACGGGTTTCGCCATATTTAAATACAGGTTCCCCATTTGTTGTAGAGTTATGTATTATCCCGGGAACCGGTATAAAATATGTATCGATATTGTACGTCGGCCGGTAATCGATGGCCGTCGTAAGATTCGCGTTGATTTCCGATAATTTCCAAGGAAAAGAAGCCGCTTGAGCAGTTGTTGCAACTGTAAAGGATTCTGTTTGGTTTGTCTCAGCGAACTCGGTAAATCGTTTAGCCAGGAATGGTTCCGATATTAGAGGGCCGATGGCTCCACCGACACCGATGGCAAAATGGATGAAGAGTAAATACGGTCCGCTCTCCTTTCCCCATACAAATATCGTATCTGCCGTACATACTGAAAAAGGGAGATAAACTATGGTTATAGTAGAGGGGAGATAACCTTTAAATTTTAACATAACATATAGATAACAAGTGTTCATGCATGTCTAAAAGCATATCTACATAAACCTTATGTCAAAAGGAGCAATAAATTCTCATATTACTATGGTTTCTGTATGGGTTTTACACCACGTCAACTTTATTCAAGTGATGTTGTGATGCCTGACTGATGATGTTGGAGGTGGACCAAGTACTTAGGCTGATCTAGCCAGGTAGGACAATGGGCATTCTGTCTGTCCGTCGGAAGACAGGCCCTTATAAAAAATCAAAAACACATCACGGTAGTTAAAAAGTGGAGTTTAATTGTGAAAGCATCGGGACGAATTAGATGTTTCCCCGTCAGTGGTTTCTTCTTTTACATGCGTTCCATGTGTTGTTCATACGGCTGAAAGTTATTCATGTCAGACTGTTACTACGGAGGCTTTTACTCAATAATACACCACACTATCTGCATCGGATAAAAAATGATAGAAACAACTATACCAAAAGGGGATATTGCTCCTAAATGATATGTTTTCCTTAATATCTCAATGGTAACCACCAATTTTTATACCGTACCGGAATGTCCAGCCACAGCAAACGTGCCACCCACGAAATGTATGGCCAACATGGCGGCGAAGTTCGAACACCACGGTGTTATTAGCGAGGTAACGGCTATACCCGAGAGTATTCCGATCAGCACCAATAACTTGTTGAACCGGTCGTACAGTACTCCTAGCGAAAGAGCTCCAACAAGGTTCCTGCAAGAGCAAAATTACCGTTGACATTAGGAATAAGTACGATTTGAAAAAAATCAAGACAAAATTAAACGAACTACTGCCGTACAGATCACCAAGTGATATGGCTCTAACAAGGTTCCTGCAAGACGAAATACACCGTTGACATTAGGAACAATAACGATTTGAAAGTCAAGACAAAATCGAACGAACCACTGCCGTACAGTTCACCAAGTGATATGGCTCTTACAAGGTTCCTGCAAGACGAAAAACACCGTTGACATTAGGAACAATTATCATTTGAAAATCAAGACAAAATCGAACAAACCACTGCCGTACAGTTCACCAAGTGATATGGTTCAAACAAGGTTCCTGCAAGACGAAAAACACCGATGACATTAGGAACAATTAACATTTGAAAATCAAGACAAAAATCGAACGGACCACTGCGTCAAGTCGGTTAATTGATAGGACTGCAATTGCATTGACTGCCAAAAAGTCAAAGCTGCTGTGTCGTTAGCCTTGTGTTCCGGCCCGTGCGTACCCCATATTATGGGCCGCTGCTGATGTTCGCCATAATTATATTTACATGTGTTTATGAGTTGTAGAGAGTGGAAAACCGGGTCAATTACGAAGTTCTATTCACACCTGTCGACAAACACGATTCTGTTACTGTAATATTCGATATTTGTATATCCAGATTCACATCAATATGCCTTAAGACTCCTTATAATAGGCTTTGGAAGAATCTTGATATTAATCTCACTTGTATCTATGTATTTATGTTGTTATAATAATAGAAAGTGACTTATAGGTCCATGAAATCGGGTGTAACGAATTTTATCCTGTCACTGGTTTTATTTTGCGACCGATAACAAGGTGCCGTATAACATTTGTCATATCCGGCACTAACCATATAACACATCCACGCGACAAATCATGACGTCATAAGAACGAAATGACGTCACGTTTACATCATTCTCTACATATTTTTTCCTTCTTTCTCGAGTTTTATTTACATCTTATTTGTTTGAAAGAATACATAAAGGTAACAGGATAAATAGAATAGATGGTTGGTGTCTTTGAATGGGAAAAGTTATCGGGCTCGGCTTCGGATTATTATCCGTTTCGCCTTCGGCTCAGCGGATAATATTCCTAAGCCTTGCCCGATAACATTTCCGATTCACGACACCAACCATCTATTCTCTATGTATTATGCTAACCATTGGACTAAAATTTACAGACACCCCACAATATCAAACGATTACTTATTTCCTATTTAATTACTTACGTTTGTATATCTTTGTCAACATACAGTTTATCATTACATTGACATTCAATACTGAAATAAGTGGTTTCCCTCCGAGACGGAGATCACAATGGACTCACCCTACAGATATGGCGGTGAGTATCCAAGACGAAGTCGATAAGTCTTTATCTATAATCATCATGATGTCTGGTAACGTCACTCCGATTATGGTAATATGCCAGCACTGTTAAAGAACAGAAAGAGAAAAAACAACACATTACTCAACTGGATACAGATTGTATAAAACATCTTTCACAAGTATGATTGTAATCGCTTCTAAGGTGAGGCAAACAAAAAACGAGTGTCAAATGAATTAATCTTTCTACTCAATAAAACGAGTTTCGAATGCCCCATAATGCCCAAAATCGTAACAGGTGTTTTATGTAATGTACGAAAACGAATTACGAGTTCCTTGTCTTTGTAAACCGATAACATCTATACTCGTGATAGATGTTTTATGCATTATAACGAGTTATGAGGTTTTCTTTTTTAACAAATAACATGTATACTCGTAGTAGAGTTGTTATGTATTAAACGAGTTACGAGTTTTCTTTTTAAGGTATATGGCGCCTAACAAGAATGTTGCATATCTCAACACTGAATGTTAGACACGTTATGATACTTTGTCACATTGAAGATCTTAACAAATGAGGTTTACCCATTATAACCCAAAATAGGGGAGATAATCAACATTGAAGCCTATGGGAAATTGAGTCATTCTGTCATGATGATAAGCCTGTTTGATTTTTGAGAAAAAAACTCTCGGTAGAAAGCTGCATCACATGACTGAATAAGATTTTAAAAATAGATTTATACTTAAGCTTTGCAAACAGGAGAAAATCAATTTTGTTTATTTTAAGGGAAGACAACTCATGTAAAATGAAAATAAGGGGGATAATCACAACAACTGATACCATAACATGAAGTTTCAATATGGTCATTGTTTGTTGACTGCTCTATATCGTATAGCTATTATAGTCACTTTTGACAAAGAAACATTCGAAAAGGTTTGATTAGTATGGGATATATACCTTAAACCGATAGCATATATACTCGTGACCAATGTTTTATGTTATAAAACGAGTTACGAGTTTTCTTTTTAAACCAATAACATCTATACTCGTGATAAATGTATTATGTAGTAAAACGAATTACGAGTTTTCTTTTTAAACCGATAAAATCATCTAAACTCGTGATAGATGTTTTATGTAATTAAACAAGTTATGAGTGTATTTTTAAACTGATAACATGTATACTCGTGACAGGGTTGTATGCAATCAAACGAGTTTTGCGTTTTCTTTTAAACTGATAACACCTATTCTTGTGATAGGGGTGTACATGTATGTATGTACGAGTTTCCTTTTTAAACCGATAACATCTAATCTCATGATTAATATTTTTTGTAAAAAGGAAAAAAACGAGCAATCATACTTACGGCTGCTACGCCAGCTAGCGCTATACAGAACGTGTGTACGACACTCACACGAAACGCTCTGTCTTTCTTCAAGCGTTGATGGAATGGCGGTATCACGTCACAAGTACCTCCATTTTGTTCAACAATACTCGGTAATTCGTGTCGAGGTCCCATTTCAATTTTCGGATTCTTGTGTTCCGAAACATCTTGAACGCATGGCTCATTTCCGTCGGTCGAATCAACCCGATCCATTGTTTTATATTTTGATTTATACGGAATACTCTTTAGGAAGGAAATGTGTTATTTGAGGATGCTAGACAAAAAGTTTCGAATTTCTTTTAAAAAGAACCTACAATCGTTTTTTAAAAACCAATGTAGAACGTCCAATCCCACGTAACAAATCAAATGGGCACCAAGATTAAAGTGTTCGTGTACACACATACTACATACGATTACAGATTTTATAAACTTACTGCCTCTTGTATGAACGCACTTTATTCTGCAAGTAATAGATAACGAATGAACACTTGTGACAAAAGGAGAATGTTGCGTATCTCAAAAGCACAAAGAAAAGATTACTGTTCGTACATATAAATCTTTTTAAAAGTCCACCTAAACTTAAAACAAAACACCCATTAAAGCAGGCGCGGCTTCAAATGCTTATAGCGAACTTCTTTGTTTGAGACAATGTCTTCTATCCTGTTTTAAAAAGAAGTTTAAACTGATTACAACGCGTAAATAGCCGGTAGGAGAGCTCTACTTGTTGACCAGTTATGTATCTAGACAGGTCGTTTCTCCCTGAAGATGAAACAAAAGACGTGCACCTGCATATGATAATAGAAGGCAAGAGTTAAAATGTTGCATGGTCTTTTTTCCGTCTGATTGGAAGGTTAAAAAATGTATATCTACTGTTCTGTTTATCCTGTTGTTTATAGTGCGGTAGTCTCTCACGATCCCATATTGATTGGCGATGTACTTCTGTTAGCTTAGGTTATATCGCTTGAAATGTGTGTACAATGATGCGATTCAAATAAACATATAACAAAAAAAGAAGATAAACTAATAGATAAATGAATAGAGAAATGAATAGATAGATAAATGAATGAACGAAAGAACACGTAACTAGATAAATTAATCAATACATATATGAAACAATGAATACCAAGTTTAGCTCTAATTTCGACCAGTTTTATAGGCCTATCTAGACAGGTCGTTTCAGCAGTATGTAAAACAAAAGACGTGCACTTGCATTCGGTAATAGACGATAAGAGTTGAAATGCGACAGGGTTTGTTTTCGTCTGATTGGAGGTTTAAAGATAAAAAAGGTATAATACTGTTCTGTTTATCCTGTCGTTTATAGTGCAATAATCTCTCGTGATTTCATATTGAATAGAACAGAACATACATTTCATGACGAGTACATGGTACATAGTCATGTTCACATACAAATATAATCTTGATTAAAAGCCGCAATCACTCTCTCAAATCTACAATGGCGATGCACTTCTAATTGTTTAGATTATATCGTTTGAAATGTATGTACAGAGATGAGTTCCAAATAAACATATAAAAATAGATAAACAAATAGATACAAAAGTAGATAAGTGAATATATAAATGAATGAATGAACGAACGAACGAACGAACGAACGAACGAACGAACGAACGAACGAACGAACGAACGAACGAACGAACGAACGAACGAACGAACGAACGAACGAACGAACGAACGAACGAACGAACGAACGAACGGACGGAACGAACGAACGAACGAACGAACGAACGAACGAACGAACGAACGAACGAACGAACGAACGAACGAACGAACGAACGAACGAACGAACGAACGAACGAACGAACGAACGAACGAACGAACGAACGAACGAACGAACGAACGAACGACAATGAATACCTCCCCATCCCAAGATCTGTTCCCCAATGGTTAAAGTAACGAACAAATAGGACAAAGTTGCTCATTTTCAAGGCTGCCTTAACCCAATGTTGCTGAAGGTTACTCAAGGTTGTTCAAAGTTTCTCAAAGACAACAGCCTAACGTGTATGGCAATGACCAGCTGAATCAGCTAATTTCCTTTAACAGTTTCTACCTTGTTTGCCAACGATGTTAAGTAAAGGTAGGTATTGGCACCATTCTTGGATAGGTCGGAGGCGTTTTGTAGTGTCTGCAAATTGAAGTAAAACCAAGAAGCAATTACATTGTATGAAAAAAGGTAAAAATGATTAAATTATTCTATTTGGGTGAAGTCACAAAAGGATTACTGCAAATTGAGAATGGTCAGGATGAGGAAAATCTCGTTTTGTCTCCATGTTTTTCTTACTTAACTCTTTACCATCAGCAGACGACATGTTTTACATGAAGCAGACGACTTTAGAAAAGGTTTGTAAACATGTGAAAAACGTTTCAATTCTTCTGTTGTGATATGTGAAAAGATTGAAAAGGCATTGCGGCAATAGGAGAAATTCGTTGTGACAAGCAATTTCTCCTTTAGTCACAGTACTTTTTGAAAGTCGTCTGCTGTACGATGCAAAAAAGCGGTGTTAGGTGATAATGTGTTAACAATACTTCGTTGTGACGTCACTGCTACAGATGACTTCACAAACCGGTGAGAAACATAACGCATTGTTAACAATGAGTAATTCGCCGTCTGTTTGTTACAAATAATTCTACCCAACATCGTTCACATAATTCTTTAGTTTGCTTTGTCGATGGGCCATTTGTACTCGCAAAGGTATCTCATATTTGAGCAATAGTAAGTAAGGCCCGTGTACATGTCCGTATCAATTGTACCAATCTTTTGGTTTAACTTTTTTTAAATGATTTCTTTGGAGATGCAGCGATAGGTCGCGCATTTTTTGCGACATGAACCATGTAAGTAGTGTGCAAGTTATTAGCTTTTGTCAATAAAAACGAAACGTAATGTTCAAACTACATTAGTTTAAACTCTTAAATCTGTTGTTAAGCAAGTTCTTTCAACTAAGACTAAGCACTCTCGATTTTTAATTCACCGAGATGCGGTGGTATACATGTAAGGGATACAGCAGACATTAACCCTTAGAATGCTGGGTAATTTTTTAAAATCAGACTTTTTTTCGTCTGCTTTCCAAAACCTGAAATATCTGCTTAACTGTGATGAGGAAAGCTCACAGGCCAGTCGCCAATTTACTTGGCGGCTGGCCTGGATCTAACCTGTTTGCACAAGCATGAAGTCGGTTCCAGCACTATAAGGGTTAACAAGGCAGGTCACCTGCGACAAGCATTCTAATCATTATGCGACCACACGTGGTTTGCTTTCCATTTAGAAAGCACATGTGACCTTTAACGCTTTTACATGCGGATGAAGACATGGTTATAAACATGGTTATGAACAATGTATTCCTTTGTCACACTTTATTTTATAAAGACTGCTGCAGAAGCTTGCTTCTTGCATATGACTGTTCCTGTGTATGGCAGTTTCTGACTTGATCAAACTGAGTGCATCCTCAAACGTCATGAACAAAATCCTATCAACTTATCATTCCATTTCTTTTTATTAAGGTTTTACATCGTGTCAACATTATTCAAGCTAAGTTACAATCCCCGGCTTGATGGAAGGAGACCATCTTTCCCTAAACGTGGATGCTCCTGGCTGGTCAAACTGCGTAGAACCATCGGATTTGGACCCATACGGTGAAGAACTATATTATTTCAAGTGCGGCATTCACACCACTTTAGGTTACATGCCCCCCACCCCTCCCGTCACACGAAACATGATAGAATGTTTTGAGCAATATCTCCTATTTGTCGCAATGACATGTAAGTCTTCCACAACATCATGGATCAAATGCGTGTAAAACTATAAATGAGAAAAAAGGGTTGAAATTGCCTTACATGAGCCTGCAATGATAAAGGATGAACTGATTTAATATTCTTGTCACGATCTAGCACATGTTGCAGTTTATTCAACCATTCCCAAATATGGAAATATGTGACTGTTCCGAAATGAGCCTGCTAGCTAGCCAGTCAACCAGCCGGCCAGCCGACCAGCCAGCCAGCCATCCAACAAGCCAGTCAACCAGCATACAAGCCAGTCAACCAGCATACAAGCCAGTCAACCAGCATACAAGCCAGTCAACCAGCAAGCCAGCCAACCAGCCAAAAAGCCAACAAACCCACACGGTAATCAACCAGCCAGCAAGCCGACCAGCCAACAAGCCAACCAACCAATCACACAAATAACCGACCAAACAAACAACTAACGAAAATAAAGTACGATTGTGCTGGAAACTTGATGATAAAGCAGGACTTAATGTTGAAAACAGCATCAAACAGATCAGATGATAAATTGAGGAGAGCCCATTTCGGTAGATGGAAACGACGTATACCATCGTCTGACTGTATGAAATAGTTCGCCCATTATTTGTTTCGATAGTATTCTTATTTATTCACACTGGTAGATAACAACTCAGTACACCCCCCTTATTTGAAATGTCTTCTATTAACACTATCTCCTGTGATAGAAAGATTTGTCTATCACAATATGAAATCTATTTATCTTATTCTCATCATAAACAGAGGTCGCCAATGTGGCTTGTGTAACGAACCGAACAAATGAACCTCTCAAAGAGACAAACACATCCTATCAGTGAATAACACTGTCGTAAACTGAGCGGTTGTGTTGTCTATATGTATACCAGCATGTTCTCTACAACAATGCATTAGGTTCCTAATTTTCATAAACGTTCAACGAACGTTACATGACTCCAACTTCCGAGAAGACTCGTCCCGAGTCTTGGCCCTTGGGAAACACGTGGGGAAGGCTACTCCGAAAGAAGGAGGGGACTTAATCCCACCGCTGCCACCAATGTAACGAACCGAACAAATGAACCTCTCAAAGAGACAATCACATCCGATCAGTGAAAAAACACTGTCGTAAACTGAGCGGTTGTGTTGTCTATATGTACACCAGCATGTTCTCTACAACAATGCATTAGGTTCCTAATTTGCATAAACGTTCAACGAACGTGACACTTGTAATTCGCCCATATCTATACTTGGTCCCAGTCCAAGTTTTCCTTCCTCGTCTCCTTCTCAGCTGATCTACGCCGGTTATTTTGGGCCTGCCTCTTTGTCGTCGACAAATGCGTATCAGTCTTAGCGCAACTCTTCAAATAGCCGACTGTTTCATTCTCTGTACATAGCCATTCCAGCGACATCTTCTACGTTTGATCTTAATGGATAGAGAAGTTGTTTCTCGTCTACGATGGAGGTCTGCTTTGGCGATTGCGTTAGGCCAGAAGATTAGGGGAATCCGTCTAAGGCAGCTTCTCTAAAAGACATTCGGCCTGTTGCAAATGGACTCCGGGACTTTCAAGGACTCGGATCTATATGAGAAAGTGGGACGAACCGTCCAGCGTTTGGAAGGGTCCGTCTTTGTTGCGCCAGTTTATTCAAGGGCGTTAACTCTATCTTTCCTTTCGAAATAGTTTGTATTACAGTTATTTCCCTTTGGATATCACTACACCGAAACGCCATGAACGCTAACCCTTATTATGCTGGAACTGACATCATGTTTATGCAAACAGGTTAGATCCACATATTTTTTTCTTTTGTTACTGATATTAAAGGTGAGGGTCATTGCCAAAATCGTTTTTTCGTTTTTCAACGGGAAAGTTTCACGGCAGTAAATTATTTGTGTTGTAGCGTTTTATACATATCTGACGTAAACACGTAATGCTCGTCCAATTTCTCATTTTGTCATATTTGTTTTTAAGAAAATTCTCAGAACGAATTATGTTCCAACGTTCGTACGCGAAATAAGCATACGACACTGCAAACAGACGAAAGGAAAAAAAGGATTGCAAGAGTAAGTTAGACTCTACGTCACAATTGTGTTGTATAGGTGTCGTCTGCTGTTGCTTTCATATCAGCCTTGGGCCTGGTCCGTCCGTATACCCCCAACTAATGCGGGTATACATGGGCCAGGAATCTAGGCTACTGTCATATGGGACTTGTCACAACCCTTAACTCGAAAAATTGAACGGGTCAAAAACGCGCACCACTAAAGCGGACACGGAAATTCCGTGTGACGATCGCAGAAACAACTGGCAAGTTTAGTAGGGAACACAAACAAAGGTTAGCTTGATAGTTGGTTGTTAAATAGCCATGCACGCGTTCATTATCAACAAAACTCCGTGTGTCATTCTTATTAACGTTTTATATAAGATGAATCTTTTGTCTTCTATCGCGGAACGGACAGTTTCTATGATATTCATTATTTTCGCACATACTCGTACACACGTACTCAATATAATTTCCACCAGCAGGGTGCCTGAAACTCTATTAAAACCCCGTAACAAAAGGAGAAATTGCTCGTCAAAAGTGTTTTTCTTTTATCATTTTCAAATCTTACTTTGACGTCTCACAATTAATTGTAGATGGGCTACGATGGCAGGTGGTAATGTGTAAACCCCCTGCAATGAACAAACTTGTAGCTCTTCTTTCCAGACATCTGTTTGTTTGTTTGTAAAGTGTTTAACGCCGTAACGCCAAATTTCAGTTATGTAACGGCTTTCCTGGATCCCCAGTTCTAGGCTTGGGCTCTGAAGTGACATGCCAAAGGTTACTCCCACCAAACCGGATGTATCGGTGGGGCTCGAACCCGGGAGCCTCGAGCTCTACGTTCACCATCTTTACCGCTAGGCCACGCAGCCCCCACGGAAAGTGTAACGGGCGTCATAAAGATTGACCGTCCTATGCTCAATCCGATGCCCTATTCAAATGAGAAGAAGAGGAGGAGTAGAAGAAGGAGGAAGAAATAAATAAGAAAATCACCAACGAGAATAACAATAAGAACAAAAACAAGAAAATGTACAAGAAAAAGAAGAACATGAGCAAGAACAAGTAGAATAAAACAAGTTGTGTATTCGACAATTAATCGAAGATAAGACTATCGCAAATGCAACGTGAAGAGAATGAAGTAAGAAAGTCCTTTCACAGTTCCTAGGGTATAATTATGACGAGAGCATGCGCTAAACAGTGTTTCGCAGCATCATTATATAATAACGTAGAATTCCTTCTGTGTAGCCAATCAGAAGGCTCGATAGCCATGTTTATAACATTTCAATTATGCGGAAAGGTTAAACGCATACCGATGTGTTTGGTTATAAATACCAGTTTTCAATGTCAATAGGCCATTACAATCGGAACATTCTTTAGACTTTATACTTTGGTATATTGCATGCGCTTTTGTAATACCCAAAGGTAGATATACATAAAGATATAGACTTTATCTATACATTAATGGAGAACAAGCCAAGTGGGTCCGACAACATGGATGCTATTCGCGATCTTTCAAACGCGTGCCTCACAGATCTAAGAGAAGCCCGGAAGAAACTGGATGACTCCTTTGCGAAATACTTCAGGGATTCTTTACAGCAGCCGCGTAGGGAAAACTACGACCAGTTGCGACAGCGGTATCGCCAATGCAGGCTCCGTTACATGTATGCCGGACACCAAGCGGCCTTTTCGACCGACTGTCCTGTGCTTGATAAAGATACTAGCATTCCTGAAGATACTACATGTACTTTGTCAAAGGAGGTAATTGACAGAAGAATGCCGACCCCGTTCGATGTAGTTATAGAAAACCGATCAAGAGTATGTAAGTGAATGACTACTTTGTATAATATGTATACCGATAGAGATTTCAAGGCAGTCTTTCTTACAACATAGCTTGTTTGACTGAATTCACAATTTGATAATGTTGCGAATGGTTTAAATTGCTGTCCTCAATTGGGGACTAAAATAAGACATGTAAACTTGCAGTTTTCTTTATGAGTGTGAATGAAACCCAATGCGATGCGACAGAGTGATAGCTTAATACAGGCAATGCCTAGCAATGACTTCTTGAATCATCTTCTTAAGGACCACAGAAATGAATATGTATGAGTTATAACGACATTCAAGTTTTTTTCATTTTAAACTTTTGGGTGCGACACCGGCAAAGGCCTTCTTTAGGATGCCGTTCTTTGTAAAAAGAAGTAAAATAAATTACATTAAAAACGTAACGTTCAACTTGAACGTTTATGCAAATTAAGAACCTAATGCATTGTTTGAGAGAATATGCAGGTAAATACATAGACAACACAACCGCTCAGTGCACAACAGTGGTTTTCACTGATCGGATGTCTTTGTGTCTTTGAGAGGTTCATTTGCTCGGTTCGTTACATTGATGGCAGCGGTGGGATTAAGACTTCTCCTTCTATCTGAGTTGCCTTCCCAACGTGTCTCCCAAGGGCCAAGACTCGGGACGAGTCTTCTCGGAAATGGGAGTTATGTAACGTTCGTTGGACGTTTATGCAAATTATGAACCTAATGCATTGTTTGAGAGAACATGCAGGTATACATATATATCACAACCGCTCAGTGTACAACAGTGTTTTTCACTGATCGGATGTGTTAGTGTCTTTGAGAGGTTCATTTGCTCGGTTCGTTACAAAAATAAAAGTAATATCAAAAAGTTACGTTTTATGCCAACCGCAGCCCTGTATGATACATGAGACTGCCTTTCTACCGATTTTAACATTTTAAGGGTATTGGTCATGCGCTAAGAACATTTGCTTTGTTGTATTTTGCAGAACTTCTTGCTGTTGCTGACGAATAAAGAATGGTGGTCGACTGCGCTGGTATCCCCCCATTGTTTTTTTTGGGGCGTGAAAAAAGAAGCGCCATGAAAGCATCGACCGGTGCGGGAAATGGTGTCGCGCTGGTTTCAAGGGTACCGTTTTACTAAACAGTTTACGCTAAAAGAAGCGCGTATGTTCATAGCAACATTCCCTCTTATTTCAATAGTGGGCTTAGCAATATTGCAAAGTAACAATCATTGGAATTGTCTCTCCGAATGATGTATTAAATTGCAATATTGTACTTTCATTTAATTAAGATGCTTTTCATGTTTATCAGTTTTGACTTACGCAAATATTTTCCCTAAGTCGTTTAGTAAAACGGTGATCTAGTGTATGAACAATTTATTAACAGAGAACTTGCATACTGAGTATGTGTTATCATTTTACGAATGGTGCTATTAGTGTGTTCTTTAAATATCCTTTAATCCTTTACCAAACGACAAATTTTCGACTATCCTAAATTGAAAGGGTTTGCAGACGACATTTTAAAATGGGCAAAAAACATTGTGGGAAAAGTAGATATTGCTCGTTAATGTTTTCCAGAGTCGTCTGCAACAAACTGGCCAAAGGTGGTTATTGTTTGGTAATGGGTTAAACTAAATTTTAGTAAAATCGATGATATTTTCAATTACATTGTTGTTGTCCTTACCCCTGAGTACTAAAGGCGGGGTACCAGTGTGGTATCAAGGCGGAAGCAGCCATCGAGAGTGCATTTGATATGCTTAATTAAGCTCCCTTCACAAATGATGTTAAACAAATCAAGCAAACAAACAAAAAAACTGCTTTTAGGTTGTTCAACGATATAGTGGTTGATACAAAAACTGAACCTTTTTTTCCGGCTAGGCGTAGGCTGAGACTTCCCCCTGCAGATTCAAAACGAATAATATTGATAGTTATACCCTGTATCGAGTATTCAATTCAAGACTTTAGTCAGCAGTTCATCACATTATACATCACACAGTTACTATAGTCTTGCATTGAACACTCAATATGTTAGCTGTTTCTCTCTTGAATATACCTTTAAAGGTATTGTTCAAAATTGTTTTATGTTTCGTTATTGTCGTGTTTGAATATCATGCCATGGCCAAAAGCAAATTTGTGATGATTTGTTTTCCTGAATAAACGATTGGAATTGAATTCAACGTGTTGGCTACATGACAGCAGAAACACAAAATTCTGTTTTTGCCGATTGTCTCGCATAAAGAATGGTTATTTCACCCCTTGAGTCAACCCCTGCAGTAAAAGACTTTTAAAGAAGCCATTGCGAGAAAATGAGAAAGTTTTCCCATTGTCAAAATGGTTTCTTCACATGAACTGTATCTGATAATGTATTCCGTCTGCCTTTGCTTTAAATTTGGATAGGTCAGAAATAGAGGAATGTGTTATCAGATGAAAGCGACTTATCGGGATCTTATCTAACGACCTAGTTTTACCTATGGAACTTTAAAACAAACTATTATCACATATGCACCCATTTTTCCTGGAGTCTCACCCATAAATAAGACTTAGTTTCTTCTCCAAAAATGGAGCAATCGGAAAGACATGCCAAGACAAACCCTATAAAAAGAGTCCATCCTTCCATGGGGGTGCAAATGTAAACTGTCAGAATTTGGAAGGGGCGAATGTTTATTGTCTGAATTTGGAAGGGGCAAATGATAATTGTCTGAATTTGGAAGGGGAAAATGATAATTGTTTGAGTTTTTACTACATAATCATTATTAAAACGGACAAGTGCAGAAAAAGGTTTCGCATTTACGTATAAGTAGGCCTAAATCAAACCAGGGTGTCACCACCTCTGACAATAAAGGCACTTATTCCACTGGATACCTGAAATAAAGTGACCCTCTCTAAGTTTAACAAATTATTCCATGATACATTACCTTGGCGCATCTGATGCAGAAGACATAACGATATAATGAAAACCCTGCACGACAAATGGATAGATTGCTCTTGAATAACATTTCAGCTCTTTCCTAGTCCTTTTTTACGATTCCTTAACATCTTCCCATAATGTAAGAAGTACAAGTTTTAAATAGGAATGTTCTGAAAATATTTTATTTGTGGAGTAGCAAAGTTCAATCAAATAATCTAGCGATACGGTCTAACTGTATCGGATGCGGTCCACTTTTGTATGACCCTGTCTTTCGTTACACTGGTTGGTATTACAACAACAACAAACATGGAAGCCTCCGTAGCAAAAACATCATGATCTCTGGTTCTCCTCTGCGATTATCTCTACTCTGACATTTTTACGGTGGTTGCCACTCTCAAAAGCATGACTACTGAAGGAGAGAAGAAAGTTCCTGGTGTTGACACAACAAAAGGGACCGTAAAAGACCCAGAGCCGGGGTTAAGAAGCGTCAAAACAACCAATGTTTTCAGAGTTGTGAATTTCGAGCTGTTTGCCAAACCGGTAAGATTTGGTTTCCGAAACATCTCAGCGATTCGTGAATCGCAAAACAATGTGTGAGTTGATTTTTTTTTTTTTTCAATAAACTGTGATTCGCACGTCAAACAATGCAAAAGTCATTGATAATGTGATGAAATGGTCATTTAAAGGTCAAGATGAATTTTTTTTTCTTTTCATTTAATGCTTGTCACAACTATTTCGCCGATACTTCCTTTACCATAGACCAAGGCAATGCTTAGAAATGCATGAAAGTAATTGTTATTTCTTTTTCAATTATATTTGTAATGATGTGAATAGGGTGTTCATTGCAAGGCAATTGAAAGTGTTTCATGTTTTTGAAGCATTTACTCAAGAATCTTGCATTGCACCCTTTATATATTCTTAAACAGAATTTCATTTAATTCATAACTGCATCTCTATGTATATGTATACCTGTATTCTCTGTACTCTGTGATAATTAAAATAGCTATCAACGGTGACACATCTCGGACTCTATTGTCTTACCCACGTTAAATACACAACAACAAGAATAACTCCTTTTAAGGAGTTATTTTGTACATCATCATTGTTGAGGCTGTGCATAAGGAGCGAACCAAGGGAGTCCACTCTGATACCATGTAGTGAATCAGTCTGTAATTCTTTTAAATTGTAAAACCTTTAATAGTGTGTATAAATTTACAATGTAATGTATCCATATACCAGAAAAGGAAGCACGAATAGTCTAGCTAAAAAATCAAAATGTCAAAATTAAGTTTGAAATAGATAAAAATTAGATATAAAAAAGGTAATTTGTATAATTAGTAGGAAAACTTTTTTTCTCTACTTTCAGAACAAGAAGGTGATGGGGATGGGTGGGTTTGCCTTCTTGTTTGCATGTGGATATCTGGTATACCTACGGGCAACTGATGAGCTGAAAGACGTTCCAACATATACAGCGCTTAATGAAGACGGTACCTTATCTAGAAGAGTGAGGAAATCCAAGTGGGATTAACTTAGAAGTGACAATTGGAAATGTAATCATGAATTGGTGACGTTTGCTTTACATGGAAACAGAGACTTGAAACTATATCAACTATATCCTTTGGGTGAAATTTGTGACTGGTCCAAACTGAAAGCAATTGCAATTACATGTAGTGCTGATCACAGGTGAAAATGAGAAAATATTTTTTTAAATGAGTTTGAAAGTTGTTTTCATGCTTAAGTGAAATATATGGACAAGGCTATAACTAGTAGCCCATTTTTTAGGCAAAATAACTGTGTGATGTTTGCATAATGTCCCCATTCAGCAATGGAAGATTTTGTTACCAGGCAAATCAGGACTGTTACTCGATGACTATTTTAAGGTATTGAAATAGACTAAGCAGTTCAAAGAGAATGAGATAACCAAAAAAGCCTTGGCCTGTGAATGCGTTTGATAGAGTGTTTTTAGATTAACTGGTCAAAAAATGAATGCCAAATATGCTATTAATATGAAATAAAGATACAAAATTCTCATAGGACTTTTCTAATGTCTTTATCACCATTTTAAGGAAAAAAAACCTGTTTCACCTTCTCCCAGAATGAGAAGGGAATGTCTCTCAATAACTTTTTTATTTCCCATACTGATGGTACTCATTGATTCTGGTGAGTGCGGTCAAAAAGGTGTTTCCTCATGAAAACCTGCTGACTACCTTAACTAGACTGCTTATTGAACCCTTAAGTAACTTTATAAAATAGGGTCATAATCACTACTATTTTGTCTTAACTTATCTAGACTGTCTATAGAAGTCTGAATTAACTTAATGATGTGGGTGAAATGAAGTCCGTTCTCCTGTATTGAAGGGCTCATTGCAAGACTAAGTAAGTGCTTCAGGTTTGTGAAGAATTCATTATAGTCTTGTAGGGACGATGCATGGTCCAGTGGTTAAGATGGTGACATTTTATACTTTGGGATCGTGGGTTTTGGCTCCGTCAGTACTCCTGGTTTTGTGGGAGTGTCCTTTGGCAAAAACTTCAAAACCAGAGGCTAGATGATTCCCAAGAAAGCTGTCATAACTGAAGGAGTGTTGACATAGACTGCATTGACCCTTCAATATGATAATGAATGAAATTTACAACATTTGGACTGCTGGCATTGTAAAGGTTAATAGGTAATGTGTTTATTGATTTGTTACTGGTCTAAATCAAGAGACAGGTTTGCAACACTATACAGAATATGAAACAATATTTTGCTTTTGATTTGTAGAAGAATCTGAATAGATAACTGGAGAAATCACTTATAACAAGCAATTTTTCCTATTATCACAAGAGTTTGTTCTCTTCTTCTACATATGTGTCAAAATCGGAGATAAAAGGAAATGACAAAAATATCAACATTAACTTATCATTTATTCTGTTAACAAATGAACAATCGATCATTACAAAAAATATCTTCAAAGAAAAAAAGAAACATCAGAAATAATGGTTGATACATGCAATGTATCTTTTTATCCTACTGATTAAAAAAACAAGTTTAAAATAGTACAGACTTATCTTAACCCTTACATCACAGTTTGAGGTAGTATGATTTTAGAAACCTTAACAAGAAAGAGGGGAATTGCCCTCAACATGCAACCCATGTCTTGGTAAGAAAGGTTTCAATACATAGAGAATCAAATGCCATTTTGTAAAAACAATTGTGAAACACAAAGAAATTTGCTCTCTACTAGAAATTTCTCATTTTGTCCCTATGGTTTCTATAATCATGTGTGGGTGTTTCATAAAAGCACATTAACAGCTCCATTGCGGTTCAGGGGTGACAAAATCTGATTTTGATTTACTTGTCCATAAATTCCATCTTCTTC
The DNA here is from genome assembly GCA_947846245.1 of Cerastoderma edule. Classification (NCBI taxonomy): domain Eukaryota; kingdom Metazoa; phylum Mollusca; class Bivalvia; order Cardiida; family Cardiidae; genus Cerastoderma; species Cerastoderma edule. The sequence continues at coordinate 25,474,443 of OX401415.1, forward strand.
CACATTTATCTGTATAATGGTTATACGTGCATAGTAAAATTCAGTAAAAGTCTGTGAAGGGTTTTGGACAAAACGGACAATTGATTTTACCACCCCTGTTAGTGGAAAATCTTATCAAAATGTATGTTCATATTACCCTTAGTTTTTAACACAGTTGGAAAGTGTACTAGAGTAATTATACTACACAGACACCAGATGCGTAACATAAAATCAATATTCTGAGTTAGACAGTGATCGTAACATGCACCTCATGATCTTGTTTGTAAACATAGAATGACGGTCCAGAGTCTCTTTGATTTATTTATGTCACTTTTTACAAAATAACTGTAAAAATATGCGTTATTTATACGAAAATGAAAGTGTTCAAAACCTTACCTTACCTCACGTCATCGTTGTTGATGTGCATTCAACAAGGCGGTCATTTCATTCCATTTAAGATTTGAAGCGGTGATCATTCACACTTTTTACATATTTACATGATCTGAGATTCAGTGATATTACACATAATTGTTCCTCCAACAGTTTTACCATTACTCCAATCCTTTTGTACAAAAGTCTATGTCATGTGATGCATCACATCTACAAAGAAGCAATTCCAGAAGAATATTTTACCGCTTCCTCCATATTGCCTTCCATTGATTCATCAGCTCTAAAGGTTTTAAGAAACTACTGTTACAAAAGGACAAATTGCTCTTGATTAGCAATATATCATATCGAGGGTTCAGTGCAATACTATAGTAAGTGCTGCACGTATGTGAAGCACTTACTATAGTCTTGCACTGAACCCTCGATATTGTAACAATGGTTTCCAAACAATATCATTATTAACAAAAATTTGGCTTGCTTCTTTTGACTTCATGTAGGATTCTGAGACAGATCCATGTTGTGTCCAACAGTAAACAGCATTCCAAACTATGAAAAGGTACCTTTTCTTATGATATCTACAGTGAAGCCTAGTTTATCCGTACCCCGATTATCCGAATGTCTCGCAATCCGAACGAAATTGTAAGGGAACGGAATTATTTGACCAGTTTGTTGCAGACAACTTTTGAAAACATTGTGGGAAAAGGAGAAATTGCTCGTGACGAGCAATTTCTCCTTTTCCAACAATGTTTTCTGCCATATCAGAAGATTTCTTTTGGGACGGTCGACAATTTGGCGTTTGCTAAAGTGTTATAAGTTTACACGTGCATACAGACCATTAATGTCTTAATGTGTATAAGAACATGCGCTACTTCATTAGTCCGGATGAATCGGTAATCCGGATATTTTGTTGGGAAAGGACATGTTCGGATTAACGAGGCTTCACTGTATTACGAATCATTATGACAATTGAACTAAAAAAAGCATTAGAAAAAAAAATCTCCTTTTAATACAAATGTTTCCTCTGTAATCTTCTGTAGCATGTCAATGGATCTATATGAAGTATAGCAGTAAATAAATCCTCAAGAAGTTGTTGACTCTTGTTCCATACACTTGAATATTGTGTTCATCTGTATGTTAGCGGTGCCTTCATAAATCGCTCCTGTAAAAATGATAAACAAACAATCAAGCCTCTAAGATATTATTTGGGGGACGATATATAGTGTCAGGCTCATATAATAGGTGTGAGATACATTGAATGCTCCTAAATAATGCAAAAGGAATAATGAAAAGCTCCTAAATTATAAACAAGAGGGCCATAATGGTCCTAGAACCGCTCACCTGAGATGACCACCTATTTGAAGAATAGTAAGAAACATTGCTTTTAACTTTTACACAGAGTTTCTTGTGCTTCTATGCATTGACATTTTTTTTATTCCCATTTAAAAAGTTGGACTCTGTATGCTTGAATTGGGACATTAATATGGTACATAATTCTTACAATGCAGAAACTGAATATTTTACTTTTACAGATTTTATGTACAAAGATCAGCCTGCACTTTTTTCCAGTATGATCTATAGTTGCCATTTTGTGGTTATCATTTTGGCATATTTGGATATCCAAATTGATATTGATGTATTTTGTTAAAAATTCAACCATACATGTATATAGCAGAAATGCAAACAGGTTCATATTTTAACGCACCCTGGTAGACATGTTTTTTTCAGATATAAATTCTTTGAACAATCTTTAAAAAGGGGCCCAAAAAGAACATTCCTGCAGAATTAATTCTAAAATCCGATCAGTGGTTTCTGACAAGAAGATTCTTCTTAGAGTTTTAACCAAATATACACATGGCAGCTATCTTGGTAACATGACTAATTTTGCTTTGACAAATCTTTCTCCCTTCCAACTAGGGATGCTCAGCATGACATCGATTTTCCAAGAGGTTTGGGAAGAATATTAAGTTGTAAATTTTACCATACATGTATATAGTGAAAACAAAAACACTTTCAAAGTTCAACGCACCCTGGTGGCCGTTTTTCGAGATATCTATTTTTTTCTACTAATCTTTATAGAAGGGCCCCCAAAGAACATTCCTGTGAAATTATTTTGAAATCTGACCAGCGGTTTTTGATAAGATTTTTTTAAGGTTTTTACCAAATATGGGCATATTTGACAAATCTTTCTCCCCTCTAACTAGGGATGCTTCACATAATATCTCATTGAAATTGGCCCAGAGGTTTGGAAAAAAAGATGTCTATAAAGTTATAAATTTTAGCATACATGTATATAGTAAAATAAAAAACGCGTTCAAAGTTCAACGCAGCCTGGTGGCCATGTTTTTCAAGATATTAAAATTCTTTGAACAACTATTGAAAAGAAGCCCCCAAAAACATTCCTATGAAATTATTTTGAAATCTGACAAGTGGTTTGTGACAAGAAGATTTTTTTAAGGTTTTTACTAAATATGGGCATGGCAGCCATTTTGGTCACATGCATAATTTATTTTTTGACAAATCTTTCTCCCCTTCAACTAGGGATTCTTCACATGATATCTCATTGAAATTGGCCCAGAAGTTTGGAAAAAAAGATGTTTGTAAAGTTATAAATTTTATCATACATGTATATAGTGAAAACAAAAATGCTTTCAAAGTTCAACGCAGCCTGGTGGCCATGTTTTTCGAGACATCAAAATTCTTAAAACAACTCTTGGAAAGAGGCCCCCAAAGAACAGTCCTGTGAAATTATTTTGAATTCTGACCAGTGGTTTCAGTCAAAAAGATTTTTTAAAAATTGCAGAAATTCCCCCTTTTTCATGCCACGGCAACCTAAGTTCTGCATGGAATCAATTTCTTTTAAAGAGCATCACCCGACGGACATTCCTATGAAGTTTGGTTAAGATCAGCTCAATGGTTTAGGAGGAGAAGATGTTTAAAGAAATTATTGAAGACGCACCACGGACGACGGACATTGGGCGATCACAAAAGCTCACCTTGAGCACTTTGTGCTCAGGTGAGCTAAAAAGGAACATTGAAAGGCTACTGAAATATGAAATTCAACGGAAGGGTCCTAAATCGTGTAAAATATAGTAAAAAGAAAGATGTAATTATGACAACAAAAGAAATTGTTCTGTTAAAGCATTCTTTCAAAGATATAAAAGTTACTTCCTTTTTCTGAAACACAGTCATGAAGAATAGAGAATTCTAAACCTATTATTTGGGAAGGGTTTAAACAAAAGAAAAAAAAAAGATATTTCTAAGTTATTGGGTAGAAGCCATTGTTCGACAAAAGGATTAAATGCTCATCACAAGAAGTTAATCATATATTGCACTGGGTAATGGGAACAGTTGACCAGAATGCCTGTTCCAGGACAAATCTGGGGAATTGCCCACTTTAACTGATACATTATCGAAAACAGATTCAAAACACAACAGACAAACATGTGTGGAAAAGAAGATGCTTTGGGCAAAAAACTAAAAAAATTCATACCAATCTTGCAGTCCCTGTAGAATTTCTCCACGGGATAATCTTTGGTAAATCCGACACCGCCCATCCATTCTATGCATTTGCTTGTTGTAAGGGCTGCCACCTTGAATGGACGTGAATAAACAAACATGATACACTAGAAATTCCTCAACCATACTAGTTATACAAAACCTTGTATTTCACACTATCCCTTTCACACTGGTTCATTTACTCATAATTTTTGTATAGATATAGAGAATAGATGGTTTTTGTCTTGAATCGGAAATGTTATCAGGCAAGGCTTAGGAATATTATCCTGTGAGCCGAAGGCGAAACGGATAATAATCTGAAGCCGAGTCTGATAACTTTTCCTTTTCAAAGACACCAACCATCTATTCTATTTATCCTGTTACCTTCATGTATTCTTTCAAACAAAAAATATGAAAATAAAACACGAGAAAAAAGGAAAAAAATAAGTAGAGAATGGTGTAAACATGACGTCATGTCGTGCTTATGACGTCATGATTTGTCGCGTGGATGTGTTATATGGTTAGTGCCGGATATCACAAATGTTATACGGCACCTTGTTATCGGTCCCAAAATGACACTTGTGACAGGATAAAAATAATTCATACATCATTCGCTTATTTGACTTAACATCATACAAACATCCTATCAGTTGTAATCTGATTCCCTTTTTATAACTGAAGGGGAAACCCCAAGCTTAGATGCCCATTAGAGCATAACCACTACCTCTTATAAAAATTGTGAAGGACAGTAATCCAGGGGCAGACCCGTGTTGGCCTTGGAACATGAGGGTTGTGGGTTTGAATCCCGTGAGTAGCGGGATTTGCCTTGCGACTCCTTATTAATCCACATTCGGGTGAGTGCTGGTTATGTATCAAGGAAGCAGAGTGATTTATCTAAGTTGTAAGAAAGCAAAGCAATTTTATCAGTTTCTTTACCACATGTTTCATAAGGTTTCTGCTGCAGAACAGTCAAAATTTGGTCAATATGAATTGAAATAAGTTGTAGTGAAGTAAAAGGGTATTACTACAGGGCTGGCGCTACCCATTACCAAACAATTACAACATTTAACCACTTTGTTGCACACAACTCGTGTAAACATTGTGGGAAAAGGAGAATTTGCTCATAGCGAGCAATTTATCCTTTTCCCACAAGGTTATCTACCCTATCAGAAGATTATTTTCCAATTTCATCACGTTTTGAAATGTCATCTGCAAACTCTTTCAATTTGGAACAGTTGGATATTTTGCATTTGGAAAAGGGCTAACCAGTCCAGACGATCTGGTACAATGGTCTTGTATAACAAATCTTACATCATAGGTGTGAGATGATTATGTCCGATATTTTACTATATAAGAAGGCATTTTTCATGACTGTCGGCACACCTGTGTTACCATGCTGTCTTCACGCCACTACACATAAGAACAACATTACAATACACTATACGATCATCAATTTGTCTTGTTAGTTATTTCATTACAAATTGAAACCAACCTCAGCTGCATAATATTTAGCCATAGCCCCCTCTTTGATAACAGGTAGTCCAGCTTCCCTTCGTCTTGCTGCATTGTATACCAACAGTCGAGCAGCTTGTATCCCGGTTGCAATATGAGCAATCTGATGCTGCATAGACTGTAAGAAAAAGATATTTCTGCTTATCCCTTTACCAAACGCAATATTTTTGACTGTTACAAATTGAAAGAGTTTGCAGACGTCATTTCAAAATGTGATGAAATTAAAATATACCCTTCTTAAAGGGCGGGAAACATTGTGGAAAAAGGAGAACTTGGTCTTGTAAACTGGTCAAATGTTGTTATTGTTTGGTCATGGGTTAATCCTTAGAATGCTGGGTAAATTTCTAAAAGTAGATTTTTGTGATGTCTGCTTTCCAAAACCTTAAATATCTGCTTCATTTCGATGAGAAATGACAATCTGGGTAGCCAACAGGTTAGATCACAGGCCAGGCCCCAATCTAATTGGTGGTTGAACTGAATCTAACATGTTTGCATAAGCATGAAGTCGGTTCCAGCACTATAAGGATTAAAAGGCATGAGTAATGTTTACAAAGAGGGCTTCATTTTGATATATAGAAGGTTTATACCACAAGCAACAGTATATAACTATGATACATTTGATAATACAAGTCTTGTACCTGAAAATCACAGATTCTTTTCCCAAACTGTTTACGTTCTCTTGTGTATGGAACTGTAGCATTAAAACATCCTTCTGCAAGACCAAGCATCTGTAGAGATAAGAAAAGCAGTTTTCATGTAACATGGCACACCTTTAAAAGATAAAACAAAGGATATAAGCCATCAAATGGAGGATTTTGCTCATCCTAAATACAGATATGATATGAGACATATGGATATCAATGGCTGACCTATTTAGCAATTTTGGGCCGACAATATTTGTAATAAATGTTAGAGTCATACAAAGTAGTCACATGACTTAATCAGCCAATCAGAGTCTTCTGTCACTCAACACAGTGTTAATAGTTCTAGTTGGTTAACCCTTTCCCAAACAACAAATTGTTCGACTGTCCCAAATTGAAAGAATTTGCAGACGACATTTAAAAATGTGATGACATTGAAAAATAATCTTCTGATAGAGCAGAAAACCTCGTTAAGAGCAATTTCTCCTTTTCCCACAATGTTTTCCAAAGTCGTCTGCAACAAAGTGGTCAAATGTCTTATTGGTTGGGAAAGGGTGAAATATGTCTGGCACATAACTAAAATCAACTATTAGAACTGTTTGTGCCACCATACATACCTGTGCACCAATGCCGATTCTCCCCTCATTCAGTACCTCAATGCAGTACTTATAACCTTTCCCAAACTCCCCGAGGATATTGGTTTCCGGTACCCGGACGTTTTCCATGTGTATTGGACATGTGCTCGATGCTCTGATTCCCAGCTTGTCCTCTTTCTTGCCGATCACAAGGCCCTCCGTGTCTCTGTCCACCAGAAAGCATGTGATCCCTTTGTACCCCTGTGTAGAATAGTAAACAGGTTAAAGATCCTGGACATCATACACTAAATATATATATAGGTAAAAGGTAGAATTTGGTATGGTATTCAGCTTTGCTTTTAACAAATATTTATCTAAAAAAAAAATCGCCAAATCGCGGTATAAATGAAGATATTGTCGGAAAACCCCGACAGCCTGGACTTTTGTATGTTACTACAGCTATATGGTTATAAGTTACGTCACGTGGGCTGTCAAGTGCCTGTCACATGACGATGTACACCTAACTTAGAAGATCCTAGCGTCAGCGTCCATTTTTGTTTTCAGCGTGTAGTCTTAGTATCATGTGAGCGTCACGTGACCGGTTGTTCATAGCTTGACGCTATATTTAGATTATGTCGGATTTTCCTCAGATTTTTATATAATGAAAAATGTCAAAATTCATCTTATATGCTATTTGTTTCTCTGCTGAAATGTTAAATTAATCGTTTTTCCTTTATTTTCGAAAGTTTAAAAAAATAATCCTATGACGCACAGGAACTTTAATCTCCCTGTTAAACCCTTTACCAAATGCCTATTTTTCGAATGTCCCAAATCGACAGACTGGTTAAATGTAGTTATTTTTTGGTAAAGGGTTATAGAACTTTCCAGCTTGTGAATGTTAAGGTTTTTATGTTATTGGTTTAATATTGAGTCAACAGAAATTCATTTTTGTATGAAGATGAAGACGATAATTGTAATTAAAGAAAGTGTTGTGATTTCACAGCTTTTAGGACTTATACTGGCCAACCAAACCTTAATCTTAAATCATTCTGGCATTTCTGTAATCTTTCTAACAGATAATATATCCAAAAGACTGTGGAACTATTACCCAAGTACTCTCATAAAACTCAAAAGTTAAGTAAATCAATAACTTATTCAATGTCAGCTTCAAATTAATCGGAATTCATATATACTCATCACTACCAATGTCGATCTTAGCATTGAAAAGTTGATCAAACATTACATTCAATGTCTGATGTAAATCATTTAGATATTATATATATATACTCACAGGAGGAGGTTTAGCAATGGCGAAGGTTATAAGTTTTTGTGTATTTTGTGTTTTATTTACATGTATAGAAATAACCAGATCAACTCTAGAACAGGGAATTTATATTAACTCACAGCAGCAGGTGAAGGTTCTAATTTAAAGTTATTGTTTATTTCTGTTTTATTTACCTGTATGGAATTTCCCAGATCAATTCTAGAACAGGGAATTTATGTATACTCACAGCAGCAGGTTTAGCATTGGCAAATACCACAAAGAGGCCAGCATGTTCAGCATTTGTAATCCATAGTTTGGTTCCGTTCAGCACGTAATGATCACCCTGCTTGACGGCAGAGGTCTTCATAGCAAATGCGTCGGTACCCGAGTCAGCCTCAGACAAACAAAAGCTTGCCATCTGTGTAGTAGAATAATGGATACCTAATTGATAAAAACCTTCCCTGGCTTAATTACATTGCTTGCCATCTGTGTAATAAAATAATGGATACCTAATTCTGTTAACTGAAAGACCAAGAGCTGAATATTGCAATTAGCTTCAAATTGTTCTGCTTAAACATTTCTTTTCTGACTTTGGGTAGAAAACAAAGCATCAACTGTGTTAATTTAAAATTCTTCAAGAACTTAAACGATTTTAACGTTTCAAAGTAATAAGCTGTATAGCATTAGTTAATAAATTTAACTGAGATAAAATACAGACCATTCAATAAATATTTCCAAATTTATATACAGTTTTGACTTTGAGTAAAAAACAAAGCATCTACTGTGTTAATTCAAAATGCTTCAAAAACTGAAATGATTTCAATGTTTAAAAATAATATTAAGCTGTAAGGCATGTTTTTATAATTAACGTATGAGTTCATAAGTTTAACAGAATAAAATAAAAAGCATTCAATAAAGATTTCTTAATTTGTAAACATACCATATCTGTTGCCATTCTCGGTAAATATTTCTCTTTCTGCTCTTTGGTACCCAGCTGTCTAAGTAAGGTTACCAGGAGAGTGTTGTGTACGTCACACATTACGCTGACCGAGGGGTCAACCTTGGCCAATTCCTCAATGACTAGATTCGCAACGAAAAACGTGGACCCTGTACCTCCATACTCTTCCTCTATTTCAATGCCCATTAACTGAAAACCAGAAAAAGAATCTATTGCTCCATGACAAATAACTATACATATTTCAAAGCATATACAGTGAACCCTCGTTTATCCGAACATGTCCGTTCCCAACAAAATGTCCGGTTTACCGAATAATCCGGACTAATGAAGCAGAGCATGTTCTTATTTACATTAAGACATAAACGGTCTGTATGCGCGTGTATACTTATAACCCTTTAGCAAACGCCAAATTGTCGACCGTCCCAAATTGAAAGAGTTCGCAGAAGACATATCAAAACCTGATGAAATTCAAAGATAATCTTCTGATATGGCAGAAAACATTGTGGGAAAAGGAGAAATTGCTCGTCACGAGCAATTTCTCCTTTACCCACAATGTTTTCAAAAGTCGTCTGCAATAAACTGGTCCAATAATTCCGTTCCCTTACAATTTTGTTCGGATTGCGAGACATCCGGATAATCGGGGTCCGGATAAACGAGGGTTCACTGTAGTTAAATACTTAAGAAACCTCTGTATGAAAAGGAGGAGGACGCTTATGGTAAAAAATTTAAAAACAAATACTGACAAGTGACATGCATGTACTGTTTCATTGCTTCAATGGCCTTGAACAGAATTGCACTACTCAAATATAGCTATAGAGCAGGCCTTCTTCCGTATCATACGAAAGACTTATTCAAAGCACCTATGGTTACCTACCTGTACCCAATTGAAATATCGTCAGACAATTCTTGTCTTGTATTTATGTTATATTGTGCCTTTTTACAAAGTATTTTAACACAGATCAAGTAATCCATAACTGATGAAGGATAAAGTCAGCCTTAGAGGCCATATGGACTTGGTCAAGCTGAGTATTATTACATCAGCAGTCAAGGTTGAATTCACATCATGTACTGAAACTGTTTTCAAAAAGGACATGAGAGAATATTCGAATCATGTACTTACTCCATTTTCAAACAGAGCATCAATCACTGATTGGTCCATTTGACTTTCAGCATCCATCTTTTTCACCAACGGCTGTATTTTCTCAATGGCCAATCGAGAAACTGTAAATGACAAAAAGAATTTGTTTATCAAAAACAAAGATAATATCATTACTAAAGTTTCTACCTAATAACACAAAGAAAATGTTGAATGTGCTTCTTTAAAACTTTGAATCCCATGCTGCATCAAGTGAGATGATAAATTTTTAATTTTTTTTCTTCTCACAACAGCCCCACCCTCCTTTTTATTAATGATGACATTTCATATAGATCTCTTATTCAATTTTATTAAAATGAGAAACTGGTAACATCAAATTTGACCAGTATGATGATTGTTCCTTAAGAATGTATTAAAACAAGATCTCTTTATTCTCCCACTTCGATACAACAGTATCCCACCTCGTAGTATAACAAGTGACATTATCCATTCTTGTTAAGGATAAAACCCTGACTTCCTGGTCCCATATCATTAATGTACCCGGATAAACAATAACCAGTTTCAAGAGATAAGAATTTATCTAAAGTCATTATGTTTGACGTCTTGTAAAGAGAGAAAAAAAACTTATGTAATCTTAAAAATCCCGTACATCTGTATATGGTTGGTGCCTAGATGGAGAGAGTTTATCTAGTGGAGCTGAGTGAACAATTAGGTTGAGCTTCTTTCGTTGTCTGACAGTGAATTTGAGCAGTTTTTACGTACCGGTATCTTTCATCATTTGTTCCTCTGGAGACAGCAGGTCCACTGGAGCACTCAATAACTTTCCTGCCTCGGATGAGAACTTCTGATCTGGTGCCGTACTTGCACATCTTGAGACACATGATCTCATCAATGGACTCTTGTGAGCCTGGCAGAGTGTCTGAAATAACAAGTATAAAATCAGGGTTGTCATTAACTTTTGGAGTATTTAGAGGCCTACTGCTGATTTGAGGGGGCCAATAAAGCAAACATTCAACAAAAATTGGGTGTCTTAACTATTTATTTTTGTATTTTGAGACAACCAAACAGTCATTTGAAGGGGTCAAATTGGCCCACTCTGAATGACAACATTGATAAAATAGTCTAGATCCAGAGCTTTAAATTCTTCTTAAAGAAACGGTGGGCCAGTTTGGTCAATGGTAAAAATGGTAGGTCATTCTCATAATTGTATAATACCTCTTTAAAATTAAATGTTTTTTTGTTCATAGGTAACATGTGTGATCGCGAAAAATAAGAAAATAGAAAAATATAGATTTCAATCCTATACCGTACAACCTGAGCAAAATGTCCCACTCCAGGGTGCCGCCATTTTGTTATTTTTCGAGTCCGCCATTTTCAATGTGATCGAAAAAGATAAATGGACTCTTGCTTTCAACTAAAAAAGCGTCAGGTTGACTCATTTGCCACTCAATGAAGCGCGAAATAGCGCGTGCGTTCACATGAACGTCACCAATCTGAACACATCGGGTTTATCCAATAGAAAACACCTCTGAAATAATAGGGATGACGCCATATTGTTTCCCGCAAGAATGACGTCACTTTCTTTCGTTTCTAAAAATAGATCTTGAATGTAAAATCCAAAAAGTCGTTTAATTTGATTGAGAAAACAAGTATACATGTCACAACAACAAGTTCGCCATTTGGTATGAGTTACTGATCAAAAGTGATTAAAATGGATGTCCAACACTTCCATACACATTGAACTACTTAACATGCACGCTTAGAAAAGGTGTTCATCGGCGGATGCCGATTTACCCGAAAAATTGTAACCCTACACTTATATCCGAGGTGTATTTCACAGCTCACGGAAATACCCGAGTAGTTCCGATTGGAACGTCACCAGCACGCGAGTTAGGTCACTCAAAGCCGAAACGCTCGGAGGTTTATTTTTTGCTTTACTCAATATCAGTCTTCTTTCTCTTAATAAGCTCTTTCGATGTTGGATAAGAAACCAAACAAAAATAATATTTTCAAAAGAAATCGGCATTTTGCACTCACATTTTAGCGAGAGTTAGTGTGAGATTTGAAGGAACACATTACAGTGACCCGGATGTGATCGGGTATAAAAATATAGACGCATGTTTTAACACAAAAATCACCAAGGAGACTGGATTCACGGAAATTTTATTAAGTTCAATCGTAACTAATCAGACATTTCCGTAACTTTAGAAATACCCTATGAGTTCCGATTTGCTTTAGATTGATTGGTATGTTATTTCATTCAATGCAAGTTCTTAGGGATTTGTTACTTTAAACAAAGTAAAATTAATTGATTGACACTCATATCAGTTATGTAACATATATGTGCTGTTAATTCCAAATGACAATACAGTGATTCCATGAATTAGATGAAAGACATCAAAAATAGGGAGAAAGAAAGGAAAGAACGAATTATATATTGAAATGCTATATAAAATTTTAGTTTAGTGGGTAATAAAAGCTTGACAAAGCAGGATATTTGCATATAAAAAAACAAAAACACTATTGTATTCTAGGAAAATAATTTGTGATCCCTTGATAAAAGATCAAACCGCTTAGAAGATTTTAGTAGTTTGACTTGAAACATAGACATTGGTTCCCAATTATTGGCATATTCAAGTTGAGAAAGTTGAAAGGGATAGAGACGCCGATAGAGGCGAAATACACATGCATCCACATCAAAGAGTCAAAAGTCACCATTAATGTTATCAGAAATATGGTTTACGGAAATTACTTCAGTTATTTCTAGTTGAGTATGCGTAACCAAGAATGTCCGCTCACCAATGCGCTTTAATAATTGAGCGAGGAATTGCAATTAAAACACGAAAAAGAGATTGGATCATTTTGATTTCATTGGTAGGTCGAGCGAAAGAAATATATACTTGATTCGGAGAGTATTGTCGGATTTTACATTTAACCACCCTCATCATTCCTTCTGTATGGTGTTTAACGCCTTATAAACAATATTTCTGTTATGTAACGGCTTTCCTGGTTTCACCAGTACTATGTTATGGCTCTGAAGTGACTTGTCAAAGATCACTCCCATAACAACAGCGATGTTAGTGGATCTCGAACCAGGGGCACAGAGTTCTAAGTCTGCCACGCTAACCACTGGGCCCCGCAGGAACCTTCGTCATTCCCAAAAGTTTAAGTCCAGATGCTGGAATATCGTTAAACTGATCATTTCCCATTACTACAGATGACCAAACATAATTGTTTGCGCGATTCTACAAAATGAATACAAACATTATTAAAGAGTAAATCGGATGAGGGAACATTCTATTTAAAAAAGAACATAGCAACTGTCTTGTTTTGGTAAAATATTATGATACTTTCCACTGTTTTGTCCAGTCAAGAATACCCGCAACATCGGCAATTGAAGAGGCCAAATATTCATGGGACGTATCAACAGGAAATAAACAAGTAACTCTCGAAATAAATTACATTAAAAAGAAGGGACGACCAACATCAGAATACTGAAGGACTTTTGCATTATTGAATATAATCTCAGATTAAGAACTTCTTACAGCAACTGATTGCAGAAGATTGTTAAGATAATTTTCAACCCTTTCTCATAAAGGCCATCGTAAACCAAGACAGCTGGGTTTGAAGATAAGACTCACTCAAAAGCCTTGGGAATATCACAAAAGACCAAAGCCTGGGGTCCTGGCCCGCGCATATACACCGCACTATGTCTGGGGTATACGCACGGGCCAGTACCCTAGGCTAATAAGACCATTCGAAAATTTCTTTATGGGAGAAGTACCTTGAAGATTATTGCCAATCAATTGATGCCCAGTGGGATAGCCCCGTAAGCATTATGTGCAAGATTATTCGAAATTAGGTATATTGTACAAGAACATAGCTCTTGCCGTAAACTTGCCTACGTAACCAAAGGCCTAATAAACAGTATATGTTTTTTTTCGTCAATAGGTTTTACCTATATATATATTAGATCTAATAGAAATATCATAGAAAATTATACTGTTAACCTGGGTAATTAAATAGTTTCTGAAAATTCATGAAAATCAGGTATATGAAACAAGGCTTCTGGAGATCTGTTTATACAATCACATGACAGATGGAAATGGAGTCAAGAGAACAATATCGACATCAACCAAACGACACTTAAAACATAACAACACATTCTTCCTCTTTTGTTATATTTATCAAGGTCAGAAATAATGTTGTTTTGACCAGCACCCCTCCCACGTTGTATTTGGATGTTTTACATAACAGTTCGACAGAGTCCGAAAGAACACCGATCGCAACGTGTCATTCGCAAATTGAGAGATAACTATCAGAAGCTGAAAATTTGCTACAGAATATTGCAAGAATGCTACCCATTCTTGCTGTTAACAGTACCTTAAACAGTCGAGAAGTTAGAGCTGTCATTTTTGGAACTTTTGTTTTGTTATTTTGGCTAGTTCGTTTCCTATGTAAATAGTACACAGTAAATTATGATTCCATACGTTTGGTTCAGCATAATTTTTTAAGCGAACAAACTGGAACGGGTGGAGGGCTTCATGACAAGCTTAGTAATTATATTAGTCAAAATTATATTAGTCAAAATTATATCTTGTTACTTAAACAAATGCATTTAAAATAACGTATTTGTATTATATCAACTATTAATTAATTTGTGGCAGTGTCGATCATATCGATAGGCTCTGACGTGTGCGTTATAATTTAAGGACCATCTGAGTTAGATCTACATGAGTTTGTAGAAAGCATGGGTTGTCAAGGAATCACAAGATAGAAGGAGAAACAGGTCCGTCATTTATCCACGATCGAGGAGTCATAGGATTGTTATTACCTGATTACGTTCAAATTTCAATGCACGTGTGACATGGCTTTGGTGTTACTCAATCACTTTTTCCACACAATCGAATTCACGTTGCTGCTTTTTACTGTATTGCTCAGAATGACGTCTTCATCTTTTTGCACGTCTATCCATAATAGCGGCCACATTGTTGAGTTCGTTTCTATTTAACCCATTACCAAACAATGATGACATTTGACCAATTTGTAACAGAGAACTATGGAAAACACGTCGGAAAAAGGAGAAATTTCTCTTAATGAGCAATTTCTCCTTTTCCACAATGTTTTCTGCCCTATCAGAAGATTATCTTTCAATTTCATCACAATTTGAAATGTCGCCTGCAAACTCTTTCAATTTAGGACGGTTGAAAATTTGGCGTTTGGTAAGGGGATAAGACTATGAACAGCCAGCCCCATTCATGAGTCTGTGTGAACGATAGGCCAGGGCTCTGGGTATTGTTTTACTAAACATGTTATGCTTTTCCTTAAAATTTCAAAACAACATTTCCTCTTATCTCAATATTGGTCAAAGCAACTTTGCAAAGTAACACATCATTTGAATCATCTTTCAAACCAGGACTCCCCCTCCCCCCTCATGATTAATTTACAACTTCAAATTGAGCACGTCATGGGGAGCTCAAATCTATGTTGGAATCGAGATGGGATTGAAAGAACAACACAAATGTAATGAAGTTTGATGACTGATATAATATTATAAACATTATAAACATGTACATACACAACCAAATATTTTGTAAAGCTGAAAATTATGTCTCTATTTGATTTCAACGAGTGTACAGTATCTGTCGATGCATGGATAGTTCCAAGAGTTATAAAAGAGATCAGTTTGGCTAAATTGACGATCAATATTAACAATACCATACAAATTCTACCTAATGCTATTCAAGAAGCTTCCTTTAGTGCGTTTTGTACACGTACTAGCATATATATATTTCAGGAATTTCATAGAAAAAACAAAGATGGAGAAGAATTCACAGGGCTGCTTAACCGAACTAATACTGTTTTCCGTTTGTCTTCATAAAAGCATGAACAGCATGGGGTTGGAAAATGTTAGATTATGCATACACATCTAATTATGCGCATTCTGTTGTTTATCTATGGAATGCATCCGTTTTTAATCCCTTGATATTTTATATGCTAGTCCTTGTTTACAATCTCTATAATATTGACGACAAAATTTCAAGAAAATTACGTTGATTTCATTAAATAAAATAAAAAAATTGATGTTTGTGTCCCCAAGTAGAAGCGAAAATTTTAAATCATTGACGTAAGGATGATATCTTTCTCAAAAGGGCTGGTCCTGCGACGTCCCATTAATGCGGTACCTACGTATTTTCTTATAAAACCTTCGCCGCTGTACACTGATTTCATGGAATTGTTCACAAAGATTTTGGTTTCAATAGTTTATAAGAACGTGGTTGACATTCCGAATAATCCTTTGAATCTTGTATTTTGATTCCACAACAAAATTCACAACGTAGTTGATGACGTCAGACTCTGACGGCACGACGTAACGGAACGAAGAATCCTCCAATAAACAGGAGAGAAATCGTGTGTGCTCGTAGAAATTACCAGATCGTATGATTCGGTCGATGTCGCACAGCAAAGCGTTGAGTTGTACGTCGACGTGCCCCATGCCGAGTGGTATGTCGTATCTATGACGGAAGTGGGCGATTATTTGATGCGTTAACGTGATGTTCTGTAGCGTTACGTATGCAGAGCGTATCATGTAACCCTGTAATCAGAACACAAAACGTTCATTAATTACGCGAGATATGCGGCACAACACCGGACTAATGCCATTTCATTTACAAATATGTATGTGACTACTGACTCTTCCATTTCAAAGTAACCTGTATGTGTGATACAGTAAAACGTTTATACTTGGAACTTCTGATTGTCGAACTCCTCTACATGTCGAAATATATTTGTAAGCAATGATGTTCGTACCAAGTCTGATACATAACACATTCTGGGCATCTGTACGGCGAACTCTCACTTGATTATGAAGTCCCGTCAACTTCGTAAGGTTCAGCTTTAAAGCCCTCAAGTTTTTAACGCATAGCTTTTTTCCTCACCTTAAGAATCTCGGCACAATTGGTTTACATAAAGTAAATGCTATAAGTGAAGAACGTGAAATACGTATATTTTGCTCAAGTCTTTCAGTGTAACCCTACCTCGGACCGGAACTCTATCCTAAACGAATGCATTTAAGATGGCGACATCGTGTAGAGCGTATTCAGAGACGGCGCAATTGTGTAGATACTTAGGCAACGAGCAATTTAATTTGTGTAAACAATAAAGAAAACGGAAAATATTAAATGTATTTACCATGGGTAAAAATGTGCTATCGGCATCCGGGGACAAGTGTTCAGTATTGAAATCTACACTGTACATCTCAGTCTGTTGAGAAAAGTAAACAATGTTGACATCAAACACACAAAGTTTCGGCATTAAGAAGAAAGGATTAAGAGAAAAATTATGCCATGTACGATAGACAAATGACCGCGATATAAAGAAGATAAATCTTTGTTTATAATAGTGTCATCCCTTGTGAAAGGGCCAGTCAGTTTGGCTTATGAGACTCATTTCTGCGATGAGAACAAGTACCTTCCAACATCTATCACTATGCCAGGTGCCAAACCGATATAAGTCGGCAACCGTAAAATTAACTAGCTCTCGGCTCACGAACCGGCCATTTCGGAACAAGTCAACGATACTTTTTCCGGACAAACGCCTCCCGTTGGACTTACACCATTGAACTCCCCGTCCCGAGGCGAACGCCTTAAACACATGGCCATGATGACCTATTTGAAAGTGTTATAAATGGTATACAACTAGAACCAGTTTTTTTTTAAACACGTCTATTCAATAAAATTACCTTTCAACGCATCTATTAACATGAAATGAACAAATGTATACCGTACATTATGTGAAAAGTTATACACAATGAATATTAACAGCTATACAATGCCTCTATCACGGATCAACCGAAATAAGAAAAGATATTCAAGTAAAATACGAAATACGCACCACTTCTTCCTGAATCTGGTTGATGCCTCTAAGCGTCTCATTGAGTCTATGTTTCAATGCGAACAGGTCACATGCTTTATAGTTATCCCCATTGTGTGCTTCCTTGTACTTCTGGCATGGCGAGCACGTGTCGATGCGCCAGAAAAGAGGCCCAGTGTGCTTGTAGCGGCCAGTCGCGCAAACTGCACTCGGGCGTATGATGAATATGAAAACTGAAAAACGAATGGTAAAGATGGGTGGTTATATAAACGATTGGTCGATTACCTGATTGATTGATTGATTGAGTAATTTACTAACTATTGATTAAATTTGTCGCTGGTTGGTTACCATTTTGTACCGTCTTTATGGCTATAAAACAACTATTGTTTTTCGCCAATAAAATAATTTTGACTTGACTTGACTTGGTTGACTGATTGATTGATTGATTGATTGGTAGATTGATTGGTTGATTTATTGATTAATTGATTGATTGATTGATAACGTTTCTTGTGGTAAATGTGATATAACGCTTAATTCAAAAACTGTAAAAAAGCTACCAATGACCACATGTTACTGCGTAACAAATAATAATACGCATACTCAATACTCATAACGTGAAAAGTGTTTCAACGCTTTGAAAAAAATAAAAATAGCTACCAGTGACAATCTTCACAACAATTGACATGCCCATGATGTTTGTAGTCCGAACTTCTTTTATCAAACAACAGATGATGTGTTAAGTTTACTCTTAGCATGTGTTCTGTCATGATAATTAATCACCCTGTTGCTTTTATATATTCAAGCATCGAAACAGTGCGAAAGTTTGGTTCAAGAAGTTCCATAGGTTTCCATTTAAAAGAAAAATATATGATGGTTAATCGGAAGCATCGGTTATTTAGAGGAAGCCGGGTGTTTTAGACCAACCCTTGACACTACATGTGACCAGTTTACTTCATGCAACAGACGACATTTGAAAACCTTCGTGACAAAAAGAGAAAATGTTCGTGACGAACATTTTCTCTTTTTGCCTCGAGGGATTTTTTTCCTCAGATGAAGCCGTTGTGTATTAATACTTACATGACTTGATCTAAAAATGCGTAAAATTAGGACCTAACTACTTGAGAGTTTAAGCTAAGCGTGATTCTGTAATGTATCTCTCCATCCTTTGAATTGAAATGACAATTGGAATTTAACCTCCTTGAAATGTGTAAATTAAAACACGAAACCTCTTCCGTCTTTCGGTAGTATCTAATTACTGATCGCTTTTGATAGTGGTACAAGTCCAAACTGAGAGCGTATTTTGTCGGAAAATCATCAAAAGAAAAAAAAAAAAAATCCATTTTGAAATCAACGAAAGAAAGTTGCAACAGATAGAGTACCCTCAAATTGGTTTTCATCCCTCACTTTAAAAAAAAAAAAAAAACAGATACAACAACATTGATACTTAACCGACGTTCTATGGTCATTCTAAGGGTCGTTAAAGAGGACAGTAATATTCTTTACAGAAGTCGGAATGTGTAGTCTTAGACAGTTCGGTTGCTAAATAAAACTCCATCGGTAGTGTCGATGTTCTGAATTTTTTCCAGATAATTAAAGCCATTACATGAGATCATTTATTGACCTTTGAACGGAATACGAGAACCTGCTGGACATTGTCTTTTTTGTGCAAGTTTTCCTTTCTTTTGAATGGTTTTGATACTATCTGCTGCATATACTTGTATGATAAGCCTGTTCCATCACATTTCGAAAACGACACCATCCGGCAATAATTGTGTAAGCAACATATGAAAATCTTTAAGAGGTTGTTAAGAAACCTTGTGATAAAAGTTAAAACAAAACAAAGATCTAATAAACATGTTAAAGGTCTTTGGGTAAAAGGAGAAATTTCTCGTTTTTACGCCATCCAGAAACGAAGTATTTCGTTTACGTAATTCGCGCCCGAACTCATAGGCAAGCCAAACTTGTATCACTGAATCAAGACCTTTTATATACCATTTGTGTTTCGTGAACAGTGAACAGGATCAAACAAGCCCTCGCTATAAAGTATATTGTCTTAGATTATGATTAGTACATATGTCATGAGATCTACATGACAAACCTGTCACGCTGTATCAGTTTAATACATTTTCACCTTATGCTTTAATGCATCCGTTGCCGAAGCTTTTTCAATGAGCGATTCATCCTTTTGTCACAGTGGTTTCAACCAAGCGTAAAAAGAAACTGTTTCATGTGTTGTTTTTTCTTTTCTTTGTTTTTCGTCTAAAGACGCTTTCGCTGCGGACAGTCACAACTTTTTATGGGGAATGAGTTACAGAAAACGCCTTTTACTTCATTGTTTCAATTGTAAATGTGATTTTCTGCAACATTACAATTCAATTGCTGACTCACATTATTCTTTAGTCAGAAGTCGAAGCGCCATAATGTCCCGATATCTGAAGTAGACTAATACAATACAGTGATGTCTCGTTAATCCGAACACGTCCGTTCTAAACAAAATGTCCGGATTACCGAATCGTCCGGACGAATGAAATAGAGCATGTTCTTATACACATTAAGACATAAACGTGTATACTTGTAACACTTTAGCAAACGCCAAATTGTCGACCGTCCCAAATTGAAAGAGTTTGCAGACGACATTTCAAAACGTGATGAAATTCAAAAATAATCTTCCGATATGGCAGAACACATTGTGGGAAAAGGAGAAATTGCTCGTCACGAGTAATTTCTCCTTTTCCCAAAATGTTTTCGAAAGTTGTCTGCAACAAACTGGTCAAATAATTCTGTTCCCTTACAATTTCGTTCGGATTGCGAGACATTCGGATAATCGGGGTCCGGATAAACGAGGCTTCACTGTATCCCCCAAACGATGACTTGTAACTGGACAAAATCCAAAGCAACAGCAGCCGACAATTATGGAACAGGCGAACAGACTTTTTATCATTATTCACTGATACATTGTTCAAAAGGTTTACTTAAACCATCATGCCACAGAGAAATATAGCTCAATGCAAGCATCTTATTCCCTTTGACATACATGTAATCGTTTTCACCTTAAGAAATCTACGGTTATAGGTGTGTTTAAACGTTTTAACATACACACGTGTATACAACATAACATAACATAATTTTATTAAGACATTAAGCACACAAGCTCATAGTCTATACATATATAATTAATTACATGCGATTGATATGGTGGTCAATATAAGCAACATACATATTCACAATAATTGAATATAAAATAAAAAATAAGAAAAGGAAAAATGGGGAAAAAGATAATTAGGAAAAAATGGTATATGAAGTAGATGGTTAAACAAGTCTATGGAGATCGGTTTACCGCCAGTTTCGTTCGGCCATTGTAACATCCCATCCATTGGCCATCCTCACTCCCTAACGAACCATTGTCCGCTCGTACTAGCCTATCGTAGCTGAAACAATTCTTTTATTGTGGTCAGAGACGGAGAGCAACAAATTAAAATGTAACCGGGATGTTACTTTGTGGGTTTCTTTTGGTGTTTTCTTAAATGTTTTTAACCGTTTACGAAACGCCATTTTTTTTTTATTAACTTTGACAGTCCTAAATTGAAAGAGTTTGTTAACAAAATTTCAAAATGTGATGAAATTGAAAAAAAATATCTTCTGATAGGACAGAAAACATTGTGAGAAAAGGAGAAATTGGTCGTTGAGAGCAATTTATCCTTTTCCCACAATGTTTTTCAGAGTCGATTGCAACAAACAGGTCAAATATCGGTGCGTTTTTTTGGAATGGGTTGATATAGTCCGAGACGGGCAGCGAAAATGTAACCAGGATGTTACGCTATGCTTGTTGTTATTGATGTTTTCCTTTCTTCTTTTTTCTTTTTTTTATCGTTTCTTGTAACAGCATGCTAAGAATTGTGAGGAAAAAATGAAGTTAAGACTTGATTTCTTCAAAAATGTACATCAGCTGTATTGTTGAGCAAACATTATTTGAGAAGAGCCATTGGAAGAAACATGTAACCGGGGTGTTACGTTGTTGTTTTCTTTTTTTTTCTTTTTCCCCCTTATATTTCAATGTTTCTTGTAGCTACTTGCTCAGAACAACTGTATATGAGCGTAAGACTCACTGCAGTTATTGGAATAAAAATTAGTTCGTATTTAAGTTTTTCAGAAACCTGGATACATCGCATTTATATGTTGTACAGCAATTCGAAAACAGTATTGTTTCAGCGACATTTTATTTTGACTTTCACGATTTCTCATCTGTGAACAACAAATTTAAACGCTTTTACACTAATGATTATTTTAATTATCTTTTTTTGTTTGCGTCAAAAATTCGCGATTTCGTAAAATTTCATATCAATCACTCTCGATTCTGATAATCATGTCAGATGTGTTTTCATTGGATAATCCTGGCTAGTTCAGATTGGACGTGACCCTCTGTATCACAAGTCGTACTCGGAGCCGCTT
This sequence comes from Cerastoderma edule, assembly GCA_947846245.1. NCBI lineage: Eukaryota > Metazoa > Mollusca > Bivalvia > Cardiida > Cardiidae > Cerastoderma > Cerastoderma edule. Next base: position 25,496,671 of record OX401415.1, read on the forward strand.
GTTGCATGCTCTGCGAGTTTCGGAAGCTTTCAAAACACCGACATGTATACCAGGCCCTTAGAATGATGGAGAATTCTATAAACAAGTTTATTTTTATGTCGTATGCCTTCCAAAACCTTAAACATCTGCATAATTTCGACGAGGAAAGATACTCTGCGTAGCGAACAGGTTAGATCACAGGCCAGTCGCCAATTTACTTGGCGGCTGGTCTGGATTTAACCTGTTTGCATAAACATTAAGTCGGTTCCAGCACTATAAGGGTTAATTGAGGAAGGTAACCGGAGGTTCAGTTCATCTTTGTGAAACAATGCTGGTGTTTGTTTCACAAAGATGAATTGTTTCAATCCCAACCACAACCAACCAGTGGAACACCGCCTTTATTTTTCCCAATTTCGGTATCAATGTCGACGTCCTTTGAATCAAGAAGGAAGTGTTATGGGGCTTCTGTGGCCTTGTGGTTTGAAGAACAGAACCACACTTCTCCGCGCGAGTTTAGTTTGTTTCAATCCTTACCAGGATTATATTCAATGGACCATATCCTTTATTTTTCTCCCATTTCGATATCAAACTATATAAGTCCTTCGAATCAAGAAGGGAGAGTTGTAGGGCTTCCCTAGCCTTATAGTTAGAGAACAAATCCGTGCGGATTTAATTTGTTTCTTTACGAACCAGGATTCTATCCGATCGAACATATCCTTTATTTTTCCCTCATTTCGGTGTCAAAGTATTTATCCTTTCAATCAATAGTGTTTCCCCGACATTGTGGCAAACAGAACCGCCCTTTTTTCACTTGGGTTCTAACACCGGTGAAGGCATGTAGATTGTCTAGAATGGGAACCGGTCTCTCATCTGTCAAATATCTAACTTGTGGGACATAGTCGAGCCAGTTGACGGCGGAGAACCAGTTTGGTGGATTGTAATGAAAGACTGACTTCCGGCTGAGTTACGGAATGTCGATGGTGGTACCCAGACTGGCCTATCATTAGTCCATTACGGGCAGTCGAATTTGGGGTCTTTTTCTGTCATCATAGCCTGGCAAATTAACATAACTGAAACACCGTTGTCAAGATATAAAACCCGTATTAATACATAAATAGCGTATTTTGTAACCGATCTCTGATGCTATAATTATCTTTCGTCTACAAATGACGTTTTTCGGCAAATCTATTCGGACGTTTAAAGTCCATGGGACACTAATTGCCACATGGACACTAATTGCGACTCTCTTGTGAATATGAGTACCACTGTTTAATCAAAACCCGGTTAAAAACGGGGATTGGATGGGTGGAGGTCGGGGTGACCAATGCATCCAGGATACAGTTTCACTACGCATTTTGTGGTAAAATTTTCAGCAAGTTCAAACAACGTTCCCTCTTATCTCAATATTGGAATAAGCAATATTGCAAAGTAACACATCATTGAAGTCGTCTCTCCAATGACGTGTCACATTGCAATATTGTGTTTTCATTTAAGATACTATCCATGTTTATCCTTTTTGATTAATGCAAATATCTCCCGTAAGTCGATTAGTAAAACGGTACCCAGACAGCCGTAATACCGCAATATCACTCGCCCCTCCCATCAATCACAGGGCTCACCCTGGCTGGAAAAAAGTCTGCGCCAGCACATTACCCCATGTACAAGGAAACGATGGTAAATCATACTATAAGTTGATTATCAACTTATAGTATGATTTACCATCGTTTCCTTGTACATGGGGTAATTATCAGCAGACAACATTAAGAACAGACGTAATCACATTGGCGCGAAGAAATACTCTCTGTAAACACCAAATGGTGATTCAGAGTTTCCGCTATCATTATGCACAGAAGACGTCGCGAAAGACGTCATGAACCGTTGATAACATACATTACTTTAAAAAAAAAAGTGATATCAAATTTCATTGAAAGGGGGCATTAACATTGATAAATTGTAGGAAAGATAATTTGTTATCAAATCATATTCTCATCAAAACGATTTTAAAGAATTAAAAGAGATCTTCTTCACAGTAATTTATTTATACATGCATTATCCTTTTTCTTCCGATACATGAAAACGCGATCTAACTCACCTGCAGAAGAAATAAAATCAGAATCGTGGCAAAATGAAAAATTGCTTATGACGTCCAATTTCTTTTTTGGTGGCAAAAATCATTTTTCATCTTTTCTAGATATGGAAAAGGTAGAAGCTTACCTCTAATATGAATAAAGGTACAGCAGCTGTGCATTATTACATATAATAAAAAGTAAGTCACTAATTTTGCCACTTAATTTGAAGTATGTTCACCTATGTGGGCGTCTACAACTGCAAAGGAGTGGCTTAGTTAGCGGCCAACTCTGTTGGTGTATTACACCAACAGAGTTAGCCGATAACTAAGCAACCCCTTTGCAGATAACACCAAAGCCTGGTTTGCGGCAAACTACCAGTCCAATATGCTCTCATCAGTTGTAATAGAATAAAGTCCAAAGGTAGATTAATTACTAACCCATATATTTCAAGTAACACAACATAAATAGTAAATTCTAAATAGCTAGCATAGCAATCCCAGAATGAAAGCTTCTGCTGCTAACAACTTTTTGTTTGAAATCCTTATGAAAAAATTAGAAATTGAATAAGAGAGCAGTCTCTCACCCCCCACCCCCCCCTCACCCCCACCAAACACTATGCATTAGACCAACATTTGGGGAGGGTTTTGTCAATTGGCCACACCCTGACATCAAACCTTAAAGCAACAAGCAATTTTACTACTGAAGATCCTTCCAAACTTTGTCATAAACATCTATCATCTTGTGTCCTTGTCTTTGACAACAGCAAGTTTATCTACATTTTGATTCAGTTTCACAGGTTTCCCTCCACTAAGCCATAAGATTTACATGTTTGCATCTCTTGTCTTAAAGTTTTATGTTTGTAGTAGTCTGTCCTATGAAAGATCTACAATGTAACATACTTATCAAAATTTAACACTAAACCCTTAAAATGTGCATGTATGTCAATACAGAACATGATGTTCTATACAACTCATCTCCTGTCCGGAAGCCCTATGTTTGAAGTAGTCTGTTCTAGGTAAGCCAGCGGGCCCTGGGGGTAAGAGGGCGGGCCCTGACCCCTGGGCCCAATCCCTCCCATTGATGGGTGTGGCTGCTGATGTCCATGCACGGGCGGCGTGCTGTATCCCTGATATGAGCCCATCCCAGACACACCTACGCCCGACGGCTGGCCACCCCCTGGTTGCTGTTGTATGTGATGTGGGGAGTATTGGGGCATAGGTGGGGTGCCCATGTTTGGGTATGGCTGGGACGACTGAGAGGGTGGGGCACCACCGTGCTGACCCCCGGAGATAGCTGTTCCTTGCTGCTGTTGGTTCTGGGTTTGAGACTGGGGCTGCTGCGCTGGCTGGGATTGGGATTGCTGTGGCTGCTGTGCTGGTGCGGCAGTGTTCTGTAGGATGGACTGACAGTGTTTGAGTCTCTCTCCATGGCGCTCCAAAAGCTGTTCCTTTCTGGCCAGTTCAGCTTTAAGGTCCCCGATATCCTAGAACAAAATATTGTAAAATGAGTTTTGTTTCCAACATGTACACGCCTACCCCCCAGTGCTATAAGTATCTAACAGCTTAATAAAAGAATCAACTCTTCAGATTAATGGCCTAGAGATTGTTGTTTTCCAATCATTTAATAGAATAACAGCACAGACAGCTTATTTATATGAATGCAAACAATATTCACAATTGTTCTGATATCAAAACTTGTGCAAACATGTCAAACATGTAATAACCTTCACAACAGGATAAAACACAAAATATATAATAATGAAAAAACATGAATTATCTAATCAGTATTAGCAATGGGGTTGGATCTAATTGGAGTGAAATTGGTTGTTTACAGCATTTCAGTAATATCAAAATAGTCTGGACACCTTGTTTATACATGTTTCTAGTATTCCTCCCTAGCTTTGCATAATATTCTTTCCAAGCAAATGTTGTATTCGAATGCTGCTATTAGCAATCACTTAATGAATCAATAAATAGTATTTGGCGCTAAAAAAGGGCTTTAACAAAGGTCAATTATATCCCTCCTAGGGATTGCTACTGAAGGTTCTGTGATTTGAATCATACTCTGTGTTTTGAAGGACTCCAACAATACTCACATCACTTAAAAGCTGTTCTGGCTTCTGAAAGGACACAAGCATCTTCTTTCGCAGGAAGAATGCCTCAGTTTCTTTGGACAGGTCAAGGAATTTCTGCAATGCACCCTCAATACCTAGAAGTAAGAATGATGAGAGATTTTAATAGTTTATTACTTAATACATATCTGTTGAATTCTAATGCAACTTCACCAACACTGAGCAGAATATAGAATTCACCATGAGAAAATGAAAAATTCCTTGTGAAAGGCAACTTTTCAATTTGTCACTATGATTCCTAATCCCTAAAACAACCATTAGAAACTTTAATTCCATGTCAGATATTCAGTTGCCTGATTTTGTTTCCTATTTGATACAGACATAAAATCATATATTCTAATAAAAAGAAGTGGGCTGAAAGGAGGTCATGCAATAGATGTATCACAGTATGTTTGTCAATATGTGACTAAGAATTTCCGCAAACAAGGAAATATTATAAATATTGTGTTGGGAGGGGGTGACCCCCTACAGTGTTGTTTACACTGCCAAGACTCACCATTATCTAATTGCTTGAGGGTTCAATGCAAAACTATAGTAAATGCTTCATGTTAATGCTTTTTAGTGCTATGCTTTTTACAGTAGAGCCTATGAGATTGTTTGTTTCAATCCCAACCATAACCAACCAGAGGAACATGGCCTCTAGCAATTCAGTCTGTATACGGAAAACAGCAAAACTATGAGCAACATTTCAGTCATCACTGAGGACCATAATGACAATGGCCAAAAACAAATATGCTGTTGTTTCTTTAATCAATAACATTCTAAAAGAAATATTTAGAGTTTCTGAGTCAGATCTCAAGAGCTGAGCTTAGAAAAACAGTCTAAATGCTACCTACCGGTATTCTTTTCCACATGATTTCATCTCTTCATAGTACTTGTCCAAAGAGACATGAGAAAATTTGAGAATTAAAGTTGAATTTCTTTAAAACTGCTTTATCATACACAGTGAAGAGACATCTAAAGTCAATGAAGAATGGTAAGACGAAATAAGGAGCAAACACTTACTGTTCTTTGTTTCATCGGAATCATTCACATTAAAGTGTTGTTGTCCTGTTAGAAGTGAGACACAATTCTGAAAACAAAACATTGACTCTTTGGTAAAGAACATTTATGGCAGTCCAATTCTTAAAAACAAAACATTCCCTAAACCCTTTCCCAAACAATAACGACATTTAACCACTTTGTTGCAGACGACTTTAGAAAATATTGTGGGAAAAGGAGAAATCGCTCGTAATGACCATTTTTTCCTTTTCCCATAATGTTTTCTGCCCTATCAGAAGACTATTTTCCAATTTCATAACATTTTGAAATGTCGTCTGCAAACTCTTTCAAATTGGGACAGTCACAAATTTGTTGTTTGGGAAAGGGTTTAAAGTTTTTGTAATACAGATTTGTAATGGTAATTAATAAAGTTTACAATGAAGATTAAAAGATGAAACGAAATCCTTGTGATAATACTAAAAAAAAAATACTACAAATTAAGGAATTGAAGTTAATTCGTCTTTTGTCTCTACTATTTCTTAAAGTGATCTAAATGAGTGTCGCCGAGGCACATAGATGAAAATTTGCACGGGTCAAATAAAGGAATATGTAACGATTCGCCACAATAACGACTCGCCACTAACGATTCGCCACAGGTTCATATAACGATTCACCACAGATTGATAACGATTCGCCACACATTAATAATGATTCACCACAGTTTATATATATGTGTTGTATTTTAGTATACGTTGTTGATATCAACAATCATCATTCAAATCGGAAATCTTTATTTTATTATTGTCTTTCCTTGTTCATATAAATAACGAATATTATTTGTATATATAGTCCTTAGAAAAGTCGTCCCGTCAAAGGTGTGAAAAATATCACAATTATCAATGGATTCGGTGTGGCTTTAATCATTGTACATTAAAGAATAGATAATTTGACAGTGTTAATCATGTTCCTTAATTAATAGATAAGTGGATGTTGATTGAATGTTTAAAGACTTTTATTGTTCCAAGTTTGTTACCTTGCTGTGAATTATGAAAGGGAACGTGCCGCTGAGTGATAAATTGTTTGGAGACAGTAAGTATAAATACGCAGACACCATAATTGTTTCAAAAAGGCAACATTTCATTTAAATAACTTAACGTCAATGCCCATGTGGCGGATATTCTTTCTTTCGAGTTCAGAACATAAATTTTCGAAATTGGACTTGAGCATGGCAATGCTCATCGTCCATTACAATGAATTTATAAACAATTACATTTATTAACATAATGTACATACAAATTAACAATAATTGTGCACGTGCGTGTCGTGCATGTTTAAATCAATGTCTATACTGTGGAAGCAGGTAAAACACGTGTATGGGGGGATATAAAGAAAAACTGTAAGGATACATTTTATTTGGTAACGGATTAATTTTGAAGGTTTAATGTATTTTTCCTTTCATTCAATGTATTGATGCAATACAAGGAAAGGTTATGTAGTACTTTTTTGTTTTTTTTTGTTTGTTAAATTAAGGGACAAATAAATATAAAGTGGTATTCGTCCTCCAATCATTTAAATCATAAACAAAAATCCAAACTAAATATAGTAAGAAAGAATAAGCACAATTAGGTTGAGTTTTCAATGTTTTAATGATATATACACCTCCGTCGCTAGAGTCCACCAGATTATCATTACCCATTGAAGATGACAATACGTATCTGACATTTGACCTTTCACCGAAACATCGCTCTTTCCTGAACGAACTTGCTGAACCCTCTATCATGGAAACAACAGTTCCAGAAGAAGCCCCTGTCACATACCAGGTCATCGAGAAGGGACCAGTACAGGGGAACCAGACACTAGTTTCGTCAGATGGTTATTGCTACGTGATTAACCGGCGACTGAAGGGATCTGTTGACTGGCGTTGTAGCGTTCGTAACAAGACCACTAAATGTTCAGTGACTGTTAAGCAGATGGGACAGTCTTTCCAGAGGTCTCAAAACTCCCACAGCCCAGCGAGACCAGGAATATCTAGGCGATCGCCGATTGGTGCCAGTACTCCAGAACAATCCAGACAAACAACGACTGCAAGGGCTGGCACAACAAGCTGAACAAGCGGGCAAGGAAAGGGAACCTGCCATTTTACTTCATGCTGTCCCTTCTTCACACCAAGGCCAGTGACCTGAAGCTTCAGGTACGACTTGTTCGGAAGGGAAAACTGAAGCGGACGCAGACGAAAATGACGAGGACTCTCCAAGGACGAATCTGGGCTGCGTGGGAAACCTACAGACAGGGTGGAATCACCACGAGCGAAGTATTAAAAAAGTGTTCCAACATGTACGAGCCAATTTAGACAAGACTTATGTATATATGCTCTAAAAACTCTATTGAATATATATTTAAGTTTCATGTTTCATGTGTAATTGTATGTTTGATAACATAAAATAAATACATTGTTCATTCGTGTTTTCCTTGTAGTTAAATATTCTCTTATAATAGACTGTTTAAGCTTAATCCGTACCTGTTATTATAAAATACAACAACAGTTAAAACCGGTTGAGCTATTACCATTATTGTTGCACAATCATCGCCGTTTTCAAGTTCACGACTCGTTAATAGGCGGTTGATTAGAATATTTCAAAACTGTGGCGAATCGTTATTGGTTTGTGGCGAACCGTTAATTGGCTTGTGGCGAATCGTTATCATTTGTGGCGAGTCGTTATTGTGGCGAGTCGTTATTGTGGCGAATCGTTACATTACCAAATAAAGGCTCGAATATATCCGAAAAATGTACCTATCCGAAATATAAACAGAATTATAGAAAGAGTCGAAAACCTTTTAATAACAAGGGTTGAACCCGTTCGATGTCCAAGATTTTGATAACTGTTCACGTAAAGTTAAGTAAAGTTGTAAATTAAAATTGTCAATAAGACAAAAGCATACCAAAAATGACGATTCTAACTCATCAATCAAATTCGGATTTTGATATTTCGGAGATTCGCCGGGAGTCGCCATTTTGTTATGATTTAGTTGTTGTTGTTCTTATTGTCCCATTACCTCGTTATATTAAAAAACTCTGCCGTGTCTGCTGAAGAAGACTTCAGAAAACACTGTAACATAGGGAAAATTTGCACATGATTGGTAAATTACCCTTTTGCCGAAATGTTTTTTGCATTATCGTTAATCTTAATACATAATGATCATCCTGGCGAGATCAAATTTAATGTATAAGCGAGACAACTCGTACTGAAATAAACCAGACCGTGAGTACGAGTTACTTCCCTTTTAATATTACGTACCATTTATGCGAACCATCTCCGTTTTCAAGACTTCTCAGACTGTAAGCGCATTGTGCAAGCGGACACTACTACATGTCCTGGATACAAAACCATTACTCGCGTCGATTTGTGGATAAGTCGCAGCAATTTTCACCTCGCCGCACAGGGATCGAACCAAAGACCCTCAGTGCAGGAGGCCGACGTTCTACCTATGAACCAATAATTATCAATTTGCCTAAGAAATACGATTTGGAATTATTCTTGAAAAATTTGGTAATGATTCAAAGCATTTTTGAAATCGTAGTTAATCATAAGCATATGAATGTGTGTTACTTAAGGTTAATTTTTCTCATGAATACATACATAATGAGCAAATGATTCAGAGATATCGAAATTGCAATATCATTTTGGAACGAATTTGAAATTATCAATGTACAAATTCTGAGTTGTATTGTCTAAGTTTCGCTTTAACTTTCTTCGTTTTATAGACATTTTTAAATTCACTTGTATCGACGAACGTTTGAAAGAAAAAACAACGTGACAAAATAAGAAGTCATTGTAAACTTATAGTATTGTGCACTCTCATTTTGTATACGATGCCAATGTCTATTTGAAAAGTTAATAATTTGATTGCCTTAACCCTTTACCAAACACCAAATTTTCAACTGTACCAAATTGAAAGAGATTGTAGACGACATTTCAAAATGTGATGTGATTGAAAGACAATCTTCTGATGAAGTAGAAAACATTCTGGGAAAGGAAGATTCTAATAATTCTATAAAATACTAGAACGTATATTTACTTTTGTTAAGGCTCAAATTCATAAGAAGAAGAACCAATCATGCCCAAGACCGCCAAGGAATTAAGCAGCACGTGTTGCACATGTTGATGCACCTGTTGATGCCGCCTCCTCGCCCACCAAAATAGAGAAGAAGGAGAGGAACGAATTCAGGGTCAAAACAAGAACAAGAAGAGTAAGATCAAAAAGAATACGAATAAGAACTAGAAGAACACGCACATAACAAGATGAACAAAACAAGAACAATAAGAAAAAACAAGAAGAACAAATAAGATGAAATAGAAGCAAAGGAAAAATAAGCTTTAAGTATATGCTGTAAAACCAATGTGAGTAGTACACTCTAAATGTATAATAGTATATAGGAAAGAGGATATAAAACGTACAACGATGTCATCATGGTATTAACCTACAAAAATACATGTATTGACTTTGACCATATACTTTGATACTAATGTGATCAGTACGCTCTAAATGTATATAGGAAAAATGACATGATAGCGTGTTGAAGTATCATCCCACTGATATAAACCAACACTATACCGATATATTGACTTGGTAACTAAATCCTGTGTTGCAAATGTGATTAGAAAGAACCCATTATTCAGTGTATGGTGAAGGGGGTCCAAAGACACACCGATAATTATCTGGTGTGAGCCTACTTGTATATATTGAATCCTTAATCATATTTTGAGATTAGAATTAGATATTCTCGGTTAGTTTAATTTGTATGTTCTAAGTTTCGATACGACAGAAGATAAAAGCACGTACTAACATGTTATCTGGTGTTGACCTTCATATCTATTGATTTCATTCGTATATGCTGTGTTATCTATTTTGAAAGTATACTTTAAGTGTTCAAAATATAGTAGAAGATCTGTACATGTACACGACCGTACCAAGACATCTGATATGAGCCTCCTTATATAATGACTTAATAGTTATATAAACTGTGATACCAAAAGGAATGACATGGTCTAAGTGCTCAACATATAGGGGGTATTTTAACGAAACAAAATATCTCCCAATATCAATCTAATGCTTTTTTGTATATCATTTTTTATCCTGTCACTAGTGCCATTTTGGGACCGATAAGTAGGTGCCGTATAACATTTGTGATATCCGGCACTAACCATGTAACACATGCACGTGACGAATCATGACGTCATAAGAACGATATGACGTCATGTTTACATCATTCTCTACTTATTTTTTCCGTTTTCTCGTGTTTTATTTACATTTTGTTTGTTTGAAAGAATAGATAAAGGTAACAGGATAAATAGAATAGATTGTTGGTGTTTTTGAATAGGAACTGTTATCGGGCTCGGCGTAGGAATATTATCCGTTTCGCCTTCGGCTCACCGGATAATATTCATACACCTTGCCCGATAACATTTCCGATTCACGACACCAACCATCTATTCTCTGTGTTTATGTGATGCCAATGTGCCAAGTGCATTCCAAGGACATGTAAAGATACTTGAACGTACTTTGATATTTTAATATGAACCCACTGACATATTGCCTTGAAAAGTTTAAGATTAAACTTATCTATTTTACATCGATTGTGTTGGAAACGTGAAGCTTATTAAATTCAAATGAGTCTTTAGTTTTCCTGGGGTCAGTACCATATATGACCCCAAGATAGATAGACCATAGACGCATAAGTTTACTTCTTCCTGGACACTAAATCAGTACTCGTGCCGAATTATTGATTAAGTGTTGATTAACCCATTTCCAAACAATAACGACATTTGACCATGTTATTGCAGACGACTCTGGAAAATATGGCGGAAAAATGAGAAATGGCTCTTTACGAGTAATTTCTCCTTTTTCCCACAATGCTTTCTGTCCTCTCAGAAAATTATTTTTCAATTTCACCACATTTTGAAATGTCGTCTGCAAATTCTTTTAAGTTGGGACAGTCGAACAGTTGGCGTTTGGTAAAGAGTTGATATGTTATCGTACAAAGGCGACTGGCAGGTTTTAATTTTTCGGTTTACTTGAAGGATATCAAGATGACCAACTCGTACCGACCAGACGGTGGGTGGGGTTGGATTATTGCGGGTGGTTCCCTGCTTATAGGGGTGATAGTGGACGGCGTGAAGTACTCGTTCGGGTTACTATTTATAGAACTCCTCGACACATTCGGGGCGAGTAGGGCTGACACATCCTGGATTATCTCGATACAAGTCGGAATTTCCTATTTCACAGGTGCGTTGGTGAAGCTGTTTGTATGTTTTTGCTTCAAGTCGACATCTCCTATTTCGCATGTATGTTGATGAAGTAAACTGGTCTCGAAGGCTATTGCTATTTTGACTGACGCCTTCGATAGATGTCCAAATGACGAGAAAAGCTTCGTTCACGGATCATTATTGAGACTAGTTGATGAAGCTGTGTGTGTTCTTTTTGCTTCAAGTCGGCATCTCCTATTTCACATGTGTGTTAATTAAGCTGTTTGTGTGTTTTGGGTTAAAGGTGCTAGTTCACAGATGTGAGGACATCGTAAGTTAAAGCTTGATATCTTTGAAACTGTACAACAGCTGAACTGTGTACGACATGCTCTGGAGAAAAGTGTAATGAAACCGAGCAAATGAACCTCTGAAAGACACTGACACATACGATAAGTGAAAAACACTGTCGCACACTGAGCGATTGTGTTGTCTATGTATATACCAGCATGTTCTCTACAACAATGCATTAGGTGCCCCAATTTGCATAAACGTTCAACGGACGTTACAATAACCAGAAGAAATTCCATTATCTTAAAGATGCATCCTTTCCTAAGTACTTTTCTCAACCGTACATCACTTAATCGGTAATGACATCGTGGGGTTCATATCGCTTGATGATAGTACGACTCGTAAAACTGATTACACGAGTTAGAAACACACATAGGGGTCAGCGCAATACTGTTGTAAATACTTCACAGAAGTGACGGACTTACACATTTGATGTACCACATCATGTGGACTGCACTTGAACTTAAGATGGAATGTTGCCTGGGAAGTAACAAGATAAGTTTCGTATCATACATGGTCGTAACCATGAATCTCAAAGGGACTTGTTTGTGATTCTAAAATAGCCATGGGTGTAACCCTTTAACAAACAATAATGGCATTTGACCAGTTTGTTACAGACAACTCCGGTAAACATTGTTGGAAAAGGAGATATTGCACGTAACGAACAATTTCTCCTCGTCCCACAATGTTTTTTGCCTTTTCAAGAGATTATAATTCAAATTCATCATATTCTTCATATTTACTTGTATGAGGATCTCATTCGTAACAATCTTTGTTAGACACTCTCCTGAGTACCGGTTTACTTAACAACATAAGGAACATATTTGCTTAAGTCAAAACTGATAAACATGGATAGTATATTGAATGAAAGTACAATATTGCAATGTGACATATCATTGGAAGCGTCTCGGAGAGAAATGATGTTTTTCTTTACAATATTGCTTAGGCCCTTATTGCAATAAGAGGGATTGTTGTTTTTAATTTTTGCACATTTAAGCAGAAACTATTTAGTAAAACCGTACCCTGGACCCACGGGCCAGGACCCCGGGCTAAATTTCAATTTCGTTTCAATTTCAGGTCCATTGACTGGTGCCCTGGTGAACCGGTTTGGATGTCGTAAAGTGGCCGTGGTTGGTACCCTGTTGAGTTTTGTCGGGTTTGGGATAAGTCCGTTTGCGACATCCGTCTACTTCCTGTACGCCTCATTCGGCTTTCTTGGAGGTAATCCGTCAAGCACAATCAAGACGCATACGTGTTGCTTTTCGATTATTATGCTGTAATAGTAATTTGTAATTTAAGTGAAAGCAGATGTCGAGCATTCTCATGACCGTTCCCCTGCGGGTTTAAGTCCCGGTGACGGCTTTTAAATTTTTATGGAGCTGTCTCCTAATGAAGTGCGGATGGTTCTCCTCGGCTTGACGAGCCCTTAAGGACAGTTAAAGTTCGAGGTCTTTTATGAGTCGGGAATCATTATGAGTCGGGTATCGCCATATAGCTGAAATAATATTGATGCGATGTCAAATATGTGAGAATAAAAAAAAGATTTCGATAAAAACATTTAATATCCTAATCTCGCCATCGAATTGCCGACTTAGGAGGTAATTGAAAAATCGAAAACAAAAGGGCAACGTAAAAAGTAATATGGCGGCTGTTCTGTTGTGCCAGAGGTGCTTTTATTGGAAAATCCTAACAAGTTAAGATTGTAAATAAACACCGACATTAATTATAAAACGGGTAAACATATCATAAGCATCTCGACTCATTTTACAGGCCTCGGGTTCGGTATGATGATGCTGCCGTTTTGCGTGTCCGTGGTTCGATACTTCGACAAGTACCTCGCACTGGCCACTGGCATCTCAGCGATGGGTCCTGGTCTGGGGACAATCATATTCAACCCGCTGACGAAGGTACGACCATCATTATACAACATTGGTACATAAGGCTTTTTTCCTGTGTAGGTTCTAATGCTCTGTCAACGTTTTACAGTTATCTTATAGTTTTTGTTCCTTGGATTTGCCAGTACTAGGCTGGAGATCTATATAGTGTCTTGCTAAAAGAGACTCACATTAACTCAGCGTGGGTGAGGACAAGGGGAGGCAAAAACAACAGTTCGTATTACCAAGCTTGTCCAAAAACCTTGGCGGACAGGTGAATCTTTATTCAAATGTATTATATTACCAAATAACGGACTTGTGTAGAAAAAGGTTTAGCATTTACTGACAAGTAAACCATCATCAGATATCTTCACCCCTGGAACCCCGAGTTAAAAGTATATCAATTTACACAATCGGCCAAACAAAACACGTAGATGTACTCAGAAACATTTGCTAATAAAGATTTAGATTGTTGGTTGGAATTTGATCTTGAGTTTTTAACAATATACAGTTTTATCATGGCGGTGACGTGTAATCTAATTAAAGCATCTTAAAAAAAAACCCGACGCAATCCCAACAAATAATGTATGACATAAATTTGCTCTCATGTTAAAATGGCAGTAAACTCTATGCTCCCACCAAACCAACCATTTGAATAGTAATCTGATGAAGAAGAATGAGTTTCTGAATGGCCGATTAATGGCTTGATACCTGGATCACAATTAAAACTCATAAACTATCTTGTTACTCTAAATAGGCGCTGATTGACCGTTACACGTTGAGGGGTACATTGCTCATTGAAGCAGGACTCGTACTGAACGGGTTGGTCTGTGCTTTGTTACTACGGCAACCAGGTGGGCAACCTACTAGTACTGACAAAGACAAGCCCGAAAAGCACATAGAACTATGCCAACGAGTCACATCGGAAGATGCAGATGATACAGCTAGGTCTGTGAAACCAGATCAACCAGTCACCGATGAAGATGTAGATGTAGACGAGCAAGTAGACCGTGTAAGCATAAAACGGCAAATAAACAGAAGAGGTACCAATGAAGATAAAACATTAGATTGCATCGGCACAAAAGATAAGCGAGACACAAGCGCAAACATAGACGTGGCAGGTACGTGTGTGAAGCAAGATCGTCAAGCGAACAGTGAAGATTTATATAAACCAGGAGAATATGTCAAATCAGGTCAACAAATGAACAGTGCCAATGGTAATGCGCATGCTAAGTGTACGGAACCACATCAACCAATCAACGAGGTAGATAGATACAATTCCTCAGAATGTATGACCACAGAGCGTAATGGTGGAAGTGTTGGTGAGGAAATGACAGGTCACTCGTACTTTGGTGTTGAGGCTAAGTGTGTAGATCCAGATCAACTAGCCAACGGTGTGATCAGAGAACCTTTTGGTGGTTATGCTGACCAAGACCGATTGAGGCAGCCTTTGCTGGGTGTAAGAGCCCTTCAAGCCAAATCCGGAAGGACGAAAGTTGAGGCGTGCGATAAAAGGCCTCAGGTCATTGTCACACCACAAACATCTGGGGGACCTAGGGTTCAGCGTCAAGATGGAAACTTGGTAATGTCAATTTATCCCCTTTGATTGGATTCGTTGTGTTTAAAGATGAAAGCCGTCTTCAATTCTGTTTTCCCTTGCTTTGCGAGAACAGGAAAGGGTGTCTTGCCAGAGAGCATCGGTCAATTTGCAGCTACTTAGGACGGATCATGGGCGAACGGTCTTGAATTCCAGGGGCCCGTTTTACTAAACAACTTACGGAAAATGTTTGCGTAAGTCATAATTGATTAACGTGGATAATATCTTTAATGAAAGTACAATATTGCAATGTGACACGTCATTGGAAGCGTCTCGGAGAGACGATTCCAATGATGTGTTACTTTGCAATATTGCTTGGCCAAATATTGAAATAAAAGGACTTGTTGTTTTAGACTTACGCAAATCTTAAGCGTAAACTGTTTAGTAAAACGGGCCCCTGATGTTGACTCATCTTTTGCCTCATTTGTGTATTTTCACTCCACATCTCCTCTGTCAATGCTACATCAACATGCAACTTTTTGCAATAGGCTATCATGTGTGTCTACTTTCGAACCAGAAAAATCGGAAATTCTTTTGCAATTTTGTCTAGGTCGAATCTTAAATTGAATGGCCTATTGGTAAAGCTTTGAAAATCGTGTTATTTCATGTTCTACGATGGACGTGCATGGTACCTAAAAAATATTTTACATTGGAGTTGTGTTTATGCTAAGATATAAATGTATCTTACACTTTAAGTATATATGTTAAAGATACAGTATAACAACATAACAATTCAAATATATTTTGACAAAAAATCAAGTTTATAATTCTATTCCCCAATATTACATTACAGGTCGCACTACACGAGTTTCAATGTGGCAGCGCCAAGACTTTGGTTAAGCCAAGAACTGCTAAAACACCCAACATAGCAGGATGCGACACGGACAAACAACATGGCTGGATCACCCTTAAGCCTCTTAGAAACAGAGGCTTTCTTATTCTGATGTCCTCCACGATTCTAATTGAACTTTCGTTGATTGTTCCTTTCGCCTTCCTTCCAGACATGATGCTCGTTAGAGGACACAGTCGTGCAAAGACTGTATTGGTGATCTCCCTTGTAGGTTGGTATAATCGACAATGTCTCTGGCTGTCCTTTTGTTTAATATTTCTTAGTGGTGTTTTTTTTATATTATTAATTAATGATTCGGTTTTAACATAGGGTCGTCAGATTTTCAGTTTTTACGAGTTCCTGTTCTGTTTTGTATACTCGACATACGCTTGTGATGCTGGGTAGAACCAACAGCATTTCCGAAGGCAGTCCTATCATGATTCCCATTTGACAGGTCTATTGAACACGTTAAGCCGGGTACTGGCTGGAGCAATGGCCGATCTGAAATGATATGAAATCTGATATAAGTTATTATTTTATCAAAGGATATGTGGACTTGCTGGGGCAATAGCCGATCTGAAATGATATGAAATCTGATATAAGTAATTATTTTATCAAAGGATATGTGGACTTGCTGGGGCAATAGCCGATCTGAAATGATATGAACTCTGGTATAAGTAATTCTTTTATCAAAGGATATGTGTTCAATGCGGCTCATCTCTTAAAAATACTGTTTCCAGTTTAACAGGTTTATGTAGTACCATACGCCGGGGACTTGCTTGGGCAATAGCCGATCTGAAATGCATCAACATTTGGAATTCGGTTTTTTATCCGATAGAAGTCAATATTTCATTAAATGATATGTGTCCAATGACGCTCATCACCATGACAATCCTGTTTCCCGTTTTACAGGTCTATGTAGCACGCTAAGCCGGGTACTGGCTGGAGCAATGGCCAATCTGAAATGATATGAAATCTGATACAAGTAATTCTTTTATCAAAGGATATGTGGACTTGCTTGGGCAATAGCCGATCTGAAATGATATGAACTCTGATATAAGTAATTCTTTTATCAAAGGATATGTGTTCAATGCGGCTCATCTCTTAAGAATACTGTTTCCAGTTTTACAGGTTTATGTAGTACCGTTCGCCAGGGACTTGCTGTGGCATTAGCCGATCTGAAATGCATCAATATTTGGAATTCGGTTTTTTATCTGATAGAAGTCAATATTTTATTAAATGATATGTGTCCAATGACGCTCATCACCTTGACAATCCTGTTTCCCGTTTACAGGTTTATGTAGCACGCTAAGCCGGGTACTGGCTGGAGCAATGGCGGACCTGAAATGCGTCAACAGGGTGGTGCTGTGTATTTTCTGTATCATTGCGACTGGTGTCACCATGGCATTCTTCCCGCTGTGTTCTAATTACACGTCGTTCGTTGTCCTTGCTGTGGCATTTGGAATCAGTGCAGGTAGGATTACCGGCGGAAATTGGGTGATACTATTATTTGTTTATTAACCAACCAGAACTTTTCTTGGTTCGTTTTTGTTGAGATCATTTTGGGAACGACGATATTAATCTTTGATCTCAGCGAATATAGATCAAAACAGAATAATATAAATCAAATAGTCATTTATGATTTTCTTTAAAAAGAATCTCTACTCATCAATCAACATAATTGTGGATTGAAAGAGAAAGACAACTCTGGTAGAGATTGACATGTTCTACTTCCCTCCCTTTGCAGGCAGTTCGTGCTCATTGCGGGGCATTCTCATCCCTGACTTGTTTGGTGTCGAGACAATCGCAGACTGTATCGGAATATCCATGTTCTTCTCGGGGACTGCTGCGTTTGTCAGTCTCCCGCTAGCTGGTAAGTAATGGACGTGGGAATATGTGTTAATTATTGACTAGTCAACAAATCGCCTCATATATCGGTTTAGTCAATTAAATCGCAATAAATGTCCTGTAAACAAATGCACGTATTGCATTCCTTAGCTTATAAGAGACTTGTTTTCGTTTTAGTCTTTCATAACACAATGAAAATACAGCGAGAGTTTACATTTCTATAGGTTATGGTATGTACCGTATTATGTTTGAGCCTCTATACATGTAGATGCTCAAACATAAAATGATACAAAACATAACCCATATAATGATGACTATCGCTGTGTTTTCATTGTGTTATCTAGGTATAAACACCAAATTAAAAATCAAAGCGCTGATAGCGCTGAAGGACTACGGTGCGTTTAAAGCAAGATGATTCAGGATACATTTGAACATTTATTTGGTCAACATCACGAGGAAAACAGCTGCTCCTTTTACCTTCATTACTATAATTATTATTCCTGTGAACAGAGACTGAACGATAGTGTATATTTCGAACATCTGGAAATTTTACGATTTCCCATGAGGCAAAAGTTATAATAATATAGAGCAAAACAAAGAGAGTAAATCCGGACTACATTCCTAGTTCCAAGAAGGTATTAGTCCACACAGTGAATGCGGATGTTTAATGAGTAATTGGGGTCAGACCGCTGTTTTTGTATCAATAAAGTACCGTCCCTCAAAAAGAAGTATGTAAATTCAATGGACTAAGGTGCTGACGCACCCTTAGTCCAACAAGTGTCTTCTTACCTAAAGAAAGCTATACGTGGGCATCAGTTTCAACTGCTCGTATTGTGAAAACACCTTCGTCAAACATTTGGTGGGGTTTTGTCGATTGGTCAATTCTCAAGTTATTTCGCGATGCCAGCGTCAACATTGCCGAATTAAGGGCTTGCAAAACTGGGTACAACTATCGACATGTTAGCCTGTCAGGAGGCCGACTACCTATCATGGAAGCTCAAACGACGATCCATATCGTGATCGAATTCATTCATATGGGTTAAACATGGCGCCAACATTATTTCAGTTATGATGCGATACCGACTCCTAATGATTGTGGAAAACCCCATACTCAACTGCCAATAATTTCTAGTCAATCTATGTAGAACCATCAACATTCCGTAAAGACAACCGAAAGACTACTCATGAAAACCCATATGTCGTCACAATAGTTTGAGACCATGCTGAGAGGGGCCATGTGAGTTCAGGTGCTGTACTCTAATCACTAGGGGTCCGTTTTACTAAACAACTTACGGAAAATGTTTGCGTAAGTCATAATTGATTAACATGGATAATATCTTCAATGAAAGTACAATATTGCAATGTGACACGTCATTGGAAGCGTCTCGGAGAGACGATTCCAATGATGTGTTACTTTGCAATATTGCTTTGCCAAATATTGAAATAAAAGGACTTGTTGTTTTAGACTTACGCAAATCTTAAGCGTTAACTGTTTAGTAAAACGGGCCCCAGGCCAGGGGTTACCTATCGTTATATCAAACTATCAAACCCCTCCCTATGAAAACCTTATGTCTATTTAGGACAATGATAGAATACCATGTTGTAATATGACACGGAGCACAGATTCACCGTTCCGATTCATCTAACCAAAGTTCCGTTTTGTTGTTTTATAGGCTTCATCACGGATGTATCTGGCAGCTACTCCCTATCGTTCGTTGTTGCTGGGATTGAGATGGTCTTGGGAGGTGTCGTTATAGGCATCATTCATTGCTTGAAAACCGCAAAAATTGAAAGATAACACTCTATGATTAAAATGACTCAGTGGTAAACCAAAGTATTAATGTGTCGAGTGTCCGCGATATTGGAGTAATACGTTGAAGAGAAAGGTGAAGACAGTTTTTCTTAGTAATGGGAGCTCTGCAAATAGATATATATGTATGGAGGGGAGATAATGTGGTCGAGATTGGTTAGATGGATAAATAGACAGACATATGTACAGTGATGTCTCGTTAATCCGAACACGTCCTTTCCGAACAAAATGTCCGGATATCCGAATCATCCGGACTAATGAAGCAGATTATGCTCTTATACACATTAAGACATACACGGTCTGTATGCACGTGTATACTTATAACCCTTTAACAAAAGCCAAATTGTTGACCGTCCCAAATTAAAAGAGTTTGCAGACGACATTTCAAAACGTGATGAAGTTCAAAAATAATCTTCTAATATGGCAGAAAACATTGTGGGAAAAGGAGAAATTGCTCGTCACGAGCAATTTCTCCTTTACCCACAATGTTTTCAAAGGTCGTCTGCAACAAACTGGTCAAATAATTCCGTTTCGTTACAATTTCGTTCGGATTGCGAGACATCCGGATAATCGGGGTCCGGATAAACGAGGCTCCACTGTACGAGTGTTAGAATGAGACAGAGACAGAGAGGCAGGCAGACAGGCAGAGACATACACAAACATACAGACACACAGACAGAGCGAATCACGTTCTGATAAGTTTTACCAATTCGTCACCGTAATAGTTTTAATGGACACATGTCCCCCCTGTTTGTATCACTTGTGATTGATACTTTATCATAAGCTTAAGTGTACGAGCTGGGGATGACTAATTATTATTTGGCAGTACTTTTATACCAATCAATTCTCTTTGGCTTTGCATGGAATATGCATTCGTCTGTCATATGGCAACATAACCTATGGTTCTGATTTCGGGCAAATCGTTCAACTCGCCAACTCGACTGTCGCAAATTGAAAGAGGGCAGAAAACATTGTTGGAAAAGAAGAAATTTCTCGATACGAGCAGTTTCTCCTTTCCCCCAATGTTTTCCAGAGTCGGGTCCAACGAACTGGCCAAGTGTCGTTATTGTTTGGTAATGGGGTAAGATAGCCTTGGACTTAATCAATTTTACACGCACTGTTTAACTGTATTTCGAGTAATCATATGAAGTAAAGGGTTAACAAACAAATCGTAACTTATCGATAGATAAAGGATCGTTACGTGACCCACGGAGACCCGCCTTGTCTCATCGACACGTCAGCTTGTCACGTGACGGCACTTTTACCCTTTCGCTCCGTCCTATCCACCATAGATCGGTCTCAAGGAGGGACACTCGAAGTTTTTTCATGTGACACACGCAGGCTGATCTAGAGCTTTAAGTTCTGTCAGTCAGATTTGATCTATACTAGTTTACGGAAGTACAGGACACATGATTAGATTCGCCGATCGCAGCGATATGACTTAAATACTGTTGAAAATAAACTTGCTTTGCTATCGTATTCAATTTCCCAGTACAAAATGAATGCAAATGTTCAATTCCTTAGTCTGCAATTAACCATTCTAGTGCTGAAACCGACAACATACTTATGCAAAAAGGTTGGGTCTTGTTTGCTACTCTGAGTATCTTTCCTCGTCAAAATTAAGCAGATAAAGGTTTTGGAAAGCAGACTATACAAAAAACTATTCTAAGAAAACAGTCTATCAATCTAAGGGTTAGATTCTGTTGAAAACGGCGTTAATCTGCTATCTTTTTCGATTTCCTAGTACGAAATGAATACAGTGGTTAATTCTATAGCCTTTTTCGAACCCGACAGGCAATACTGGGGATACGGCATCGAAGCACCGACTTGGTAGGTAGCAACAGTTCTGACGACCAATGTGTATATGAGAGTAGATTCATTCGTCTCTTTACCACAGAATTGCATACAATTACGTGGAAAACAGTGGCGAGGATTGAGTGGGGGAAATCAATAAGCGTAGAAAGACATACTTGACGCTTTATTTGTCTGCTTGAATGTCTGTTGAAAGCAATTCTAACCCTTTTCTCCATTGGACCTCGGTTAACAATGTCTGCTGCAGAAACCGTTAGAAAACGTTGTGAAATAATGATAAACTGCTTATAGCAATTTATCATTGTTTCACAATTGTTTCTATCCAAATTCAATTAAGAAACTGTATTGTGACTTTTTATCTTTTTTCATCTGAGTTTGCTCTGAATTTAAATAACTCAAAAGATTTCCTATGCGGAAAATGGATTGGGCTGCAATGGTATCCTGGCCAAAGATTCCTCGTTTTGTAATTTTACTCAGGGTTAGGTGTGTCACTTTTTCCCAAGGCGCGCTAGTTTTTGCCCTTGACATTTGCTCTACATTTCAAAGTCTGAAACCTTCAAAATAGCGAACGTTGCTGGTAAAACGTGCACCCTTGTTACATTAATAAAGTGGACCGAAACCGATTTGGTATAAAGATTGAAACCCGAACCAGCCGATAAAGAATATGGAAATATTCCTAGCATAATGAAATGTTACGCATTACCAAAGACCTACTTAACAGGCTATTAGGTCTTTGGTATTACTAAGTGCCGTGGTTCGTCAAAATCGACTTTATTCGTATGATTCAAGTTGTATTTGAAAAAAGGGATATCTGCATCTGGATTATGCGTATCTTGAAACCACAATTAGATTCATTTATTTGTGATACCAATTTTTGAAGACGAGAGTCATTTTTTCTTCGAATGTCCGTCATATGAAAATCTCATGTACAAATACTTTAACAAATATCGGATACGAAATAGGTCTGGAAATGCTTTTGGGGTGTTTTATTTTTGGTTTTTTTTGCCTGGACAGCATAAAAACTAACCGTTTAGTACCAAACTTCCTTATCGCAGCTTTTACTTATAGAAAGCACTTATACATTATAGGACTATATTTGGTTTAAAATATAATAGTTTATCATTTGTCACCTGCAATGTTTCAATGTAAATCAGTCATGTGTCTTAAGTACTTTAATAAATTGAATTGAACAGGGTAGAAAAAGACGTAATTAATGTTGAAAATATTCGTATCCCCCCCCCCCCTCCTTTTACCCTATATATATTATGTAACATCGATCACAGGCAAGTGGATAGTGTATACGGTTTGAATTTGCGAGGCAAAACGGAAACAATTAAGGGGGCAAGGGTTATCTATCACATTGTCATTATCAACCCTTAACCGACTCCAACTCTAAAGTCTATGTCATAAAATAAATAGAGAAGATATTGGTCTTTGTTTAAACATTGCACCAACAGTATTTTGGTAGCACATTGATGTCCAGCTGTCAATCGCTGTATTGCTCATGATGGATAGGATTTTGCGAATCCGTGTTCATGATTGTTCTTTGCTTAATATCGTTTACTTATAATTTGCATAGTATCATAACAACATTAAGAAAAAGCACTATTGCAAAATAACACGTGTTGCATTACAATATTGTATTTCCGCTATATAAAGTGTACATCAGTTTTGTTAGGTTTGTTTGGTTCCTCAGGTGGTTTAGTAAAACTCGACCCAGTAAGCCCATGACACCGATATATGGTGTAAAGTAAAGGAACACACTGAAACACCGAAATGATAACCGGGCAAAATCGAAAGTAGTAAGTGCTCTACATGCGTCTGTTTTCCGTCTGATAACGCCACATCATCCGAACCTGATGCGTGTCAATAATGGTCACGTGATAAAAATGGCCACGTGGTCGGTTTTGGCCCCTCCCACAAGTGCGCCGGCGGACTTCGGAATTCGTGGCGCAGACGGGGGAAAGTGCAAGTTTAAAGTACGTTAAAGTAAACGAACTATATTCGCGATAATCAGATAAACGGACGTATGCTATCTCGTCGTTCGTTATGTGCATTAAGACCACGAACCGATCGAAGGGCGAGAAATCGACCGCCGGGGATTCGGACATGACGGACAGGGAGTTTATGGAAATACCCGGTAGTGGCTGGCCCACCGTCAAGCAGGCGAAAAAGGTGGGTAATGTTGTTGTTGTTTATTTATATCGTAATAACTGGTAATATAACGTTCTCCGTATCTAATATTTAATGAAACCGTTAACAGTGTGTCCAATGCATATCATTTATGTTGTGATAGCCTTATATGGTTCATAATACATGGGGAAAGACCCCAGACTTTGCCTGTTGCAATCTGGGTAGAACCGCCTGCATTTCATAAGAAAGCCGGAAGACCATTATGAAAAGAATCATCAAAAATTTCCAATACCAGGTTTCGCACTCAGACGGTGAGGGGCCTCGTGTTGTCATATTGAAACCTTTGATCAACTGGGCTCAAAAATAGCCTTGATAGATTGGTTGACATTATCGAATACCTTTGCTTTAAATCAACAGACCGTTTAATAAGACTATATCAGCTTAAGGCAATATATACAAACGATTTCATGTGCTTCTGGAAATAGCCGTGATAAATTATAACACGCTATTACACACCTTTACTCAAAACCAAGAATTTTCGATAACATTTTGACAGATAAATGTCTCTGCAAAAACAATAGTGTACGCCCCTAGGGGTAGACGATGTCAGAAAACATTTTGTCTTCAGGGGAATTCGCTCTTGACAAGCGAACAATACTTTTCTTGAAAAAAGATCCTTACAGCGATTTATAAGCTCAGTAACCTAGTCCATGATATCGAATTTGGCGACTATCCCGAATAGATAACTACAAAAACCCTATCTACAGCAGTTATTTTGTATAACCGCATTCGTGATATGGGGTAAATCCCATTACCACGTTATACGAAATGTTCTCTACACCAAACAACAAATGTTCTACTGTCCCATATTGAAAGAGTTTGCAGACGTCATTTCAAAATGTGATGGCATTGGAAAATAATCTTCTGATAGGGCAGAGAACATAGTCGGAAAAGGAAAAATTGCTCGTCACGAGCAACTTCTCCTTTTCCCTAAATAATTTCTAAAGTCGTCTGCATCAAAGTGGTCAAATGTCGTTATTGTGTGGTAATGGATTGATCAATTATCATAACGAACCATCAACTCTTTTGTTACACTGGTTTTCTAAGCCTTCCACTACAATTGCGTGAAAGGATCCTACAGGTATGAGTGATTCAGATGTATAACTCGGGGTCCCGGGTTCGATTCTACCGGCACCATTGAATTCCCAAAATCAATGGCCAGACGCTTCAGAGCCATGGTCAAGTTCTGGTGAATCCAAGGACAGCCGCGATATAACTAATCTTTAACACGGCGTTAAAATCCATAAACACAACAACAAAGAACAAACAGTTGTGTCAGAGTTGGTATATGAACAAAGGGCTTAATCAGTGAAGCATTTTGGGTATGTCACTTAAAAAAACATTGTTTATCGCTAGACATAATCAAGAAAAGATCCATCATAATTTGTTTATGTTCATCGAAATAAAATGTTTAATTACAACTAACCCCATGGACCTATATGTCACCTTGTATAATAAGAATAACATAAACATAAACGTTCACCGCCACCGAATATGAAAAGTAGTTCCAATATGTCAGCCTCCTTTTCTATAACAAAACACCACAGTGTTCGATAGCTTTTCTGTCATGTTGCGGTTTTGAAACTAAAATACAAGGTCGAATGACTAATTATTGCGATTAGACACTGATACGCATAAGGCTGTTGACACGGTTTCAATGATGATATTATCAACATCAAACAACGTGATCCCAACGTCATATAAATACGATCAAAATATCGGTCAGCATTAAAATTAACTTCGACCTTCTACATAGGTAGACCTTTCCTGTGTAATCACTTCATTGGCTGTGGTATTACTCGTTTACTGCTAACACAGTATTTCGGATAATAATTCGCTTTCATGGTTTGTGCAAAAATTCCGCGCAGGAATACTTCCCTTTGTTACAGTACAGTACAGTACAGCTCCTAACCAAATGAAAAGGGAGATCATTGCGTAGGAGAATGGGTTTGTGGAGGTTGCCGAATGAAATCAGGACTCCTCCATGGGCGATTGTTTCACCGAAAAGCCACGGAACCAATGATTCCATCTTGAAATCACACAGGAGGACTTTATCGCGATAGAATTGTCGTCTATGTGTGCCTACAATTTGGATAATTCGGCTGGTACCTTCGTTGCGTAGTCGAAAGAAAGAAGGATGTTTCACACTTATGATGTTTTTTGACTTAAGCTATCCGACTTGTGCGTAAAGAATCACAGATTCGAGGCTATAGCCGAATATAAAGACGTCATCTAAAAGCAAAATGAATTAATTAAAGATTTCGTTCCTATCGTAAATACTCGTGTATTTCCGTTTCCTGTTTTCATTGGATAAACTCGGTGACTTCAGATTGCTGCCGTGAGGGTCATTCTTGGTAACTTGAAAATCACAGCGACTGGGAAATAAGTCCTAAATAGATAAAGGGAACTCAAACGTACTGGATTTAATCTAGGCATCACCATGATCTCAATAAAACAAATATAAAGAAAAACAATAAATTCTCATCGCCGAATAACCGAAGAATTTGTGTTTATTCTTTTTAGAAACCCAGTGAACAGAAACATACATTGGAGAAATGCGTCTACATGATCACGACCTTGTTTGTGATTGGACTATCGCATGCCGTGCTCTGGTACCAAGGCGCCATGCCAATCTTCTACGTCATATTCGGCCCACTGATGCTGTCCATAAAAACGTTCTTCTACTGGTAAGTGCGGTAACTTACATACACCGTTTCACGTTTACCGTTTTGGTACCGGAAAACGCCTGAGACTGTGACTCCTAAGGCTTTCCTGGATCTACCAGTACTGGGCTAGGGCTCTGAAGTGACTTGCCAAAGGAAACTCCCAGAAAACCAGTGGTGTCGGCGGGGCTTGAACACGGGACCCCAGAGTTCTGTATCACCACCTTAACCACTGAGCCATGCAGAACCGCTGAGATATACGGTGGTTCTAATATGTACGATAGAACTGAGGTGTATGATGGCACTGAGGTGTACGGTCACATTGACGTGTTAAAAAAAAGTTCATTATTATTCCGAGAAAACGAAAATGTTTAATTTCCTATGGTGATAACAAAACAACCTTGCCGTTGGAAAAAAGGAAATCAAATATTGCACATTTCACCTCAGCGTCACCATAGGTAAGCTTTGATATTGTATATAGAAACATTTCTTATTTAAACAAGTTTTTTAAAATCGTCCCAAACTTTGCTACCGATGCTGATGATTAAGACAATTTTCGGTAATCTTTTATGTGGCAAATAAAAATGCTTTTTATTCAAACAAGTTATTTATCACTCCATATTGAAAGTGATGTTCATTGTATATATGTATACAACACAAATAGATCACATGGCTCCTAGCTGCGTTGTTTCAAATCACGTTAGCTGTAGATTCGACTTTGAATGAGAGGTAGGCTCCCGGCTGACTAACTGAATGTCTGTGGTTCTATTCAGTTTGACCAACCTGTATGGGCAGTTAACCCTTTCCGAAACAACAAATTTTCTGCTGTCCCAAATTGAAAGAGTTTGCAGACGACATTTTAAAATGTGATGTAATTGAACAATATTCTTCAGAAAGAGCAGAAAACCTTGTGGGAAAAGGAGAAATTGCTCGTTACGAGCAATTTCTCCTTTTCCAACAATCTTTTCTAAAGTCGTTTGAAACAAAGTGCTCAAATGTCGTTATTGTTTGGGAAAGGGTTAAGACAGGGATTCTTACAGGAATCCTATTCTTGATCGCCAGAAATCACAACATAGATGATACAGTGGTGACAAGATGTAACCAACACAATAGAGCAAACAAACTAAATTCATAAAGAAAGAAATTGCAGACCGATTATATCTTTTTATGGCTAATGACAAAAAGACGTGCACGGTTGAATTGTTTCATTTGATACTAGTTATCGCTTTTTAATTCAAATATTAAACATATTTATAAAGAATAAGTGTGTAACCAAGATGAGAAAATCATGCAGCCAGTATGGCTTTTATTCATGTGCTCCTTTTTTCATTTCAGGAGAAGTAAATGGCATTTCTTCATGTTGGATTTCTGCTACTTTGCAAACTTTCTGACGATCGCCTTTATCTGGTAAGTAAAACACACAACTGATATACAAGCTTTTCAACAGCGTGCGGACCATTGCATTTGCTCAGAGGTAGACTAGCTTGATTGATGAAGGTTGCTGGTTTGATATCCTTGTCGGATTAAAACAATCGTGGTGACGGTACTCTTGGATGTGAGTAAGGTACAATGTATAACCATTAAAAAGGACGATCCTATGTCATTAAAGGGTAGGGGCCTTCGAGGATTGTGGCTAGAGTATAGAGCCTGAAATCATTCGGCCCCTCATGGCGTGCATTC
Organism: Cerastoderma edule; assembly: GCA_947846245.1. Taxonomy (NCBI): domain Eukaryota; kingdom Metazoa; phylum Mollusca; class Bivalvia; order Cardiida; family Cardiidae; genus Cerastoderma; species Cerastoderma edule. The sequence goes on from OX401415.1 coordinate 25,524,730, forward strand.
AAATTCCAGCTCTTAAATTTCCAGTTTTAACCATTGTATGTGTGTCTAGTGTTATTCTAATGGGGTTAACGCCGTGTAACAATGTTTTAGTTATGTTACGGCTGTCCTGAATCTGCCAGAACTAGGCTATGGTTTTGAAGTAGTTTGCCAAATGACACTTCCTTCAAGTAGACATCAAACGCAAACTTTGTCTTTTCACAGTTGTCTTATAATCGCCAGTTGCAAATCTCATGGTCATGAGAGGTTGTCTCCCGGCTGACTTATGTAATACCGATGGTTCTACCAGGCTTGCAATCTGAACACTTTGGGTTTATACAATGAAAACACCTCTGAAATAATAGGGATGACGCCATATTGTTTCCCGCGAGAATGACGTTACTTTCGTTTTTAAAAATAGATCTTAAATGTGAAATCTTTAAAGTCGTTTATTTTGATTGATGAAACACCTATACATGTCACAACAACAATTTCGCCATTTGGTATGAGTTACTGGTAAAAAATGATTTAAAAGGATGTCCAACACTTCCATACACATTGAACTACTTAATGTGCACGCTTAGAAAATGTGTTATTGGCCGGATGCCGATTTACCCGAAAAATTGTAACCCTACACTTATATCCGAGGTGTATTTCACAGCTCACGGAAATACCCGAGTAGTTCCGAATGCCAGGCTTGATCAGCTTTTATGGGCGGTTGAGTGTTGGATCTTCCTCCAGCATTAAGAGTCGGACGTTGCAGCATAACCGAAATAATGTTGACGCGATGTAAAACCCATAGAAATAAAATAAATGAATAAACAAATCTCACGGTATTCAATAATATGATCAACAGGTTCCCAGACAACGCTAACCTGTTTCGGACAGTATTCGGAGTGACTAATGGACCCCTACTGTTGGCGGCGGTACTATGGCGCAACTCGCTGGTTCTCCATCACCATGACAAAATAACATCGTGTTTGATACATCTTGTTCCCGGCTGTGTTACATTTTGGTAAGTTTACTCGCTCCAAGTTACATTTTTGAAATATATTCGCTGGTTCTCCATAACCATGATAAAATCGGGTTTGCCGTACCAAGCGTGTATATTCAGTATCAAACGTATATTATTTTTTTATTATTTTGAGTAGCAGTTATTCATATTTCAGTACCATTTATTTATACTTCAGTATGAATCATGTCGCTCAATTTCGATCTTGTATTATCAGTTTCAGTTGCGTTTATTCAGTATCAATTATATATATTTTGGTATCAATCATGTCTAATTTAAGTAACATAAAACATATCTGTACCAATTTGTATAATTTCAGTATCAACCGTGAAATATATTTTTTCAATATCATTTACATGTACTTATGATATATTTCAGTATACGCTGGTTCCCAATCGAGTCGTCAACCCACTGGTTCCGGCCCATGATACAGGAGATCCCTGAGTTTGATATGTTTTGGCTATTTGCCATGCCTTTTGCGTTTTTCTTTGCCCATTCCGTAAGTTTGGCATCGTCAATGTTTGACATTGTTATACTGTTGCGTGGTATTCTTTTTTTATAATTTTTGAATTCTTAATTTCATGTAGTTTATTTGAAGGCATGTGCAGACGATACCTGAAAATGAAAACAAAATTAGCAATAGAGCAAAAGGAACGACTCCTTCCGGTTGTCTTCAGCTTAGTCTGTGACATCAGAGACGCCTAAAGAAACATCTTCATGAATTTAGATTCTTACAAAACAAGTTTAATCCATTTTCTTACCTGAAAAAAAACAACAACACAGACAACAAAAATATATTTAGAAAATCTACTTTCTTTATGACATTGGGTCACATGCAAGTCCTTGTTGACATAAAAATAGATTTCTTATAAGGAGCAATATTTGCACCTTGTCAAACCGGTTAAAAAGACATTCGGTAGCAGATTCGGCAAAGAAAGGTATCGTGTTTTAATAGACTAAATAAAAAGTGGATATGAATTTGGTTAAAACAGACTTAATTAGAAAATGAACAAGTAATCACTGTAGCGAATATTTTACAGGTGTTGTACTGTCTCATCGTCAACATCATCGTCAGACCAAAGGACCCGTATCTAAACAGCTACGACTACTTGGCCATCAGATTTGCTAAATACAACATTTCTAAAGGACCATTGTAAGTAGAGGACTCCTAATGGCTTAACTTAGAGCTGATGTTATAGACACCCATTACTTTCACCATTATTATTCAATTATGTTATGATAAGGAATGCTAGGAGACATTTTAACCCTTTCCCAAACAATAAGAACATTTGACCACTTTCTTGCACACGACTTTAGAAAACGTTGTGGGAAAAGGAGAAATTGCTCGTGACGAGCAATTTCTCCTTTTCCCACAAGGTTTTCTGCTCTATCTGAAGAATAATTTTCAATTTCATCATATTTTAAAATGTCGTCTGCAAACTCTTTCAATTTGGGACAGTCGAAAACTTGTTGTTTGGGAAAGGGTTAAATCTGTTTTATCTTTTATTCAAACAATGTAGGTCTTTTGCCGATACCAGTGACATTTCAAATCATACTTTTGATAATAAAGAAATAATATTTGAATAACAAAATGAGTATTTTGTACGTTCTTACTTTTTTTAATAGAAAAAAGCAGGAGAGAAAGTCAAGAATTCTTCTGTTGATTCGTAAATTCCGGAGTTTGTTCTCTGGTCCCAGTACCATGACAACGCGCACTGACAGGGTACCAGGCAGTGGGTCACCGACCACTCGCCCTATTTTAATTCCTTTGTTTTATTAGTTTACCTCCCTTCCAGGTCTCAAATGGCGCTGTTCTACGGTTTAAACTACCTGTTTTGCCTGGTCGCGCTGCCTGCTGCCCTGCTAGCCTACTGGTCGTTTCCGGCCCACTGCGCCATATTGGTCTTCGTGTTCTCCAAGGTGATCTGGAATGGCGGCAGCTATTATATGCATGTGTTTAGCGAACGGGGGTTTGCAGCCGACGAAGAGAGTTGAATGACATAACCTTTGAAACCAAACCATCTCTCGATCCATTTGCCCATATGGGAGTTTGGTCAAACTTGGGAGCAAATGCAGACGACAATAAAAAGTATGCAAACAAACGAGGCTTGGTTCAAGTTTGGCCCCTATATGATTCGTATATTTGTGGTTTTGTATGCACATCATTGTAACGACTTGATACATTAGATCAAATGTAATTTTTTAACCATTTCATCCATGTGGGAGTTTGAAACTGGAAGTGGTCAAATTGACAATAATTGCGGAAGACACATATAATATATGCAAAAACATGTGTTTCATTGTTTGGGATAGAAGGTCCGGATGTGCCAACAAAGATTTTGTCCAAGTTAATCGCTTCCATGTTGAGGAAGTTGTAACTAGTCCACATTAGAAATAATAGCAGGCGACAAATCAAAAGAATTATTGTTTATTTTTTATATGATTTTTTTTTGTGAGATTGTATACAGTTATTTTAATGCATGGAGAAATCGTTTATGTCAATCAATTTCCTCTTAAACACGACTGTTTCGGCAGCCGTCTTTCCACATTTGCTTTAAAGTATTCTTAACGTTTTGATATCGGGACCGTAATATGTTAATACAAGACTGGATGGGATATTTGGCAAACATTGTTGGTAATGGACTGTGTTCATTGTTACCATGTGTTCTGCTCATATTCAATAACGAAAATCCTGCTTCTGTTCACAGTTGTCGTATGTAATCGCATTTAGTTCAGACAAGCATCAACGTTACAAAATCAGTACTTTATAATTTATTTTGTATATGTAAATATGTAAATTGTAAATATTATTAGAATAAACAACGAATAAACTATATATTTGTAATTTCTTCGAAAATGTCGGTTTTTGTGTTTCGATCCAGAATGGTATTAACAGATTTGCTAGATAGTGTGTCGATGGTTGCAATTGCTTCGTATTTTTGAAATGTAATATTGAAAGCAAAACGTTTTCGTTCATTTTGCTGCGAGCTATGAATCATTACCATCCCTAGATTCTTTATACAGTCTAACTTGTGTTAAGCAGCCACCCTTTTAAGCAGCCATCCTGCCTTAAACAGCCACTACAGAAAGTCCCATTGTTAGATTTATAGTGTACATTAATTTGTGTTAAGCAGCCAACCTGTCTTAAACAGCCAATTTACTCTGTCCCATAGGACTGGCTTTCTTATTTGTTATGCTTTCCCGATTACACAAATGAGTCCAACACTATTTTTGGTTTTCCTGAAACCACCAGTACTAGCTATGTTGATATACACACCTGAAACTTAGTTGATTGGAGTTAAACACCATAAAAACAAACACTCATACTTTTAAAGGCTGTGCCCTTGTTGTGCTTCCGCAACATTTTGGACGAAAAAGTGTTCGCCAAGTTTAAAGAGGTGTCCAAATATCATTCAGACACATGTTTGAATTTTTTGAGCGATTTTTTCACCAAAAAGTTCGAGGAGCCATTACATGTGATGACAGCGGGCTTTTATTTGTTCTATGACGAACTAAAAAAATAGACCCCTAAAAGACACACGCACATCCGATAAGTGAAAAACACTGGCGACCACTGATCGGTTGGGTTGTCTACTTATATATCCGCATGTTCTCTAGAACAATGCATTAGGTTCCCTTATATGCATAAACGTTCAATGACATAACCCCCATCTCTAAGAAGACTCGTCCCGAGTCTTGGGGCCCGTTTTACTAAACAGTTTACGCTTAAGATTTGTGTAAGTCTAAAACAACAAGTCCTTTTATTCCAATATTTGGCAAAGCAATATTGCAAAGTAACACATCATTGGAATCGTCTCTCCGAGACGCTTCCAATGACGTGTCACATTGCAATATTTTACTTTCATTGAAGATATTATCCATGTTAATCAATTATGACTTACGCAAACATTTTCCTTAAGTTGTTTAGTAAAACGGGCCCTTGGTCCTTGGGAGATACGTGGTAAAGGCACTCCTAATTTACATAAATGTTCCATAAACTCTGTAGTTCTAAGAAAGGAGATATGATACTTAGAACGATTGCTTCACAAAAACTTCTATTTGGCTGTGTTTGGGTCCAGCTTCATTGTAAATACAGTCCTTGAGTCCCAATACAATGTTATACAAAATTCGAGGTCATTACAGCAAAACTTGATCTTTAGACCGGAACTACTTTAAGGAACGACGACCACGAGATATCAAATATTGTTTGGGTCCTCCTTCGACATAATGTAGTCCCCGAGTCAAAGTGATATTTATATATAGTCCGAGTCGGTCAGGTGTGTTGTCTTTCCTGTTAAAAACGGATTTCCAAATGACCCCGTGTAAAAAGTGTCCCGAAGCCTGTTCGACCCAATTACCAACAGAATCTAGCATCACCTATACATGACCATATAGTTCCCCAAGACAACAAAGATGTTACCTACATTTTATAATCACCCAAGCAGCATTTCCATAACAAAATGTGAGAGTCTTACAGCAAAACTTCATTTTCAAATTGGAACTACTTTAGGGTAAGTACTTCGTCCCGGAAGTGATTCGGGAAGGTGATTGATGTTAATAGGTCAGCATGAACGGTCCACACAAAACCTGCTGCTTAAATAAAGGGTTTAACTTGGCATTGGTATCATAATGTTTGTTATAGTGGATTAAAAGCTGTTTATGCTAAGTACACTCACAATTTCTTTAGACATTTATTTCCAGTCATCATTTATTTTTTTAGTAATAAAGAAATAACATTCTGACTTCTAATATTGGTCGACATTAAAAAAATATAAGACTGTTCCCATGGTAGTTTTGTGTGTACTTTTTTTTTTTTAAATATATCTAGAGTGCACCTATCTGTATCGTTCATTGGTCTATACGTTTGAATCAAAGACCTAATATTATTAGGTCTTTGTTTGAATGATATCTGCACATTGTTGTGCTTTCTGTCTTTTCTATTCAAGAGATAAGAATTCCAATAATGGTCATCATGTCCTTATGGGTTTCTTTATTCTGTTTGATTTGCCGTTTTCGTTGACTACTTTTTCGGCATATTTTCTAGTTGGATTTGACACTGTCTGTATTTAGATTTTGGAAATCAGAGCCATGTTGAGGTCTCGTCAATGACTTTAATATGACCTTAGAGTTGTGTTGGGTTTTTGGTAATGAATATGAAATATATACATATTATTTAAAGGAGTTAATTTGCATTCTTGACATTTTACAATCAACATCCATTGGCGAAGCTTCCCTCAGGCACTTTAGGCACGTGTCTACACTTTCATCCTAGGAAGCAAAAAACCCTCAAAAACGCAACAGAAAGGGTTTCTATATATGTCTTGCTTAAACAAAATGTAATCTCTAGTGCTCTCAAAAATATGCCATAACGCACCTGAGCGATTTCAGACTGCATTTTCCCGGTGGGGGCAATGCCCCGGGAACCCCCTAGAATGGAGTACCTACACACAATTACTCTCTATCAAGCTACACATCCTCATTTTTTAAAATGTATGCAGTCATTATGATAGTGAAGTTTTTGTCAGCCGAGTAGAAGTCGTGTTTATGTCCTTTTTCCATGTGCTTTACTTGATATCGTTTGCATTAAATTAAATTCTGTTTGGACGATGAATAGGCAAGGCGTTGGTAAAAAATACATAATCAAATTGGTCCTAAGACCTGGGGTACCCCATTAGTTACAGACTTAAAAGAATTCGTCACAAGAGATTATCCTTTGCTTCCTTTAAAAATTAGAGAATTACCCATGATAGATCGATCAAATGCTCCTTTTCTTGAAAAAGAAACTGATTGCTCCATATCCAAATATTTCGCGTACTATTAGAATCCGTATCGGTGTTTAAAATCATACGCGTACAGTATATTTACAGTGATAACCGTCAAAATCTCGTTGGCGTTACGAGAGTTTGAAAATCAGAAAGATGGCGACCAGCCGTCGAGTTATGCTCGAACAAAACTCTCCTTCCCAGAACGATCCCGGTAGAGAACTGTTTGAGGCGTGTAGAAATGGAGATTTAAACAAGGTGAAAAAACTTGTGAACACACACAACGTCAACTCGAAAGATACCGCAGGAAGGAAATCATCACCCCTTCATTTCGCAGCAGGTTTGTTTTGATTTTGTTTCGTGGCCTGTTTTTGTTACTTTCTTGTCAGAGTTTAATGAATTATGAATATATGTTATTGACAATCGTTATTGCGAATTCGATGGAACACTTTTTATTGTAGAGTTACGCAAACTAATTTGTCATATTGTCTGTAAAATCATGTATATTGCTTTCCTAGACCGATAACTAGTGACTGGATCAGATATCGACGCGACCTAGTATCCGTCTAGGAATAAGGCAAACTTTATTGTTGTACTTCATTCTACCTTGTGAATTGTCATGATCCTCCTCTGACCAATATTGCGTAGGGCAATTCCTTTGAAGTCTGTGATGTGGGGCAAACATTATTAAAAACTTCGATATTAACCTTTTTGTTTAATTGATAGTGAAGGAAGCTTGACGCTTGTTCAAAGGATTACAGGTCAGTTCGGTAAATGACTAGTTCGGTAAAAATGTAAACTATAGTAAAGGGTCTGGTTGGTTCGGTAAATACCAATACTAGAGAGAACAACAGTTAAATTGGGTGTAAAAAACAGTTAAATCCCATATTAATTAAGTGTTAATTAAATAACACTTACTATTATTTACATACATGCAAGATAGTTTATTTCTATTTTGATACACACTGTAATTTTCATACAAGTTTACAACATTTTAATTCACACAAAATACAATCAATGATTTGACCAGAGACATGGATGTTATCTATGTCTCGGATTTGATTAAAGTAAAATCTGTGCAGTTTGTTACGAATTTCTCACCCTAAGTATTAAAACAATCAAACTAGTTGTTTAAAGGAGGAATTTCATAATTTAAGTACTTAAAGGTCAAATTTCCCGATAAACAAAATTTTCTTTGATTATGGTTTTTGAATTAGGTTATGGTTTCGTTATGACGGAGGTAATGATTTTTTTCTCATACAGAAGCGAAAAATGTTGTTTTTGACTACTTTTATTCACCTTTATCGATTTTTGTGAATGACTTATCTCCCTTGTTGTGACGTCATTTGTGCTTCAAAGTCATATGAACTATCACTAAGAAGAATCTAGTTCTCAGTAACGACGGTGTTTTTGCACAAATTTCGGACATTTTAAGTGTTGAATTGTGTTTTGGGAAACGTAAATTGGATATTGAATATGGTATTTTGACAGGTCTTCTGGTGTTATTCTGCTTTTGGTCGCAGGGATGCGAGTTTCTCCCGTTTTCTGACGAACATAAAAGCTGCAAAAAGTTTCGATAAGTAAACTGGACCGTGTTTATTTTACAAATAAGCAAAAGATATATTCCCCAAACAAGAACAGTAGGCTGTGTTACTTTCACTTCGAAGACGGCAAGTTTACGCATTGTTAGGCGTTTCTAGAGAATTGATTGTATTGATCTTTAAATGATCGGACTCAATTCAAAGTAATTTATACAGGTGAAGACGCTTCAAATTCATTCTACTTATTGAGTAACCGTTATATTTCCCTTATTTGAAGCACACCGACAACATTCACTTTAACTTGATGTATTGGTTTCAAGACTGCCAATGCAAACCAGACAAAGCTAATCTCACTTTCAAACACCAATCAAGCGATAAAGCATACAATCATGTGTCAAGACATTGGTGTGACGCGCGAATGTGTACATTGTATTTCGGAATGACCCCAAATATCTATCAAAAGTCGTTGTTTTATTACCCAATGTACCAAGTTGCTAATGATAATTTAAGCCTGAAGTCCTTTTGTTACGCTGTTTCCCACATGATCTCAGGTAAAGGAAAATATTTTTCAAAATTAACGTTGTGGTGAACTGATGTTCGTGATTAAAACAATTCCTGACTGTAAGTTTGGGGTGTTTGAGCCTCGTGTAGTCTTGCTAGATCTTTATATAGAATTTGCACTGTGTAAATGTAGATAAATTCAAGAAAAGGATATATCACGTTGATTACACCTTTTTTGAAAGTTAATTTCCTTGAATGACTCTCTTACTCTCCAAGCTAGTTTTGTTTGGAACAGATTAACTATGCTACATACTTAGTTAGGAATACTTAATTAGGCTGCTTTACGATTATATTACGTAAGAATTCAAAGGGTTGCAAGAATATGTTAATTTCATCCAACATCATAAGTTATTGTATTGCCATGTCTTTGGGTTTTAAACGCTTAAATGCATCTTGTTCTTATTTGCAAAACTTGTTTTATGTTTTAGCATAATCGTAGAAACGTTGCCATTGTACATAAATGAGACAAAATGAAAAATGTACGTTGATTGCTATGATAACAAACCGATTAAAACAAGCAAGTTTCTTATATCTGCCGTTGTCTTTAAATGAAAATTCAAAATAATGAATATTTGATATCCGCAAAGTTTTTCTGAACTCATCAACGCAAATGATAATGGGTTCGATCTTTACTTAAGCGTCTGCTTTTCGGAATTACTTAAATCACACACCTCATTTTTTTGCCATTGGTAATATTGGTTTAAATGACGTATGTCACACTGAAATGCAGGTGTTCAAACATGATTATTACAAATTTATATTGATAATTGAGTAATAAGATCACTAAATATATAATTTACACATTTGAACATAATCTTTTTGTTTACAATTTAATTGATTATTGTCAGTTTACCTCACATACAAAGGGTCAATCAACAAAAATCGGACATTACAAGGATTAAGGGTCGTGATGAAAATTAACACCAATTTGCCACATTTGCACAGTATGTTTCAAGTCTCAAGTCCTTTATTGTTTAGGCAAAAGATAGCCTCTGGCGTTAATCTCTTAAATATCTCTGTTGTTAATTAACAGGTCTGACACGTTCTGCTATTCCAGACATGAAATAACAAGCGGCAAATCTCACACTTTCAATGCGCGGCAATTAAATTTATCTAAAAAATCCATTGTTAAGATATAACCAATTAAGACCAAACTCTCACAGGATGTTTGGATTGATAAGGTGTCAGGACATATTTATCTCTCAATGTGACTTACGTCTGATACTTTGTCGTTGTAATATTCAAAGAAGTGAACATGTTGTCTTTTCTATTAGAATAGTTTGACACTTCATTAAGTAAATGATAATCAGTATTCAACAAAACGGTATTAACTCTATGTTTTCAACAAAAAAGCTTTAACATCAAAATCAAGTTTTGTCAAATTGATATTTAAATTCCAAAATCATAAAAAATAAATTCAAATATGTTTATTTAAGGTTGTTAGTAAAATAAACTATGACGATTTTTTTGTTTTAGCTGTTAATTATCAAACCTGTCTGAAAATTAAATGCTCAATATGTCAAGGCTACTTACACGAGAGAAAACGAGCATAAATGTAAAGTGAATATGAAGAACAATTTTTAAGTCAAAACAGTTGATCTAGAAAGACGACATCGGAATCAATTTCGAAATCATAGACCTCTTACTGGGGGTGGAGTTACTGGAAAGTTGCCGGATAATTTTAACAAATACTCTTGAATGTGCCAGTGTTTAGTTTTGAAATTTGGATGTGTGGTGAAAATGTGAGTTAAAGGATAACCTTCGCATCACAAGTAAGTTGATGTGTGGTGAAAATAAGAGTTAAAGGATAACCTTCGTATCACAAGTAAGTTGGGTTATAATACGGTTTGTTTGTTTGCAATTTATGATCTTCTCCCTTTTCATTTCATGTATTGATAAGACAATGCAGGGTAATTTTACAGTTAATAGTTATACGATGTACGGTTTTAAGACAATTCGTTTATTCAGATCTATGTCTTTGTTTACTACTCAATTAAAACCTTAATGCAAATACAAGATCATTGACGAAAAAGTACGCGTAGTTTTTTTTCAACAAATATTAATAAAAATAGCTGTTTTCACAAATATCGTCAAAATTTCAAGCCGATTCTTACATATGAAAACATTTACAAATCCTTTCAAATTTACGCGTTACGTCACTTACTTTATTTTTCAGAAGAATATTCTTATAATATGAAACATATTCAATAAAGAAAATGCACTGTCAATCCAAACATTGACTTAAGGATTGCTATTTCGAGGAAAATCGTCCCAATTTCAAGCCGTTCCTTTCATATGAACGCATTGACATATCCTTGTAAATTCACGCGTTAAGTCACTAATTTATTTTTTTCAAATGGATATTCTTATAATATGAAAAATATCCAGTATAGAAAATTCACTGTCAATCCAAACAATGACTTTAGAATCATTTATTTCAAGGAAAATCGTCCAAATTTCAAGCCGTTCCTTTCATATGAACAGGTTTACGCAATGACAAATCCATGCAAATTCACGGGTTAAGTTACTAATTTATCTTTTTTCAAATTGATATTCTTATAAAATGAATCATATTCAATAAAGAAAATGCGTTGTCAATCCAAACAATGACTTTAGGATCGTTTATTTGAAGAAAAACACCAATTCTAACCAGCGATCGCTCTTCACGCCCTTTATATGGCGCATTCAATGGATCACGAGTGACGTCACAGCAAAGGGAAGTAAGTCATACAAACTTTTATTAATCGGTGCGCTATGACGGTGATTTATGACGTAATGCGTTATGCTAAAATGTTGCAAATAATTTCAATGTGATTCTTTTACTTCATATTTTTATTTTATGAAATAAACCTAACCTGTACATATGACCTTTAAACAAATACATTTAATACACTACGTACAATTACTTTTACTCTAGAATAGGTTTTTACCGAACCAGCCAGACCTTTTACACTAGTATACTTTTTTACCGATCTAGTCATTTACCGGAATGACCGTCACCCGTTCAAAGTCCCACTTGCTGACTAACTTCCTGGATACTTAATCAGTTCATGCATGAGTTTGTGTGTTAGTCCCCACAGTTTTCATCTCATCTGGCAGGGATTTGAACCCGGTACCCTCAGTACAATAGGCCTATGCATAGTCAAACTAATTTGACACTATCAGTAAATATTGAGGTTTTTGCATCATGCACATCTCCCATCACATCAAACTTTCGAACCATTCATTTAATGGTGGTCTCTGTGATGAAATTTTTGTTGCAACTTTGAACACCCATTTCTTCCATTATTACATTAAAATATCAAATGATCATTACTCACAGTTGTAAATAAATCATTCTTCAGTCAATCCATACACAAAACATGTAGGTATTCCGCATATTTAATTTGTTAGAATGGTTTAATTAACAGTAGGTGACAATATTCTGCTCCTAATAAACTTCCTTTGCTCTTGCGCACTGTAATTTGAAAAAATCTATTTAGCAGGTTTTTAAATTGTTGAATGGCAATTGATTCCATTATTTGGTGGTGTGTAAGTTTATTTACATATCTTGTCTCATCAATTGGCTTTGAATGGCCATTTTGTGCTTTAAATCTAAAAACAGATTTTGATGATTCCACCACTATTTTGATCCTTTGAAATGTCGACGATAGATTTCCCCATCAGGAAATAAAAGGCAATCTTAACAGTGTCTTTTTCCAAAATTAAAACAATGGGCTTATTTAACCAAAACTTAAAAATCGATGGGTTTTTTCTATAGAAAAATGGTTAAAATGAATGAAAGTAATGAGTTTTGGGGAAATTTTATGAGTTTTTATGGGTCAAAAATTATCACTGTCTTAATGTTCAACTATTTTGACAAGATCCTCCTCTGACCAATATTGCACAAGGAAATTGCTTTGAAATCTGTGATGTGGGGCAAACAATTACATGATTAAACTTTGTACAAATACTTGTGTTAGGTAGCATTCTCATCTTACAGTCTTCAAGGCTGGAAGGAATGTGGGGTTACATGGCCTATTTGATACAAACCCAGCTCCTGGCCCTACTTTGCTATCAACTGGTCAATTTATTTTCACAATGTGACCAGTCTAATAATTTTTTCCTGTTTGGAGCTCAGCCCTTATAACTGAAATTACATTTTCTTTTAGGTTTTGGGAGGAAAGATGTTGTCGAGCATTTGTTAGAGTGTGGTGCCAACGTGCACGCACGGGATGATGGGGGTTTGATCCCCTTGCACAATGCATGCTCATTTGGACATGCAGAGGTTGTGCAGTTGTTACTGAAACGGGGCGCTGAGGCCAATGCTAGGGATAACTGGAACTACACCCCTCTCCATGAGTCTGCAATTAAAGGGAAAATAGACGTCTGTATAGGTGAGAGAATTTTCTTTCTTTATTACTTTTCAATTGTTTATGTTTAAATGTATATATGTTGAATACATGTAGTACTATAACCCCTTTGTTAGTTGCTTATTCCATCATGTCCATCATGTGTGATTCCTTTTTGACTGGAGGTGGATATGACAATGTTGCTATTCATATATTCAAAATCAAACTACTATGTTAAACATACTATAATACAGTCTAACTTGTGTTAAGCAGCCATCCTTTCAAGCAGCCAACCTGCCTTAAACAACCACTACAGAAAATCCCATTGTTAGATTTATAGTGTACATCAATTTGTGTTAAGCAGCCAACCTGTCTTGAACAGCCAATTTACTCTATCCCATAGGCTGACCTTTAAACACAAGTTTGACTGTACCTCCTTGCTTGTAAAAATATGTGATAAGGGGTTACTAGCCACAACTAGTGGTCAACTGTACCCCAAAGGTGAGATGAGTGTTATCCTATGTGGCTCTTTTGACATTTGGTGTATCATAAACTGCAGTCTAAGGCGTGGAGCATTAATACAACAAAGCAGTAGTTAAATAATGGACCATAGTTTAAAGCTTGCAACATAAGAACAGCAGTTATGTGATGGATCCGAGTCCAAGACTTGCAGCATAAAAACAAGGAAGTTAAATAATGGACCATAGTATAAAGCTTGCAACAGAACAACAAAGCAGTTATAGAATGGATATAGGGCCTCCAGTATAACAACAAAATAACAATAGGATTGGCCAGCGTCTAAGGCCTAGAGCATGATAACAAAGCAGTTATAGGATGGATCAAAGTCTAGGGCCTTCAGTATAACAACACAAAGCAACCTTAGCATTGTGAAAACAACATGGTTTTCCAGGTGCCTCTTTCCTCAAACAAATCTTTCAGCTGAACCGGCTGTGATGCCATGTCTGATGTTTGGTCTTGAGTTACTATCTGGACAAAGGATTCATAACACAACATGTGTCAAAGCAAGATAGACCTCATTTCTATATATGACCCTGGGAATGGAAGAATCACAGTGATTTCTAGGCTTGGAGATGAAGGCTTACCTTTTGACAGACAAAAATAAATTTCCATAGTTCAAAACTTTGTCAAGTTTTTGAAAGAAAGCTTACTAATGACCTGTGCTTTTACCAACAATGCCACACTATGGTTTAGGGTTTTTATGCATTTTTGTATCACGTAAATTAAGTAAGGGAATAGATTTAAAGCTCACATGTGTGCTAGTTGTTGGCGTTAGTATTTAATGAATGACAAAGCCCAAGAATCTGTCCTTGACTTTAAACACATGATGCTCCTTTTAGCTTTCTATTTTTGAGAAAATATGTTTGTCCACTTTTGTAAATTGTAAAGACGTATTTTTACCAAGAAGTATCAAAGAAACAACTTCATACCCCGACACCCCCTCTAAACATCAGTAATGAACAGAGTTCAACAATATACAAATCTCTGAATTGCATGAAGGTAGAATTATGACTTCTTTTGAACTTGAAATATAGCATAAGAATGTTAAGATACACTTCTATTCTAAAGAATCAAAGCTATTCATTTAATTGACTGTGTTTAGCAAGTCAAAAAGCTCGGATTTGATTGTGTCTCATGAACTTCATCAAAGGTTAAAGAAAGAATATGAGCAGATCTGAATCTTGTACTCATATCAGATATTTCAAATCAGACATGCTACAGACTGGTCAAATAAGGCTTTGACAGTTAGTTTGAGGAGATGGCATTACATCCAGGAGTATACATTTCATTAAAATAGGAAACTTCACCGGACAGCAACAAAAATAGCATGGGCGATACATTTTGTCTGCGCTGTGGGATAGAAACCTTTGTATGCGAGATAAAGTGCTTATTACTTAAGGGAAGTTTATCCTATTGTGAGAACTTTTTAATCTTAGTTTGAGCAGATACATCGAAGTACTCAAAGGTATCTCTGAGTAATGGTAAAAAATGTGCATAGAACTGAGCAACCTCCCTTGGCCTGTTCAGGGGAAACAGAGTAACTTCTCTTGATCAGTCCAGTTGCAAGGAAAAGGTAAAGCCCCTGTCTATCTATCTTGTAATTTCCACATGCCAGTAAACCTTTATGAGCATTATTAAGGACATGGATTGGACTTTAAACTGAAGAGTTGTTTTCCACTGACTTAGGGCACAACTTCATGAAGTTAAATAACTTACAATTTTCTGAAACAGGTGATATTATAGGCCTTTGCAGCAGACTTAAATAGGCCCTCATAGTGCTGGAACTGACTTTTCTCATTTTCTAGAAATGGATTTCTGATTTGTTCGCTTTCCAAATCCTTAGATATCTGCTTATTCTTGATGAAGAAAGATACTCAGAGTAGCAAACAGGTTAGATCGCAGGCCAGCTACCAATTTACTTGGGGCCTGGCCTGGATCTTACCTGTTTGCATAAACATGAAGTTGGTTCCAGCACTTTTAGGGTTAGGAAACCCTTTATGTGCTTCATCCTTTATGCATCATAATTCACATTGAAGCTTTTGATGCAGAGGTTTTTCTTGTTCTCACACATTCACATTGTTGCTTTAACATTGACAAAAGGAAAGGAAGATGAAAAAGGTGCAAATAGTCATGAAGCATCCAAAATGGGGTACAGACAATTCCCCACTAGGATGATTCCCCACAAGGACAATTACCCACCGGACAATACCCCACATTTGTGTCAAGTAGGACAATTCCCCACTGGTAAAATGAAATGGTCATAAAACATTTTTTTTTTCGAGAATCTGAATCAAAGAAGTATTATAATAAATTTTCAAACCATTATCTTCAATTTACGCATGAAAAAATATTTATAATACAATAGCCAAACAAATAACACAAAGTTGAAAAAGGTCAAAAGATTGGTCCATTCACAAATCTTTTTGTGATGAGAATGAGGACAATCCCCCACTTTTAATAAATAATAGCCATAAAATATATCTTTTGATATGTTCATAAATCTTTACTATTGAGGCAATAAATTAAAGCAATAAGGTAAAACTAATAAAAAATCAGGGATCATGGATTTAAGCATATTATTTGTGCATAATGTAAATGTAGAAAAGAATGGATTGCAATTCAATTATCCTGTCAATAATAATCAACCCATTTATTGATTTAGGCAATTGAAAACAGATTTACTGATTAATTCATATTTTGGTAGGTTTTTTAATTTTGGATTTGGATTGAATAATTGATTATTTTCTCCACACCATTAATCATTCTTTAGCTACACCTTGCTAATGAAGTCTTTAATTGATATATCAATTATGTACATGATTTTCAGACTGTGTTGGATTTTTAAAATCTTAATTCTTCATTTCTTATTTCCTTCAAAATTGGTTTATCATCCCTATGCTTCCTTATATTTTATCCCATTAGACCCCACATTCCATCTACTTGAAATATGTAAGCATTTAAAAATTTATATCATAAGAATTTACAAAGAGCCCTTTAATTCAAATCTTCAATATTTGCAAAGTAAAGTATTTCATATCAGGTTAAAATTTTGAATCAACAGTTCAATTAATTGGGCATTGATATTAACTTGACTTTTGCAATACTATTGATAATAAATTGTTACATGCATTCTGTACAATTCTTTTATCAGTATATATTCTTGCAGACGAAAAAGGAACAATGCTTCTAATCTCTATTTTGATAATTTGCCACTCTTAATTTCATTATTAATGATTACAGATAACATCAATAAAACAAAATCTACAGTATGAATAAAAAACATAGTTTATTTGAATATATGTTCTATATCAAATAGTGGGTAATTGTCCCAGTGGGCAATTGTCCTAGTGGGGAATTGTCCTGTGGGGAATTGTCCTAGTGGGGAATTGACCTTACGACAGACTTTGATTGACAGCTGCAACTGACCAATCAGCGAACACTTAGGTTGCTATCCGCCATTTTCTCCGACACGCTGTGCGACTCCGTCAACACATAGCACTATTGTGCTGTGGTTTTTCTTCGTCAATACTGCTTAAGATATTGTTTTAATACTTATTATAGAGAAATTATGTATAAGGAGAGACTTGTGGGTGAATTAGAGTTTATCCCGTTTCCAAAATATGTCACATATATTGTGAAATGACTGAGATTTACACGTAATTAGTAAATATATGCAAACAGTTAATCTATAAAACGATGAAAAGAATAGAATTATGAACTATAATTTTCTTTCTTTCTTTCTTTCACATGTTAGTAAATTTTTATTTTTGTCTTTTATCTTCGTTTGAAAATGAAAAATCATTGTTTTTAAAAAACGGAATTGACACATAATGACGAATGTTATTAGTTGCATTTGATATTGAATCAATTGTTAACTAAAAATACAATATTGATCGATAATGTTGTGAGAGGACATGGTTTCCAGTTGGATATATACAAATTCTTCAAATTGGATTTTAATTAATTGATTTTGTTTTTAAATGGACCCTAAGAGCACCTTAAACAATTAATTAACTTTCTTATTATAGCCCATCAATCCACCTACCTGTAATGATCGATGTATCATATCCAAATTTAAAAGCTATTAAAAACAAAACAAATCCATAGCTCCTTGTTGCAACTTTATCCGAATACCTTAAAGAATCTAATGTTGCTGTAATATGTTGTAAAACACTCTCTTGGTAGACAGTGGTTGATTACAAAGACCGCCGATCGGCTAAACAATAAAGCGTTTGTGACTTGACCATAAAGTGCAATTGTGTCAGATTGATGTTAGTTAGCGTCGAAACCCTTAATCCTTTCTAACAATCGAGGTTTGTTAACTCTTTACCAAATAATAACTACATCTGCCTACTTTGTTACAGACAACTAGGGAAAATATTGTGGGACAAGGAGAAATTGCTCTTAACGAGCAAGTTATCTTTTTCCAACAATATGGTCTGCCCTATCAGAAAAGTATTAATTCATCATCTTCATTTAAATGGCATCTGCAAACTCTTTAAATTTTGAACAATTGAAAATATTTCGTTTGGTAAAATGACCCTTAGTTCGTAATCAAGTAGCAAAACCGACAATCATCCATTGAGTAGCATACAAAAGATTATGTTCGAAAGTCTTGATTATTAACTTATTTGACAACAAAATAGTGATTGTTCCTATCAGCAATTGTTTAACACCATAATCTCAAAATGACCAACACTATTATACCATTTTCAACATGACAAAATTGGCAGGTCTGCGTTTTGAATCATTCAGGATATACGCCGATTTAGTAAAATAAAAATTTAAACTGTTTAAGAATCAAAATGAGATAATTTTGTTCGTAACCTGCAAATAGTGCAAATTTGAAGTAGTATGAAATACGGTCATTTTGAAGGTCCGGTCAAACCAGTGCCGATTGGACCAATGTCGTTCGGATCCGAGTCTGATGGGTCTTTGGACGGATCGTGTTTGTTGCTGATCGGACCCCACACTGTTGGGGTAAATCACTCCCCCAACACCAAAGAGATATATAACAGAGCTGTTATAAATGTCTCTACTAACGCTCAAAATATACCATCTACTTTACAAATTGTCATGCTATGTACATATTATCCAGCAATAAAGGCAGGTGCTTATTTTGTAAGAATATTTCCAATTTCAAATAAGAATATCCGAAATCATCGGCAATGTCAAACAGTGATCCTAGTTTGTGCATTAACGCTACATCACTCAGAATGTCGGAGAAAATTAGAGTGACCTCCCCTATTTACGGTGGGCGTGGTTAACTGCTCTGTGTCGTAAGGTCAATTGTCCTACACCCATCCAAAATATGCTATGATGCTTAAAGTAAGTTTGATTTAAAGAAACTGCTAGTTTGGAGTAATAATTCTTTTTTTCAGAATTATTTTGTTATCTTTTTTTTTTTTTTTTTTTCAAATCTAAAAACAAGTTTGTACAACTTGTATTCATCAAATTCATTGCTAAATCATTTGCTTCAGGTGGGTTAAAACATTCATATAAGAAGGAAATATTTAATTAGCAAATGATAAAAACAACATATGTCACACAAAAAAAATCAACAACAATAAGATCATAAATCTTGGTGTAGCTTGAAAAGCTGCCATCTCCAATTGATACAAAAAGTAAATTCACACATACAAGCCAACAACCAAACATGTACAAGCGAATTGCAACAGGTCACTTTGGGCCATCATCAATGGACATTTTCCCCTTTGTAGGGCCCCTGTCACTCGGACCAAGTTAATAGCTCAATTTGTTCTTGACATTAAATGGCAGTGGTGCAGTACCCATGGTGATCCCCATCTGAATGACAGGACTGGAAAAGTTTGATAGGGCCAGGTTGATTGCCTTCTGGTCACCCTTTGCCCACTTACTTTATGATATCTGACTGATCAATAAGGAACCAATGTGGCACAAGAAGCAATTTATCCTTGTGCCACAATGTTGTCTATCTCATCTCACAGTGAAAATATATTTCTGCTACTAATTTTTCTTTATTTGCTTGTTACTCTTTCACATTCAATTTTGACATATCAATAAATTCATATCCTAGAAATCAGTTTAAAAAAAACTGAATAAAGTTGCATACATTTTTTTCTTAAACAGTAACAATTCATTTAAAATAAACAACTATTTCAGTAAATATGGTTAAATCAAAATGCTGCTTTTGTGAAAATTATAAAATATGTTTGGTAACAAGTTCAGCTGTTGTGTGTGTATGGTTACAGATTAAAAGCTAAGATATATCACTTCCTTTATCCAGAGGATTAGGGACACGAAGATGGTGTATTTAAGAATTAACAGAAGATAATCATCAAGATCCATATAAGGCATTTCTTTCAAGGAATATTTGCTTTGGATGACACTAAGAGGAAGAAGGAACTATTTTCATTTTTTTTTTTTTTTTTCTAAAGAAAGGCCATTGAAAAACTTTTTTTTATGAGAAATTAATTTTTTTTTTTTTATCACAATGTCGTATTGACTTCAAAATGTTATGTATAAAGCCTTTTTCCACCTTTGAATTTCCCCCCAATTTTGTAGATGGGCCCCTGTGTCATATAAAGGGTATGGCCAGTATCAGTGGGAGCCCTGGGGGATTTGTTTTTTATCACCTTTAATTACCTGTTCCCTCCATTCAACAGTGCTCTAGATTTCAAACTGACAAGGGACTTTAAGTACCCAATGAAAGATGTTTTGACTTTCTGTATTTAGAACCAATTCATTAGACACAGTGTGTGGTCAGTTTTCTTGTCCACACCGTCCAGTGTGTTAACTCTTGCTGACCCCTGCACCTGCTTTTCATTGGTCTTGACCTGTGTGTATGTGTGTTTAGAGCATACACTGACCAGTGTGTGTACATGCCAGCTTTGTTTGTGTAGACAGATTGCATAATGGGATTTGAGCAGATTTTATCCAGAAGTGTGGATTGGCAGGCTGTGTTATTTTAGCTACTGGACACTACATACCCCAAGCATTGTGTTTATAGTTATTCAAGGACTTGGATTATTTTTGCTGTGACAACCTTTGTTAGTTTTAATTGGAAACAGCTATTTTTTAGAAGAATTTGAACAAAGCTTCAACACATTTTATGATTTATTTTTTGGTTTTTATGAGACCTTTTAATTGTGCATTTTAGGCAGCTCAAACTTTTATATTTGAATGCAGCCATTTAGTTTGAACCTTATTTTATCAGTGTATACTTCTTATTTTAATGCAAACCAGTGTTTAATTACTTTTAATTAAGAGACTGTGAATGGCTGTATAATGTTGACTTGGTTTTTGAGTTTCTGTGGAATGGTGATAGAGCTCTGTTTAGTGCTTCTTGTGAGCTTACAAATATATCCAGAGATTCAGTCAGACATGTTTGGAGATTATGTATCATCAGACGAGAATTGATTACGCATAGACAGTTTATTATCAATATATTTGTCAAAAGGTGGAGTTAAGCTTTATGGCAGGGTTGTTGACTGCCCTTTGTTGACAGTGTTTGTATTGGTGTTGTGATAAAAGTGGGCCTTAAGTTAGTAAACTTGGTTATTAAGTAGTCTGGTTTACCAAATTATTCTTATCATTCAATGTGCCAGTTTTGTGCATTGTGAAGTGTATTAGAATCTAAATTGCAGTTTTAAATCATTTTAAATGGTGAAAGCCAAGGATAGTCACAACAAATAGATGTACAAAAAATGAAGTTCCGACCGGACGCAGAAGGGGGACATTGTGGGACATGGGATGCATCGCTCTATCAACCGCCGAAAAATGCTCATCGTCGTCTGCAGTACCACTCCGTGTCCGACGGCGAGTCGCAGAACGACGAATCAACTTCCTCCTTGGAGTGGTCAAACAACTTCCACATGATACCATCTGAGTCCAAGGACAGCCGACATGGACACCAACACCACCTTCAACATGTGAATATTTCACCAGTTGACGACTCCAATCATCATGTATCCGATAGTAGGAGAAATAACCTGAGAAAAATGAGACACAGACGAAGGATTGAGTTACAGCGGTCAAGGGAGAGAGAATTCGATTCCAGTTCGGAGTATGAGGAATACAAGAGGCTTGGATTTAAACATAAGAGTTTGGAGATTGTTGAAGGAGGTTCATTTGGTTGTCAGAATACCGAGGCCTCTGCGTCTTGTTCTGACTGGGATGTGTCGGAAGTGTCTACTCAGCAGATTGTGAAGCGTGAATATCGGAGGAAAAAAGGCGATGATTGGGAAGTGTTCACCATATATCCAGAACCTTCCCCTGTCAAAATGGAGAAACATGAGTCAAGGAGGAGGCGAAAATCAGCAGAGTGGGACGAAAAGACATCATATATGTCCGAGAAATCTTACAAAAAGAAGAAAGCCTACTCCTACGAACTTAAGAAATCTCGGTTTTGGGAGGAGTTGTCAAACATAAGTCAAGTTGAAAAACCAAAGAATGATTATCATTCAAGAAAGCACAGGAACAAATATGAACCTTCAATGCCCATTGTGGAAAAATATGATCCCTCTCATAAAAAGAGCAAACTCTCCCTCGCAGTGACTTCCACATGCTCTAAGAAAATGCACAGTAAAGAATATCGAAACATTAATACAGTGGTAGACTGGGCAGAGTTGTCCTCCATCTATCCTGAACGTGACATAAACAATGACTGGTCCACAATCAAACCTCTCGACTCAACCCCACGAAATTTGTCAGACATGTCGAGTATCCACCCCAGTGAACTTACGACAGACCAGACAAGTCTGTTTAGCAGCATAGTCTTGGAAAATCCTAACAATACCCTTGTCTCTTCAGTTTTGTTGCAGCATAATGGGGATCCAAACATTCGAAACACAGACGGGAAAACCCCGCTGGACCTGGCAGACCCGACTGCGAAGGCTGTGCTGACAGGCGAGTACAAAAAAGAGGAGCTTTTGGAGGCGGCTCGTAGCGGGAATGAGGAGAAATTGATGTCCTTACTCACCACACTCAATGTGAACTGTCATGCTGGGGATGGAAGAAAGGTATTTATAACCAGCACCTTGATAATAAAAGATTGTTGTCCTTGTTATGTTGATGCTAAGACCATACTATGATACTTAAGGGATGAAATATGAGGAAAATAGTGAGTTTTCATGAATCATTCTTTATTGTGTTTTCAACTTCATTTTGTGACCAAACCATGTACAACTGTACATAGTTTGTAGATTGGCACTAATACTCGATACCAAAACCATACTTACCCTATGATAGCCAGATATTAATGCAATTCTTATACCTGTAAGTATCTAACTCTATTTGAATTCTATATAAACTTGAAGGTTCAAGTTAGACCAATAGATAGTTTTCCTAGTCATGCAAAAATGCTTGCCTAAGAACTCAAATGCAATGGTGGTCACTCAGACTGATATTTAGAGGGGGAATCATGGGACATCAGTTCCAAATTATCCTTTACATCAACTACTTATCTAGGGATATTTTTTAGAATTAAAACAATGGGTTTTTGGGAGGCATCTGATTTGGAACAATGAGTGTTTTTGGAAAACAATGGGTCCTTTTTTTCAAACTTCATGTGGACAAAACTTAACTCAATCATTCAAACTTCTCTGACCACTTGGTACAAGACACTTATTTCACTTTTTTGTCTCATATAAGGAAAAAGAACCTCTCAAAATAGGTAGGTGATTAAAAGCATGAAAGTAAATGCTTTACAAGTGATTTCTGCCATTGACACAAGTTTATGTTTTCTTTCATTCAATGGGTCCTGAGGGATGCAAAGGAATTGAAACAATGAGTATTTTGAGATTTTAATGAGTAAAAGATGCAAAACCCATTGCAAAAATTATCCCTGCTTATCCATAGCTGAAAAATTTCAGCTTGATTGACAGATTGAGGCACGTTCTCAGCATCTGTACCATGTTAATAATAATGATACCTCATTTGGAGCATTGTAGAATTGTTAAAACAATCAATATGCAATCTTTTTATGGCAGTATGTTGCAATATGGTAATTAAAGCTATTAATAGAAGGTTGAACAAATCTTGTAATTCATATGTTGTTGTAGTCATAAGGTCCATGCAATACTTTATGGTCAATAGAAGGATTTCCCTTCACTTAAATGTTGAATCTTGATCATGAACTTGTTCTCATAAGAAAAATCTGTACCTATTTCAGTCGACCCCACTCCATTTAGCTGCTGGCTATAACAGAACCAGAATTGTACATTTACTGATACAACATGGGGCAGATGTACATGCAAAAGATAAGGGGTATGTATAAATTGTCATTAAGTAGGAAGATGATGAAAGATTGATACAAATTTGGGTCACACTGGTGAACACAGGAAAAGTAATGCAGTCAAACTTGCTGTTTGTGACCATTCTTTAAATGTGTATTTTTTTTTATATGGGTTTTACATCACATCAACATTATTTCAGTTATGTAGCGATGCTTGACTTCTAATGATGGAGGAAGACCCCTTACTGAACTGCCCATAAGGGCTGGTCGAGGCGGGTAGAACCATCGGCATTCCGTAAGTCAGTCGGGAGACTGCCTCTCATGAAAATCCATATCCATCTCAGGATTTGAACCCACGCGGAGAGGGGCCATGTGATTTCAAGTTCTGTACTCTAACCACTAGGCCACGGAGGCCCCTTAAATGTGTATAAAAGGTCATTTAGTCTGTGACTTGCTTGATACAGGACACAAGTCATTAAGCTGTAAGTTGTGATATGTTACACAATACCGTCTCCTTTTACTATGGTTGCATAAAACAAGATTGAGATCATCTGAATCTTATCATGGAGAAATAAGCTGTTGATGTTATTTTAAAGCCAAATAAGTTAAGGCAAAACCTTACAGTCCTGTACATATAACAATTATGATTCCCTAGTCTTCTTTGCAATTTTTATTAATGATGTACTTGATATGTATTCTCAATAATTAGAATTTATGCTGTTAAGTAGGACTGTGATTTCTTTTCAAATGAAAGTCTTGTAGCCCCTCTTACAGACTGTTTATGTACATATTTCTTTGTTAGTCTCACCAAGTCTGACTTTCTTTTGTCTTTTCAGAGGGCTGGTGCCTTTACACAATGCCTGTTCTTACGGACATTTTGAGGTTACAGAAATGTTGTTAAAGGTATGCCATATTTGTATAATGATTATTGTTTATGGTTCCTTTCTCTTTTTATAGACAAGGGCCTCTTTTGCCATCCGCTTTGTTAGAAAATGAAATCATGGTGGTGGGAGAGTTTGTCTCCAGGCTGACTTAGGGAACAATTATGGTTCTACCCAGTTTGGTCTAATGATCCTTGTGGCGCAAAATAAGGAAAATATTGTCAATGTGATGTATTAGACTACTAGTAGTGAGGTACTTGTCAATGTGATGTATTAAACTACTAGTAGTGAGGTACTTGTCAATGTGATGTATTAAACTACTAGTAGTGAGGTACTTGTCAATGTGATGTATTAGACTACTAGTAGTGAGGTACTTGTCAATGTGATGTATTAAACTACTAGTAGTGAGGTACTTGTCAATGTGATGTATTAGACTACTAGTAGTGAGGTACTTGTCAATGTGATGTATTAAACTACTAGTAGTGAGGTACTTGTCAATGTGATGTATTAAACTACTAGTAGTGAGGTACTTGTCAATGATAGCCTTATGATATACTTAAGATTCTTAAAGAATACATTACCAACAGGCCTGTGATGAATTAATTTGAATGTGAAAAACAAGGAAACTCTCCAAATATTTTTTCCAAAAAAGCAATTGAGACATATTTCTCTTATCATTACGGTCACTAAATTACCTTGCCCATAGATGCACCTTAAGACCCTTTTTTTGGTTTGTAAAAACTATGTAAAGGATCGAGGTTTTATTATGTCTTGGGTCCTGTGTGGCCAAGTGGTTAAGGTGACAGATTTGGAACACCTGGTTTTGTGGGAGTAAGTGACCTTTGGCAAGTCACTTCAGAGCCCTAGCCAAGTACTGGTAGATCCAGGAAAGCTGGTACATAACTAATTATTGTTGAAACGGCGTTAAACACCATTCAAACAAACAAATTGATTATATTCCAGGCGGGTGCCAATGTAAATGCCATGGACCTGTGGCAGTTTACCCCCCTCCATGAGGCTGCGTCCAAGTCTCGGGTCGAGGTCTGTTCTTTGTTACTCGCTCACGGAGCAGACCCTACCCTTGTCAACTGTCATTCCAAAAGTGCTTTAGATGCCGCCCCAACCCGAGAATTACAGGAGAGAATACAGCGTAAGTTGGAATGTTATTCAATCATCTTCATCTCATGGCTGTTTTAATTCTATATAGATTCTTCATTATGTAATGGCCATCTTACTTTAATTGTGAAGGGACCTCATCCTGTTGGTTTTGAGAAAAACTTATTGTTTATTCTTTTGTATTTGTGTATTCTCTTCAATTTTTTTGAAAAATCATTTGTTATTTAAGCCTTTCCAAAGCCACATGTATTTGTTACACACAGATGAATAACGAAACCATTGGGACCAAAGTAACAATTGCTCCTATCAGTTTGTCATATTGTCTTCCACCCTGTTCCGATTTAGCCTAATTAATCTGAGCCATGAAGTAATGTGCAAAGAAACTAAATAAGCTTGTTTTAGGGAAAAAAAAGACCAAAATCCTTGAAAAAAGGATAAAAAAGATATAAAGAAATTAAATTTGGAATTGAATGAGATTTCATTTTTACCATTACAGATGAATTCAAGGGCCATTCATTGCTTGAGGGGGCGAGACAAACAGACATAGGTCGTGTGAAAAAGTATCTCGAAGTTGTTAGCTTCAAGCACCCATACACAGGAGACTCTGCCCTGGTAAGTAGTTGTGATGGATTGGTTTTATATGTACCATAGATGGGTCTTTATGCTATCCTTCATTTAAAAGTTTATTACATGTCAAATATAAAAGCATTGGGTTGAAATTATTTTCTCCGTTGAAATACTGTCTATTGTATTCAGCTCATTTTTAGTTGTCTACAACACATGTATTAATATGTGTATGCTGTAGAGAAATCACAATATTAATTATTATGTTATGACTATTCAAGCTTAGTTCAAGTTGAGATATTGTTGAGATAGTTTCTGAGTTATAAGTCTCTTTTTGCTTGTTGTTTTCTTTTGTTACATTATTTTCCTTTAGCTAAATGGAGAATGTATGATTAACGAAATGATTTGGCTACACATGTGTATAAGCTGTGTATTAAGCACATTAGAATGGGCTTTAGTTACTCTGCATAAAAAAATGTTGTATATCTATAATAATCACTAAAAGAGACAATTACAACAAAAAACAATTAAAAAAAGCAGAAATATGCATATGACATGCAGTTCCTGCATTCGTAAAGTTTTCTTTTATTTCTCAGGTTAACGATGAGAATATCATTCATGCTAGATAATCATCATATGCTGATGCTGTTATGTTTGTCTTAAATTTTTTTCGTCCCTTTACAGCATTGTGCGGCAGCGTCTCCATTTCCCAAAAGGAAACAAGTTGTTGATGTATTAATAAGGAAAGGAGCAAATCTCAACGATAAAAATAAAGAGTAAGAATGTATTTTATTATTTCCTTCCTTTTCTTTGTAAATGAACAATGATGACACTCTGGGTATCCAGTGGACAAAGGTCTTGTTGCTTTCTCCCTTTTTAATTTGATTTTACTATTTCCATCACAATGGTTCAACTTAATTGAAAATATCAGTTTAAGAGACAAGGAACTGCTTACAAATTTTGTAAATTAAGGAAAAATTAATTGCTGAAAATTTTGTTAGATGAAGAGGATTTGATTATGCTGACAATTCAACCTGGTATAGAGCATAAGTTTATAATTGTTTGTTGTGGTTTCAGGTACCTTACACCACTACACATAGCTGCTGACAAAGCCCACTATGATGTGATGGACGTTCTACTGAAAAATGGTGCTAAGGTAAGACATCAACCACATTATACTGGTATCACAAGGAATGATGGAGAAATATGATTTTGATTTACTTGTCCGTAAATGCCTAATCTCTGACTGCACTTGTCTGTATAATGGATCTATAGTAATTTCACTAAATATTCACTTGTCCGTTAAGGCTGTGTGACTAGCTCGGCAATACAGACTATTCAATTTGCCATCCCTAATGAGAAATAAACTGTGGGATGGATCCTCCAAATGAGCAGTTAAATTTCAGATTTTAAAGTTCCTTATATTGATTTTAAATTATTTGTTTAAACATACATTAGATCTATCTGGCAACCAAAATGGAATGATTTTCTTTTTTTATAAAGTATGTTATACTTAACCTTTTCTGGAAGAATGGTAGGTACCCTTCAAACTGACAAGAAGTATTAATTGCACATTTGAGTTGATCATTCACACAATGAGTCTCGAGCCCTGTTTTGTTTCAAGGTGAATGCATTAGATGGTTTAGGACAGACTGCGTTACGTCGTGGTGACCTCTGTTATGTATTGTTTTTAAGTGAATGGGTTAGATGGTTTAGATCAGACTGCGTTACGTCGTGGTGACCTCTGTATGTATTGTTTTTAAGTGAATGGGTTAGATGGTTTAGATCAGACTGCATTACATTGTGGTGACCTCTGTATGTATTGTTTTTAAGTGAATGGGTTAGATGGTTTAGATCAGACTGCGTTACGTCGTGGTGACCTCTGTATGTTCTGGTTTTAAGTGAATGGGTTAGATGGTTTAGATCAGACTGCGTTACGTCGTGGTGACCTCTGTATGTATTGTTTTTAAGTGAATGGGTTAGATGGTTTAGATCAGACTGCGTTACGTCGTGGTGACCTCTGTATGTATTGTTTTTAAGTGAATGGGTTAAATGGTTTAGATCAGACTGCATTACATTGTGTGACCTCTGTATGTTCTGGTTTTAGGTGAATGGGTTAGATGGTTTAGGACAGACTGCGTTACATCGTGTGGCCCAACAAGGCAACATACAGGCCTGTCGACTGCTGATGCAGTATGGCGTGGATATCAGTATTAGATCACTTCAGGGCTACCCAGCAGCTGAACTGGCAACAGAAAATATACAGAAAATGCTTAGAGGTTTGTATATTTAGTCTTATGGGTTACTGATGGAAAGATATTTTGGGATGCATTTATCAAGAAGACCTATCAAAACCTAGTAGTATGCAATATTACCTTTGTATCAGGCTTTTTTATTTTTTTATTTCAGTTCTATGACATTCTTCATTTTAAAATCATTAGCATAGGATGGAGGTAGAACATCTTTATGTCAAATTTGAAATGTTAACATAATGAAAAATTGTTTGTTTCATCTTTAATATTTCTACACATATGATTGAAAGAGCAAGTTTCATTTTTGATTTGCTGCTTTGTATTCCTTTCAATTGTGCCGCTTAAAAACTCTTGGCTCATACAAGGGAATACCTTGAGTCTTTTTAGAGCTGAAACATTGTTGATGGTGCATTACAGAATTAACATATTTGACATGTTCAAAAATTCCATTTAGGGCAATGGCTTAAACAATTTAATCAAAGCTGTTCATTGTCTTGGTCTTCAGAATTCCTAAAACCCTTTCCTTTATATTTAACAGAGGATCCAGTACCTCAAGTTGGAACAGATATAGATCTTCAGCTGTTAGAGGCAGCTAAGGCTGGTGATATGGAAGTGGTTAAGGTAACAGATTTTGCCCTCAACTGATGGTGACAGAAAAAGTAGTTAAAGGGATAGATGGGGAGCTATTAGAGAAATTCCAACATATAGACAGAGTTTGCATCAGATTATAAACATTACTTATTTGTTGGGGGTTTTCATAGTGTCAAAAGTATTTCAGATACAGTGCAATGTCCGACAGATATGTTAGATTTATTGAGAGTGTGGGGGGGTGTACATGTGAAATTAAGTTCTGTACTTAGCTTACTTTAACTTCTGTTTTTGACATTGGGAGCCTTTATTTATACCCAATATTGATTAACCCACCATATATTCTTGACAAAATCGTTTCCCTTGTTTTGTGATTTTCTCAGATTGCTCTTTGCTACCTTAGATATACTTTAATAGGAAATAAAAATTTGCATGGCAGTTGTAAACCCTTGATTCACCACACATAACTGATATTACAGAATGGTTCAGAAATCAAAAAGTTTTTGATTTTACATATGTAACAAATATCACAAAATGCTGCTAGTATCACAAAGTTTTTAATTGTACACACATTATAAACATCACAAAATGGTTAAAAATTCACAGTTTTTTATTTCAAATACATAGCAAACATCGGTTTCATTCCAATATCATGAGTGTCCAATATTACCCGAGTTAAAACATTTTTTTTTTCTGTTGCAGAAATTGATAGCGGCCCACCCCCATGCTGTAAACTGTCGAGATCTAGACGGAAGACATTCCACGCCTTTACATTTCGCTGCTGGATACAACCGGGTGTCTGTGGTGGACTATTTATTACAACATGGGGCGGATGTTCATGCCAAAGACAAAGGGTAAGTTTGATTTCTTAAATTTTGTTTCAAGGTCTCTATATCTGTAATGTCCACATGCGTAGGTTGGTGATGGTTTCTGAAATTGTGTTCTCAATATTGTACAGATCATTGAAGATTATAATTTGCTTGAAGTATTAAAAAAGCAAAGAGAAGCATTCCTCTTTGGATTGATACAACCCATTATTGAAAGCAGCAACACTATTTAAGTTAAGAGAACACAATTTTAAATTGAAAAAGAAACAAGAGTTCAATGCAAGTTTATTCACTTTTATGAATACTTAATGTAGCCTTCTCCTGATATTATATGTATTATACCTATGAGTATTTATACTTCGTTTTAGATAAGATAAATTATGTTGTTGTTTTTTTTTGTTCAGAAGGTGTTAAATAACATGTAAAAATTAAATTTCATGAACACTGATGACTTCAATATTGTTCTTTATTTCCAGTGGCCTGGTTCCATTGCACAATGCCTGCTCATATGGACATTTTGAAGTAACAGAGCTACTAATCAAGGCAAGTGATTTTAAATGTTTAAACCATTTAAGGGTTCAGGGCTCATTTATTTTGATTGATTTTACTTAAATGATAGCAACACTCCAAAATAAGAGGCATATTTTCTGAAGCCAAATTTATTATTGCTTCTATAAACCTGATTTTGTGTGTACTCAATGGAATCTTCTAGTTGAGATGGTTCTGAATGAGTACCCACAAAATAGGATTTATCAAATTTTTCAAAATGATGTATTCTAAAGACCCTTTTATGTCTATCTAGACCCCTGGATTGTATTTTGTGTGCCCAAAGATGGATGAACACATTGAATGGTCAATCAGCTTTATCTTTTTGTTAGAAATGGGAAAATCGTTTCGTTAGTTTATTCTGACTTCAGCAAGACTAAAGCGATTGATTGCTATGATGTATACATGTGAATGAAATGAAAGATGTGAACTTTAGGGTACCATTTTACTAAACAGTTTAGGCTAAAGATTTCCATAAGCCTAAAACAACAATTCCTCTTTTATCAATATTGGGCCGAGCAATATTGCAAAGTAACATATCGTTGGAATCGTCTCTCCGAGACGCTTCCAATGACGTGTCACATTGCAATATTGTACTTTCATTGAAGATACTATCCATGCTTATTGATTATGACTTAACGCAAACATTTTTCGTAACTTGTTTAGTAAAACGGTACCTAGGTAACTCATGGTTCATGTAATTACTTGAAATTCAAACTATTTCAAATTATAAAAACATTAAAATTAGCAAATGTAATTCTCCTTTCAAAATTGAGAAAATTGATATGTTATGGCTTAAGATATTATTCTTGTCACTTAATGACATTTTTAAATATAATTTGCTGCAAATGAGTTTGAACAGGTGAAGGGTTGGCACTGTCATGTTGAAAATTTGATTTGATTCATTGATACAAGATTTTCTTTATTTTTCAGCATGGAGCCTGTGTTAATGTCGCAGATTTGTGGAAGTTCACACCTTTACACGAGGCAGCTGCTAAGGGGAAATTTGAGATCTGTAAACTGCTTTTAAAGGTAAAAACAAACTATAACATGCCACATTGCCTGGGATATCTAGTTATGGTGAAGGGGGATCAGGGGTTGCAAAATCTGATTTTGGTTTGATTGTCTGTTAATGCCAAATCCTTATCTGCACTTGTCCATGTAATAGTTATATAATATATTTCAGGTAAAATCACTTGTCTATTAAAGCTGATCACTTGTCTATTAAAGCTTTTGTACAGGCTGTGCAATACAGACATTTATAATCCCCCTTGCCTTGAGATGTGCAAGTCTTTGATATGCACTATATGTAAACAAAACTGAATACACTTAACATTTCTTACTCATTCTCATAAGGATCTCCCATGGTTAGAGTTCTTGTTTAAATGATTTCCATACTTAAAATTGGTTCTTAAGCATATATGGTCCAACTATGAAACAATCTATGAACAAAGTACAATTAAAATTCTTGAATTGAGACCAAGAAACAATTGGGCTAAGAAGAGGGCTCTTAGATGCAGTTTAGTAAATATGATACTTTCCATCCCTTGATTTTTGTGATATTGACAGGTGAAATTTGATCAAAGTTTTGTCAAATTAGATCAAATTTAATTGTTACTATTGCAGCATGGGGCAGATGTGAACAAGAAGAACAGGGATGGTAACACTCCCTTAGATCTGGTGAAAGAGGGAGACCAGGATGTGGCAGATTTATTGAGAGGTGAACATACCTAAAGTTTTAAACTTGTTTGTGTAACTTCAATACAAGTTCTTACAACTTGTACAAATTTTAACCTTGATATGCTTCTTTTTCATTGTAATTACAAAATTCATTACATGTTGAAAGTTCAAATTGTAGACTTGTGATTCAGATAAATATCTGTCAATGTGACAACAGTGGTTATGGTTATTGCATTTTGGAACAGAAAGCAGTAGCTAAGTGTGGTGTTTCTAGAATTCTTATTAACCCATAATTCATCAAAATGTCAAAGAAAATGTATTTTTGCATGCCGTTTTTTTGTTGTCTTTGCTGCTGCTTTTGATATGGAGCAGTCTAAGAATCCATAAGATATATTTGGATTGCTTATTCACATTTCCTATCTAAAATGGCTATTATTGGAAGTTAACGTTGGGGTTTTCCTCCATTAATCATGAACAAAGCAACAAACATACACCTAAACCTTGTCTTTGATACCTTTTGTAGGGGATGCTGCATTATTGGAGGCGGCAAAGAAAGGCAATCTTGCCAGAGTGCAGAAGCTTGCCGCAGCTGAAAACATTAATTGCCGAGATACACAAGGAAGAAACTCTACACCATTACATCTTGCTGGTGGGTGTTGAACTTTAATGACCCTTTTGATGCAAGAGTAATCTGTTCTGAGACTAAGTCAAGGTTTTCTTAAGTCTTTGATTTGTCATTTGTTGTTAAGTCCAAGTCCTGACATTCTATTTTTTTTCATATGGTTGGAAAGTTATTTGAATATGAATTCTATTCCCAAGCACTAAAAATCCCTTTTTTGACAAGTTGCAACTAGGCAAGTCTTTGCTTTTTCTTTTGGATTTGTCAATAAGTATAAGCATGATGCCATGTCCTAATTTATCTATCATTCCTTGCAGTATCTTAACCAACCTCTGTCATACTCAACTTGAACAGAAATATTATCACCCATTTATTTGCCTCAAGTTTCACAGACATACGTGCTTACAAAGAGTCATAAGGTTTCTTATTCGATTAGTCTCCTCTGACCTGAAAATGCATTTACTGTAAAATGCTGTATAAAAAATAAGTCTTGAAGAATTTCTAAAGCAACATATAAATAATATTGATTTATTTATTCCTTTATGAACAGCTGGATACAACAATGTTGAGGTGGCAGAGTTTCTGTTGGAGAATGGAGCGGATGTGAATGCCCAGGATAAGGGTGGCCTCATTCCTTTACACAACGCTTCCTCATACGGAGTAAGTCACCTTTTTTATTGCTTGATGTTCCTATTAACAAGCCATTACCAGACAATAACAACATTTGACAAGTTTGTTGCAGAAGACTCTGGAAAACATTGTGGGAAAAGGAGAAATTGCTCTTAACGAGCATTTTTCTACTTTTCCCACAATGTTTTCTGCCCTATCAAAAGATTGTTTTTCAATTTCATTACATTTTGAAATGTCATCTGCAAACTCTTTCAATTTGGAAGAGTTGAAAATTTGGCATTTGGTAAAGGGTTAAAGTCTTTATACACCCTTCTAATTGGTATTGATAAGAGTGAATATATTTTTTTTTTATCTTTTACAGCAGTATCTTTTTCTATCGACAGATTGTATTTGGTTTATTCAATTCCTATTATTGCTTTTAATAAATATACTTATAAGACTTGTCTTGCGAGATGATTCTAATAAGTACCAACACTATGGGGAAGGGGAACACAGACTAGAAACTGTCTGGTAGATGAATATCAGCACTGATGTAACAGAAAATCTGTTTAAAATGATGTCAAACTCTCATCCAATGTTAAGTCATAGACTCATCTGAACTTTGTTTACAAATATTTGAATGTTATTGACAACTTTCTGTCCTTTATGATTTTCAGCATGTAGACATAGCGGCCTTGTTAATCAAACACAACACCTGTGTGAATGCGGTAGACAGATGGGGATTCACACCACTTCATGAGGCGGCGCAGAAAGGCAGGACACAGCTGTGTGCTTTACTGGTATGTGACTGGTTGATGGTATTTTGTTTTTATTTTTTTGCAACATCAATAGTGAAACAAGTTCTTACAAATTAGATTAATCACTTTCAATACTGCTTTCTGAATCCTTACCAGTACTCAGGCTGAATATGGATAAATGAGAGGCTGCTAGGCGGAACCCACTTCTCACAGGATTCATTTCCCAGAGGTCCTAGAGTTGTTTTATGCTTGTGAACTTCTCTATTGCTTCTCTAAACCCTTTATTGTGTGCTCTTATTAGAAATGTCTGGACTAATTGATTAAACAAACTGAAGTGTTGAATTGATATAAAACCCAAATATCGTACAAATTTAAAATGTCTTTTCTCATATTGACAGCTTGCTCATGGTGCTGACCCTACAATGAAGAACCAAGAAGGCCATACACCATTAGATCTCACAACGGTAAGAACTCACTTGAAAAGATATTAACCAATCATTCCTTTATATGTGGTTTTGAGACTCATCCAAAGTGAGAGCATAAGGAAAGATCAATTATAAAAACATGTTCTTCCCATTTTACAAATCAACCTTGCATTGTACTGAAAAATACCAAAGATGGTTTCAGGCGCCTTCATGGCCTAATGGTTAGAGTGTAGATCTTGAAATCACATGGCTCATTTGCGACAGGGTTAAAATTACAAAAACTCCAACTTTTGATGAGTATGAGAGTTATTGACTGACTAATGTGATACCAATGGTTCTACCCTTTTAAAATTGCCTGAGTAGATTGTAAAGTAAAGGTGTTCTTCATTCCATGATGGGTGAGGAGACATTGCAGTTTAATTGATGTGAGGTAAAATCCCAATAAAACAAACCAGAAATGTCCATCAAAATATGCTTCCATTTTGATATGATGTGAGATCCTATGAAACATATTGTTACATGTATTTAAAAACCCTTTTAAATGCTCTATTTTGAGGCGTCTTCGGTCTAGTGGTTAAAGTACAGAACTTTACCCCTCTCGGAAAAGGTTAAATCCCGGCAAAGGCTTTTCAATTCTCATGAAAGGTAGTCTCTAACAGACTTACAGAGTGCCGGTGGTTCTACCCTGCTTGACCAGCCTTTATGGACAGTTGAATATGGGGTCTTTTTCATTCATATAGAGTCGGGAATGGCAATATATCTGAAATAATGTTGACGTGATTTTAAACCCCATATAAATAAATGCTCTATTGCAGGCTGAAGATGTCCGGGCTCTGTTACAGGATGCCATGCCCATTATGACTCCTCCACCCACTGTCACCAAAGTGAATCATCCCGTCTCGAGTAACAGCAGTAGTACTAGCTCTTCTTCCAATAGGTAAGTTCGTGCTTTGTCTAAATATCTCAAAAATTAGATGAGTGGCCTCCACTGACTAAAGGAGGATTTCAAAGAGATAGATTTGATATTGTTATTGATAGTAAGAACATGAAGTCTAGACTCCAAAAAGTAAGATACTTTAATCATCTATGACCAGGCAACCTAGTGTCTCTTAGAAACCCAATATCTTTTGGTAATGACGATTTACAAATTTGAAAAATGACTACTGAAAGACCTTTGAAAGTATATTTAACAAACTCCTAGCAATAGTCACACATACCTGTACAGCGAAAGTGGAAGATATTTTAGTGTGACTCTCAATAGCTCAAATATTCAGATCTCATCACTTACGGATTTGCTTTTATTTGTTATTTATGGCTCCCAAAATTGCAATAGATTCCAAACCATCCAAATCAAGATTTGACAGATGTAGAGAGGGTGAGAGGCAGAATTATATCAAATTCTGCACACTAGCCATCACATGACAAATAAAGTCATGAACCATGAAAAAGTAAATTGTATTCTGTTGTTCTTTTTCAGTTTATTAAGTGCCGAGGCATTAGCAGGTGCTGTTGGAGGGGCACCCACATCACCACAAGGGGGCGATGGTTGTATCGAGAGAACGATGGCCGAAGGTGAACGGACGCTCGAGGCAATGAGTATTTCAGCATTCCTTTCGAACATTGGCCTCGAGCAACTGAGAGACATTTTCGAGCAGGAGCAAATTACCATGGACATTCTTGTTGAGATGGGCCACGATGAGTTAAAAGACATCGGTATAAACGCGTATGGCCATCGACATAAGATACTGAAGGGTGTCGAGAGACTGCTGTCCGGCAAAGGTAACATTATGTGTTCTACGTGCTTTGAAAACTCTTCCGACGGTGGGCTCAAGAATAGTGTAGAGATTATCTCCCCTAGAAAGTTTGTAGTTAGAAATGCTCAGTTCTTTAAGAAAACTTCTGTGTGAGACTGGTGTGTGGGAACTTTAGTATAAGAATAATCCTTTCCAGGACTTTAACCAAAGACATAAAAGACAATTGCATATTGAAAGAAAACAAATATTTTTTAATTAACCTTTTTCCAAACTGTAGATTTCAGTTCAACTCTGTAAAATGAGCAAACATTGATAAGATTAAACAATTTGCATAATGTGATCTGTGAGTACTTAAGCATTTTACGCAAAAACTTTATAACAGAAAGATCTGTGGCTGTATACTCACTTAAACAAACAGCAACCCAATTTGCAATTTATCACATTTTGCAGAGTTGATCTTTAAGAATATTATCAGTTTCAGAAGTAGGGCTTATATGTGTTCAATGTGTGAAAAAATTCAATAAACCTAGATAATTTCCAGATTGTTTCCATCAGCATTGGCAAAGTATTGCTGCCAACCTTTTCAAGAACAATTCAGAAATATTCTATGATTTTCCCTCATTGACTTCAAAATACTCTTTGTTTCAATTATTTCCCAGATACCATTGATTTTGGAAGAAAATAATTACAAAAAAATTGTTAAGCAATGTAGATAATGTAACTGATAACGTAGTTTTAATATACTGTTGCTGAATTACGTTTTGTACTGCAATTCCTCTAGATACTTTAAACAATAGAACCTTCAGGGCAAATCTATTATCCTGTTTTGGACGTAATGTGATAGACTTCTTTCTGTAAGAATGGTACCAGGCTAGCATGTGGTCATATTGTACCAGGCTTTCATGTGGTCAGATACTCTATGCTTTTCTTGAGTCCAAAATTATGTATCTGGGAAATCTTTGACTGGAAGGGTAACATTGGTGCATGGCATGTTTTGTATTTTTTGTGAAAATTCCTTGTACTTTAAACCCATTGTCTTTGTTGTCGATTTTGTAAATATTCAGGTTTGAAAGCAACAGTAGACAACACTTGCAAAGTTTAAGAAATGAACAAGTTTTTTGGCCATGTTGGAAAGAAACCATTGAGACACAAAAGAGAAATGGCTGGTCTCAATCAATTCCTTTTGTCATGGTCGGCCCTTACAATTGGCTCTAGGTGCATTCAAATGTGTATTAAAGGGATTGTGTGAAAGGTTTGCATGATGTATAGTGTGTAGATTAGAATTCCATGCATGTTTGCTGAATATTTGTCCAACTTTACTTCAATGGTTAAGTCTATAGTAAGTGTTTCAAGTTTGCGACAGGATTACTATAGTCTTGCATTGAATGCTCATCCTGTTTTCCACTTTCACATAGCCAAAGTTTCTTTCACACCTTGTACATTTTACATGTCTTCCAGTAGGATTGGGGAAGAAAATATTGCTGCTTTTAGTGTTATAGTTTATGCTTTTCCATGTAAATGTTTTTGCTTAGTTTTTACCTGCCTTTTGTGTGTTTATAGTGTTGTAATTGTCTTATATATGTTTGATATGTGTGTAGTTTGTAGTGTAACAGCTAATCATCTCTTCAGGTATAAACCAATTGATATTATCTCTTTCAAATTGTTAATACATTGATTTTTTTTTTATTTTCTTCCAAGTTCATTTGATCATAAATACTCAAACCGTTTTAGGATTTGTATTTAGTCTTTCACTCCTTTGCTTCTCTTGATTCATATTTTGTTGAAGAAAAAAACAAATTCAAATCAATTTCTACTTTTGACTTAATGACTTGCTTTTAAAATTGAAAACTCCTTTTTCACTCCCTTAGATTTCTTTCAATTTAATATCATCACAAAATTGTATTCGTGACAATGGCTTAGAAATTTCTGTTCATTATAACTTTCTTTCTTCTTTGATGTTTATAGGTAATATCAAGTAACAGAACAGGCATTGCTAGAATATAACAGAATATGAAAACTTCTAAAGGACTGAAAAGATAACATTGCGGACAAGGAAAAAATTAATTGTTATATTTTTTTTTATAATTTCCGTAATGTTTTCAAGAGATTCAAGAGACAGCTCATCTGTGGCATAGATTTTTCTTTTAACATTTATTTTTCTTCTCTTAAAAGGGAATTTATTTCATCATTTTTGTGATACAATTGGTGTTTGAGGTGATACAGTTGTAATTGGATTTTTTATGCTCATGTACCGCTAAATTTTTGCTGGGTTGATGATTTTATGCTAAGCATTAAGATTGTCTGACATTTTATAAAAGTTTTTGTTTATATACCTTTGTCTTTCAAGTATTATATTGTTTTCTAGTCCCACTAAAAGGCATTTTAACTTCTTATTTTTAATTGCTCTAATGGGGTTTTATATGGCCATTTATAGAAGTATTAGTATGGATACATGGTAAACCACTCAGGGTTTGTTTATTTTTTCGTCATTGCATCTTGTCATGACACAAAGTATTTGCATATGATTAAAATGGCTATTCATGTTTGTTAAATGTCTGTTGTGATTTTTCAACTTCTTAGCTTTGATTAAAAGTATACGAAGTAATTTAGTTTCTCTCATGTTCACCTGCTTTTCATCCCTACTTAGCTAGGTATATTTTTCTGCCCCGCTAAAGCAATATCTTCTTTCACTTCTTGAACTTTGTTTTTAAGCTAGTCATTTTGTAGATACCCTTTCAAAGAATCCTAAGAGATATAATTTCATTAGGTTTGCCAATAAGATATTACTCTCAAGATAGTAGCGTATATAGAGAAATAATTTCAGTGGCTAAAATTTGGTATTGACCATGTTTTCATGGGATTTTATGACTTCTCCAAATTGAAAGCAATGATAGAGTACCAT
Source organism: Cerastoderma edule (assembly GCA_947846245.1). Classification (NCBI taxonomy): domain Eukaryota; kingdom Metazoa; phylum Mollusca; class Bivalvia; order Cardiida; family Cardiidae; genus Cerastoderma; species Cerastoderma edule. The sequence continues at coordinate 25,564,166 of OX401415.1, forward strand.
TATGATTTGCTGAAAATTAACCCTGGTAATCCCTTTTTGATATTGAACACTTGAAACTAAAATAAGAATTGCTCATTTGAGCAATTTTACTTTTGTCAAGATGTTTCTTTAATTTTCTGGTGCTTGTTCTTAGAAATGGGTACATAAGATCAAATGTTAAGATAGCCTCTTCAGTTTTTAAACCTTTCCCATGTAAATATGCCTTTGCATCGAATGGTTTCATGAAAACCAACCGATTTCTTGTAACAAGACTTGACTTTCAAATGGCCTTTTTGCCACATTGTTTTATATCAATTTAAATCAAGCTGACAGAATTTATTGAGTGTATAACAAAATCTGAGTGCCAGTCTTTTTATGTATTCCTGGACCAAAATATTCTTGAAATGAAATTAGACTTTTTTGGCACTGAAATGACATGTTTTACTAAAATAAACCTAGAATAAATCAACAATTATCATTTTGGACAATCATGAAAGGAGCTTAAGATCAATTTTGCTAAAGATGGCGGATTCCTTACAAGTCAAAAGAAAGTTGTTTGAGGTTCAGAAATAATTTAATAAAACTTTATGCCTTTTTTTTTACTGTTGTAGAAATAGTTACTTAATAAAATTAATTATTTATTAATAAAATTACTTGTCCAAGACATTTTATACTAGTGAATATGGAGCAAAAAAAATTTTTTAAAACTAATGATGGAAAGCTGGATCGGTGGTTCCTTAACCCATTTTGAATTTAAAGTTTTTTCAGTCTCTCATTTTTCTGTCAAATTTTTTTATAACTTTTTTTATTCTTTTGTTTTTTTACAAGAAACAATTTTAAGAATAAGCTTGAAAGACATCCAAGAAGTTAGAATCATAGAAATACAAGTGTGTAGAAGATAATAAATGTCTTATGTTGATGTATCTATCATGTGTTCACAGATCTGAATGAAGACACAGAGATGAAAACCCCTCGCAGGATAGGTGGTAAGTTACCAAAGAACATTTATTCTCCCTTTATTAAAATCCTCCGTTTCTGCCATTGAGCCCCTAGGCCTTGTGGTTAGAGTACAGACTTTATCCTGTAAACAATTAAATATACCTTTATCCACATCAGCATGATGCACACTAAATGACCTTAGCCGTAGATGCGCTTTAAATTACTATTTATTCATGAGTGTACAGACTATAAATTGGATAGCCACTCTCAGCTTGGGTTCCAATCATGGAGGGTAAAATTTGGATTTACTTGAGACAAAATCTCCCAGTTGGCTAATAGAATGCCAAATGTTAGTGAAGGACTGATGTCTGTCTTGCACTGAGGGGCCTCCGGGGCTTAGTGGTTAGAGTATAGAACTTGAAATCACATTGCCCCTCTCCGTGTGGGTTCAAATGCTGAGAGGGATATGGATTTTAATGAGAGGCAGTCTCCCGACTGACTTACGGAATGCTGATGGTTCTACCCGCCTTGACCAGCCATCATGGGCAGTTGAGTATGGGGTCTTCCTCCATCATTAAGAGTCAGGCATCGCTACATAACTGAAATAATGTTGATGTGATGTAAAAAAGCCATATATTAATTTTGTCTTGCACTGAACCCACTTTGTTGAACCAGATAACTAATCACTATTTCCCTCCTAGTTAACGATGAGAATGTTGTTGTTTTCCTCAGGTGGAACCGGCTCCTCCTTCCAGTCTCCACAGGGAACCGTCCTGATAGATCTGCTGCCAGAGGATTCCGAGTACCAGTCTGTGGCTGAACAGATGCAGAGTACCATACGAGAGCACAAGGACAGGGCCGGGGGAAACTTCATGCAGTATAACATCTCAAAGGTAGGCAACAGTATAACATTGGTCAATCAAATTTATTAAACAAGAGACCTATTGGGCCAGGTGGTATCTATTTTATTTGTAGCAAATTTCACTGGAGGTGTAAAATAGGAATAGCAAATAATATTAATAAATCATATTGACTTAACACTTACATATAAGCCCAAAGGGCTAGGTATTATCTTTAGCATTTGTAATAAAATTCAAAGGTAATGTATAGCAGGAACGCTAAATAACATTTTTCAATCAAATTTATTAGCCTAGTACTGGTTAATCCAGGAAAGCTGTAACATACATGAAAAAAAATTGCCACTGCATTACTCCCCATACATATTGTTTCTTTATTTTAGACTGTTTAGGTTTGCCTTGTGTAAGCGAGTGTGTTCTCAGCTGGCAATTCTTTAATTAACAGATTGCCAAAGTTCGGAACAAGAAGTTACTAGAGAAGTATCAACACCGGAAAAAGGAGGTCGCAGACGAGAACCATGGTCACGATAACGAGCGCCTTTTATTCCACGGATCTCCGTTCATCCAGACAATCGTACAGAAAGGGTTTGATGAGAGGCATGCCTATATTGGTGGAATGTTTGGAGCTGGTGAGTTTATTTTAACCCATTACCAAACAATGATGACAGTTGCCCAGTTTGTTGCAGATGACCCTAGAAAACATCTTTTATGAAATCAATTTCATCAGACAGAGCTTTGGTTCGATTTGAATGAAGGTTTATCCAGTTATTGTTTTGTCACATCATGTTAGGAGTCATACATACACATAGAGAATAGATGGTTGGTGTCGTGAATCGGAAATGTTATCAGGCAAGGCTTAGGAATATTATCCGGTGAGCCGAAGGCGAAACGGATAATAATCCGAAGCCGAGCCCGATAACTTTTCCCATTCAAAGACACCAACTTTCTGTTCTATTTATCCTGTTACTTTTATGTTTTCTTTTAAACAAAAGATATGTTAATAAAACACGAGAAAAAAAGGAAAAGATGAGTAGAAAATGATGTAAACATGACGTCATGTTATCGGTCCCAAAATGACACTAGTGACAGGATAAAAGAGAAAAGCTATTCCCTTGATATTTATGGACCATAATTCGAGACATTAACTTGGCCAAATTTCTATATCAAGTCACTGAGATCTCACTAGTGAGTATTGGCCTCTTACCTCTCATCAAATGTACTCCTGTTGTAAAGCAGCCTGTGGCTTTTAAACAGTACTTATTAGTTTTGGCGAGGAAATGCCATGAGCATGGTGACATTGATTGAACACCTCAATATGACTAAGAAACTGTTGAACTTGTCTTAAAACTCCAATATATTCCACCAACCATGTCCAAACATCTTATTATTTCAGGTATATATTTTGCCGAGAACTCTTCCAAATCCAACCAGTATGTGTATGGTATAGGTGGAGGCACTGGGTGTCCGCAACATAAAGACAGATCATGCTATATATGTCCAAGGTAACACTTTTTCTTCAGTAGGCTCTAGTACCTTTCCCCTCAGAATTTTTCGCATACTTAATTATTATCACTGGGATTTCTTGTTATGTGCCTGTTTGCGGAGCTGAACTTTACCAGCTTGATGGTAGATCAGTCAAACTTATGAAATAAGGGTCGCAAATTCAAAACTAACTACTATTTTAAACTTTCAATGAAACCATTGCAACATGAGTAATTTGTTTCTCACCTCTTAAAGATTGAACCATTAGTATCTTAGAAAGAAAAGTGTTCAGTTTTATTAAAAAAAAAATTTGAGCCAGGATCTGTGGAATGGTTGCAATAGTATGACGGAGCTTTTGTTGAAAACTGTAAAAAAAAACATGTTTTGAAATAGTGTTAGCATTCTGTGAGCCCATGCTTTCATTTCAGATCTAGAGACTTGTCTGAATTTGTTTAGCAACATTATTGCTTTTTAAAAGCACCAGCTTGGTTCCAGGGTCCTGTGCGGCCTTGTGGTTAAGGTCCAGGACTTTTGACATGGGGTTTCTTGGTTCAATTTTCACCAGGGGCACAGATCTTGGATGGGAGTGTCTTTTGGCAAGGCACTGCAGAGACCTGCCTTAAACTGGTGAATCCAGGAAAGCCATAAAACAACTGAAATACTGTTGATGCAGTGTAAAACCCATTCAGAAAAGAAATTTGCTTTTCTCCATGAAATGAAGTAAGTGTTGAGGACCTGCAAGGCCTAGTGGTTAAAGTGGCTTACTTAAAGCTAGGGGTCCTTGGTGAGAGCCCCACCAATACCTTTGGTTACATGGGAGTTACCTTTTGTAAGTCACTTCAGATCCTTAGCCTAGAACTGGTGAATCCAGGAAAGCCATAGCATACTGAAAAATTGTTGACACAGCATTAAACACTATACAAATACAAAGTAAACATTTAAAATGGCTGGAAACATCAAACAGCTGCTGACTGTGTTACCTTTGTTGTATTTCAGACAATTATTGGTGTGTCGGGTGTGTTTGGGTAAATCCTTCCTCCAGTTTAGTGCAATACGAATGGCCCATGCACCGCCGGGCCATCATTCTGTGATAGGGCGTCCCAGTAGTGGGGGCCTCAGCTACCCAGAGTATGTGGTCTACAGAGGAGAACAGGTAGGCTTGCCCATATACATTTAGTTTTTGTTTATTATGAGTATTGGTATACAGTGAACCCTCGTTTATCCGGACCCAGATTATCCGGATGTCTCGCAATCCGAACGAAATTGTAAGGGAACAGAATTATTGGACCAGTTTGTTGCAGACGACTTTTGAAAACATTGTGGGTAAAGGAGAAATTGCTTGTGACGAGCAATTTCTCCTTTTCCCACAATGTTTTCTGCCATATCAGAAGATTATCTTTGAAGTTCATCACGCTTTGATGCAAACTCTTTCAATTTGGGACGGTCGACAATTTGGCGTTTACTAAAGGGTTATAAGTATATACCGCTCATACAGACCGTTTATGTCTGAATGTGAATAAGAACATGCTCTGCTTCATTAGTCCGGATTATTCGGTAAACCGGACGTTTTGTTGAGAAAGGATATGTTCGGATAAACGAGGGTTCACTGTATACTTAATTGGTATATCAACTAGTAATTGGTCCATGAAATTCTGTTGTGCTTAAGCATGAAGCTAAATGTGTACATGAATACAATTTAGAGTTGCACCTCATTCATGAGATATTAATTTGATAGGGGGTTTGATTTACATTTGATTTACATTTAAAAGTAGCTATTTAAAGGATAGTTAATTCATGAACCGTAAATTTATCCACGTATATAAAGTTTATATGGGGGCGATCTCAAAACCAATTTTACACTTTGGGATTAAAAGGTATGTTATTCACTGTTTAAAGACTTTAAAAGATCTAATTTTTTTACAATGTCTATTCTTTATTGCATATCATATAACATATGATATATATATAATTTCATCACATCTGTGAATAAGCACCTTTGACATTTGTTTTCTGTTTGTATCGTTTCAGGCCTACCCAGAGTATTTAGTGACATTCAAAATTATAAAGCCTCCTGACACAGTGAGCACAGACTCTACGCCAGACCCATAGTGTTTATGTGTATGTGTGTGTACGAAAAACAGTGTAAATAATCATCATCAACTGGCCTAGATTGGATGAAACAAATATCAGTTGATATCGATTTATCGACGGCATAGTGAAGAGATTTAGATTGAGTTCATTACTTTCAGGAGCAAGTTACTATACAGCTATGCACTTATCCAATAGGAGCTTCGTTTACCTTGTGTTTCGAAGAAAAAAATCTTTACTCGCAAGGTCTATTTCTGTGTGGGCTCACATCACAGTTGGCAGATCTAGATTTTCCTGAGAGGTCTCCTGGCTATCTTGGGAAAGTCTTCCAGGCTTGACCAGCCCTTGATGGCAGTTAAGCTTGGGGTTTTTATTCATCCTTATTGAGCCAGGCATTGCAACATAAATGGAACAGTGCTGATGTGATGTGAAACAGTAACAAACAAAGCACTGCAAGGATGCATTGTAAGGCCATCAATTTCATATTAAACTTGACATACCCCTGTGCTCGCTCCATGGATGTACTGTGAACCCTTCAGAACCCCTGCCTAGTAATGGTGGATCTAGGAAAGACGTCACATTACCCAAAAATTGTTCATAGGGCGTTAAACACCCATACCAAAAAAGAAAATGCACTGTGAACCTCAGATTGTACCATTGCCTTAATTAGTTAATATGAGGAATTTTAAAGCAATGATTGCTTTCTGTACAATGGTGAATCTTTTAAATGCCAGAATACTCATAGGAGGCAAATCATGGGAAATGATAAGCCTGCATGAAATGCATAGGCTTATCTGTACCATGTTAAAAAATGTGTTTGATTCTTTGACCAACCTTCTAGGCCAGTTGAAACATCTACAGAACTGAAATCTCATTTAAACGTTCGTGTACATTGAAGTAAGTGTATTGATAATCATCATGTGTCAGTATTGTTGGAATCAATAAACTATTGTAAAATATGAATTGTAAAACAAAAGGGCCTAATTTAATTATTTGTACAGTAGTGCGATTGTAGATAATCCAAAAAATCTGTTGTCCCAATGAAATATTGATTGTCTTTTAATTAATCCAACTCAATTCTTTAAGGTATTTTTTTTATAAATATAAGTTGATATTTAGGGTTCAGTGCAGGACTATCGGCATGGCTTTGTCACCTGGTGCCATGATTTAGCTCCATAATTATTACGAACAACATCTTTTGTCACAATTGCTTCTTTTAAACATCACAAGGACATACCTTTTCATACTTTTAAGACTAAATTGCATTCTGCTATTGATTTGTATATGTACCCATGGCAAAATCCAATATGAGGGAATTAATATCATAATGCTCACAATATGGCCTTCGCTGTCAATGCGCCTTAAAACATTATCCATTCATTCATTCCTATAATGAAGAAATGGGTTAATAACTGATTCAGGCCTCATTCAAAGTAGGTAGAAAATACCTCATTTTAGAAATATCTTATTTAAATCTGTGGGATAGTCGATTTAAAGATAGTTTTAATATTGACCAATATATACATAGATCTATTGAATAACCATTTGGGCCACGTCACGGGAAAAGGTGCACTCGGACATAGCAAACAGTGTAGCCCCAGACCAGCCGCCACGTCACTGACGTGGCGGCTGGTCTGGGGTTACACTGTTTGCCATCTTAGAGGACATCAAGTTCTACCTTTAAATAAATACAAATGATGACTGCCGTGACTAGATGCTGGAATAATAGCGCTAAGAAAGAGCTGAATTAGCGGTTTTTATTTATGTCTGAGTGCCCCTTTTCGCGTGACGCGGCCCATTTCATCCTATCGCCACCTGCCTGCTATGTTATCATTTTAGACAAGTCATAAATCTTGTTAAGGGTAATAGGTTATTTTCTAGATTTAGTTGAGATTTTAATGAGCCACTATGGATCAGCTAATGACGAACTGTGTTGGTTGACCCTTGGTGAAGCTCTATAACACAATTGTGTAAGACTCTTGTTTATCAAAATGGCTGCTGGAGTGTTTGTATTAAAATGTAAATTACATGAACAGAAACTTATCTGTATTTATTGCTTCCATTCATTTTGTGTCTAGTCTTAAACTCTCATCACTTTTTATGTGTGTTCACTTCAATCCGCTGTTTTAAAGGTAGTTGAAGAATATTGTTTTGTAACAAAATACAGAAATAAAATACTTTTTGTAATTACATAGACTTGTTTATTACTTCAACTGTCGCCTACAGAGAATGATTGAAACTTGAAATGACCAGATTATATTGTTTGGCTACCTTCCTTCATTGATGGCTAGGACAGAGTAGCGAGAAAAAAATACTTACACAAGCAATATTTCTTTTTCCAACCTTATTTATTGTCATAATTACCGTTCTTACTTCATGAATTAAGGGATGCTTTGAAGACTTACACGGGGCTTCCGAGGCCTAGTGGTTAAAGTACAATACTTGAAACTAAATGGCCCCTCTTCACGTGGGTTCAAATCCCGGTGGATCTTCATTAGAAAAAGTCCCCCGCCGAATGTCTTACAGATTGTCGATGGTGTTACCCGGCTTGACCAGCCATTATGGGCAGTTGGATATGGGGTCTTCCTCCATCATTAAAGTCGGGCTTCGCAACATAACTGAAATAATGTTGACGTGATGTAAAACCCATCTAAACAAACGGAGACTTATACGAGAGAGGGCGGTGACTTCACTGACCACTGTTGAGCGGTAATATAACAATGATGCGAGGAGAAATGAAACTCCAATTGCAAGTAAATTAATGACTCGGATATTTTATTTTTACTTATTTATCAATGGAAACGTAGATGTAATCTCTGACACCTGAGATGAATGCGCCAGTTTGTAACCTGGTTAAGCCGTACCAAAATCAATGGAAATAATGGCGCCCTATCATGGGTACCATGCTCTCGTCCAACTTTGTAGTAAACTGGTTCCCCGCTGTCTACTGGCTCCACTTTGTTCCACAAGATAGACGAGAGACCGGTGCCCAGTCTAGTACAACTTGAAGCAAGGACACAGAGGGGAACCAGTGTAATGGCGTCCCTTTGTGGCATTCTTGGTAAATTTCATAACAACCAGTAGGGAAGTTCCATGCTAAGAAATGATTGTAAATATATGGTTTCAAACGGTGCTTATATAACTAAACAGTGGATAAAATGAACAAAAACTGTTCTTGAATAGATTTAAGTGTCGCTTTCTTATTTTGAAGTAAAATTGTCTGGCTATCTTACTTTTTACAATCGTGCGGCGATACTTCATATTGGTCCCGGCGATCTTTTTACCTTGAATTCACATTTCAATGCGCGTGCAGCAAACGACTTCAAAGAAACACTTGCTGTGAAGAATAGATAGAAGAACAGTTTCTTCTTTTGTCACAATGATGTCTTATCATAACATTAAAGAACATGTTGCTTTCATATCATTTAAGTATCGTCAAAGACCTTATAAACATTATCTATTATGTCTCTGGTATCGTCTACTACTGACTGTATCATTGCCTACCAACCAAATAACCTAATGTGAGGGAATCAGTTAAGTTGCTTGTGTGTCTTGACAAGCTTGGGTTCACGTTTCATGACCAGACGCCACATTCAGAATGAATGGTTTGTTCGGGGGAGAAAATAACGGGAGACTGATTCTAAACATTAACTGGTCTAGACACTTTCGTGACGTATCAAATGGGTATTTTGTTGAGTATGTGGGGTTTTACGCTGTGTCAACAATGTTTCAATTATATTGTGGCCCTGTATGACTCCGTTTTTTTTTAAGGTGGACTAAGAACTCAGAGATACCGGATTCGAGCTCCATCGACACCTCTGGTTTCGTGGGAATGGCCTTTAGTAAGTCACTTCAGAACCCTAGCCTAGTACTGGTGGATTAAGGAAAGCTGTTACATAACTGAAAAATGGTTGATACGGCACTGGCGAAGAGGTTCTCTGTCAGAAACCAACATTAACTTAACTTATTTGCTGCCTTCCTTGGATTGATGAGTTTATTGATGTGCCTTGCCAAATGACACTCCCATGAAACCCGTGGCAATGGTTCGGGTTCGAATTTGGGATGCGCGAAATGCTAATCCACAACCTTGGCCGTGCGGGACTTAGAATGCTGTGTTATTTTCTAAAAAAGGATTTTTGTGCCGTCTGCTTTCTAAAACATATCAGATTTTTTCTTGAAAAAAAGATACCCAGAGTAGCAAACAAGTTAGATAACAGGCCAGCCGCCATGCATTTTGATGAGTTGTATATGTTAGACAACAAAGTATGCATATTAAACGCTTGCGACGTAAAACGTATGCTCATTTTGTACACTAAACGCTTGCGGCGTTAAAGTGCTCAATTTGCACATTAAACGCTTGCGGCGTAAAACGTATGCTCATTTTGTACACTAAACGCTTGCGGCCTAAAAAGTATGCTCGTTTTGCACATTAAACGCTTGCGGCGTAAAACGTACGCTCATTTTGAACACTAAACGCTTGCGGCGTAAAAAGTTTGCGCATTTTGAACATTAAACGCTTGCAGCGTAAGAAGTATGCTCATTTTGCGCATTAAACGGTTCCGGCGTAAAACGTATGCTCATTTTGCACATAAAACGCTTGCGGCGTAAGAAGTATGCTCTTTTTGCACATTTAACGCTTGCCATGCGTCTGGAGGACGTTTATTGCGCATGGCGGAAATGGGCCCGGTGCTGTTGTAGCGGTATCATCAGAGGCTTGCGGCGTCGGCTGCCTAGCAATATAATGGCAGACCCAAAGTGTTTTTGTGTCGCCGATGATGGATGGAGTTGTTTTATTTATTAATGGAGAAAATGACGGAATACCTTCACAGCATACGCGGATCGAACCGTTTCCCCGTCCCCCTTCTAGAAAGGAATTGACTTTTAAACGAATTCGCATCAGACGTATTGGAACGGACCAACCGCTAATGCTGTTAAAACTTGTGGCCCAATCCTTTTGTATTATAGTATTATAATAATTCATAGTGTTCTGTATGTGCTGTATTTATGTATGTTTTGTTTTGGGGTAATTTCTTCTTTTTTTTTTGCAATAAAATGTTATTTAGCTAAAATCAAACGACAAAGGAAATCGTTTTAAGAAAAAGGGAGTATCAAGGATTTAAATGCATATCATATATAAGGTTTTTGGCACTTTGAAATGTTATTCAAATTTTGTCCGCTGCAGGTGACTAGGAACAGAGACTGGTTTCAGAGATCTTCAGATCCGATTTCTTCGAACTATGTTTTGATTTCTCAATAAGAAAGCATAGCAATTTGGAAATGTTTATGAACAAAAGATAAAATATTACGTATGTTTAAAATACCATCGTGTTATAAGGAGAAAATGCTTATAATGAAAACTTAGTTTTCTTTTTTTCACAACCATTTCTTACCAGTAACCAGAAGCACATTTGAAATGTAATCAACCATGATTCGAATTGTCGTCTACTCTTGCTTTCAATTTGGACAATATACAATATTATGAAAAGATTAATTCCTTCACGGTATGAAAGAGACTCGTTTCAAACGACCCTACTCTCGCTGTGTGTTGAATGCGATTTTCTCGTGAGGAATACCCATTTATTATGAAGCAATTCAAAGGAAACTTCCTGTGTCTATTAAATGATTGGAGACAGACGACGCTTTCCCGAATATGCAGAAAAATAATCGTCTGTCTGATGAACTTAATACTGCGTTTGATCATCGGTATCTCAGATCAAGCGTTTGTCAGATTCGACAGTTTCCGCGCCCACTCGGGCCTCCTCGGGTACTTCCGTTTCATCCAAAGGCTCCGATTGGCTTGTCATTCTTCCGCATTGAAAGTTCTTGCCAACGTATTCTTTTGTCAGAATGGGATACACTTGATAAGCAATACTTGATCAACTGAATCAAAAGACATAGTCGTTGTCGTCCAACCAGCGAAAATAACTTTTAATGTGGTTTATGGAAATTGAAATACAATTAAAGGATATTTTTGTGGTAGAATGTTCGAAGTACTCTTGTTTGAAAAAAGTAAAAAAACTGACCCAATGCGACCAAGATCTATTTTAACTTAAATAGCTCTGAACACTTACACCAAAAGACCATTAGAATTTTGGTTTTGTTTGATAAAGAAGACAAATCAAATACAGTTTGATACAAAAAATATCTTAACATACAAATTCGCAATATGCAGTCAATAAAGCGCCACAATAGACTGAATCAAAGACATAATAAACATAATGCCAAAATTGTTTATAAGGTCTTGACTGAACCAACCAGTAATTGATATAATTTGTTGTAGTCGAACTAGATATAAAGATCGAATCAGTATTTCAATTCGAACATCTTTGCTGGTCTGTACGACCGCACAATGACGCGGACCCAATGTCATATTCATATATCGATCACGTAGCCCCATTTCGAAAAATAACTTCCCCAACAAAACCGATTACCCCACCATCGGCTAATCACTTTAATGCTTCTAAATTCCACATGGGAGTAGGAATATGACAAACCAGATCACTGGTAAGTGCCAGAGGCGGTTATGCGTCCCAAAAAAGTAATCCCCCCGATTGCACTACTTGTAAAATGGAATGCGTGCCCCACGGAGGGGAATCGACCATTTGTCAAAATTATCTCGGTGGATTTGCGAAAGGTCATTTATAGTCTTTATAATGGGTCATATGCCTGTCCGGAAGGGAGCGACTCGAGATAAAACGCGTATAAATGTGAAATCAAACGTGAAGCGTACTGGCGTAAATTGTCCTCCCTACTTGACAGTTCACATCCCCCTTGAACAACGTGAAGGAATCGGATGTCCCTTGTAAAAGACAACAAAACACATTTCGTTATTAATGTACATGTTTAAGGACGCATTTGTTGTAAAGGTTTCACTAAACAATATGCGCATTTTATTTCAACTGAAGTATATGCAGCTCATGGTTGATAAAGAATATAATAATAAATTCATCTTCGCATTCACTTGTATATGGCAACATAATACCTTGTCCATGATGCATCCTACCAGTAATTTCGAAAACACTTTTCATTTCACGGAACTGCAGCCTAAAACTGGACAAATGAATGTAATCCTGGGGATTAAACCCTCCTCACAGTTGATTCGTCGTTTTGTCACAATGGTATATAACAAATTTAGCTAAGAGAGTGTATTTATTTCGTTCTTATTTTTCCATCTGTGTTTGCTATCAATTTGGACTATTCACCCATTCTCAGATAGAGGATTGGGGGTTGCGAAGTAAACAACATCCGGGGACATAAAGGTCAGGTAAAGCCCGGTTCATTCACTTACCGGACTGATATTTAACTATAATAAAGTTCACCGGGCTGAATTTCATTGGGTTTGACACCGTTTCAAACACTATTTGAGACGCATGGCGTTGGTCAGCCACTTTTGAAGGAAGAAGTGTTGTTATGTAGATACGAAAGCATTAGTGAAGGTAGGTAGATATGTAGGCATGCATGTAGGTAGGTAGATATGTAGGCATACGTGTAGGTAGGTAGATATGTAGGCATGCGTATAGGTAGGTAGATATGTAGGCATGCGTGTAGGTAAGTAGATATATAGGCATACGTGTAGGTAGGTAGATTTGTAGGCATACGTGTAGGTAGGTATACATGAAGATATGAAAGCTGAAAGGTACACGTATTTTTATGTATATTTGAAGGCATACGTGTAGGTAGGAAGATATGAAGGTATACATGTTGGTAGGTAGATATGTAGGCAAATACGTAGGTAGGTAGATATGTAGGTATATGTGTAGGTACGTAGATATGTAGGTATACTTGTAGGCAGTTAGATTTGTAGATTTGAAGGCATGTTTGTAGGTAGGTAATTATGAAGGTATACATCTAGGTAGGTAGATGTTAAGATTTGAAAGCATACGTTTAGGTAGGTAGATATGTAGGTATATATGTAGGTACCTAGATATGTAGGCATTTATGTAGTTAGGTAGATATGAAAGTATAAATGTAGGTTGGTAGATATGTAGGTCTACAAGTAGGTAGATAGATATGTAGACATTTATGTAGGTAGGTAGATATGTAAGTATACGTGTAGGTAGGTAGATATGTAGACATTTATGTAGGTAGGTAGATATGTAAGTATACGTGTAGGTAGGTAGATATGTAGACATACGTGTAGGTAGGTAGACATGTAGGTATACATTATGGAAGGTATATATGTAAGCATACATGTAGGTAGGTAGATTTCTTGCTATATGTGTAGGTAAATATGTAGTTTTGAAGGCAAACATGTATGAAGGAAAATTTAGGCAAACGTGTAAAAATGTTGCTATGTAGGTTTGAAGGCATACATGAAGGTAGAATGTAGGTAGATATGAAAGTATACATGTAGGTATGTAGATTTTTAGATTTGAAGGCAAACGTGTGGGTAGGTATACATGTAGGTAGTTAGATATATAGATATACCTGTAGGTAGGTTGATATGTAGATTTGCAGGCAAACGTGTAGGTAGGTAAATATGTAGATATGTAGGCATACATGTAGGTATATAGATATTTAGATTTGAAGACAAACATGTAGGAAGGTAAATATGTAGATATGTAGGTATACGTGTAGGTAGGTAGATATGTAGATATGTATGCATACGTGTAGGTAAGTAGATATGTAGGTGTATGTGTAGGTAGGTAGATATGTATGTTTATGTGTAGGTAGGTAGGTATTTAGACTTGAAGATATTCGTGTATGTAGTTAGATATGTAGGTATACATGTAGGTAAGTATATATGTAGGCATACATGTAGGTAGCTAGATTTCTAGGTATATGTGTAGGTAGGTAGATATGTAGTTTTGAAGGCATTCGTGTATGTAGGTAGATATTTAGGCATACGTGTAGAAATATAGATAGGTAGATTTTACGTATACGTGTAGGTAGGTATATATAAAGTTTTAAAGGCATACTTGTATGTAGGTAAATTTAGGCATACGTTTAGAAATCTAGATGTAGATTTGAAGGGATACATGTAGGTAGGTAGATATGAAAGTATACATGTAGGTAGATATTTAGATTTAAATGCAAACATTTATGTAGGTAAACATGTAGGTTGGTAGATATGTAGATATACTTGTAGGTAGGTAGATATGTAGATTTGAAGGCATACGTGTAGTTAGGTAAATATGTAGATTTATAGGCATACATGTAGATAGGTAGATATGTTTATTTCAAGGCAAACTTGTAGGTTGGTAAATATGTAGATATGGAGATATGTAGGCATACATGTAGCTAGGTAGGTATATAGATTTGAAGGCATACGTGTAGGTAGGTAGATATGTAGGTATACATGTAGGTAGGTAGATATGTAGGCATATATGTAGGAAGGAAGATATGAAGGCATACGTGTAGGTTTGTAGATATATAGGCATACGTGTAGATATGTTGATTTGTAGGCATACGTGTAGGTATGTATACATGTAGATATAAAAGCTGACAGGCAGACATGTTGTTATGTAGATTGTAAGGCATACATGTAGGTAGGTAGATCTATAGATTTGAAGGCATACGTGTAGGAAGGTGGATATGTTGATTTTGAAGGCATACGTGTAGGTAGGTATATATGTAAATTTGAAGGCATACGTGTATGTAGTGTTTGTAGTTAGATATGTAGGCAAACATGTAAGTAAGTATATATGTAGGCATACGTGTAGTTAGGTATATATGTAGATATGAAAGCAGACAGGCAGATGTGTTATTATGTAGATTTGAAGGCATACATGTAGGTAGGTAGATCTATAGATTTGAAGGCATACGTGTAGAAAGGTGGATATGTTGATTTTGAAGGCATACGTGTAGGTATGTATATATGTAAATTTGAAGGAATACGTGTATGTAGTGTATGTAGTTAGATATGTAGGCAAACATGTAAGTAAGTATATATGTAGGCATACGTGTAGTAAGGTATATATATAGATATGAAAGCAGACAGGCAGATGTGTTATTATGTAGATTTGAAGGCATACATGTAGGTAGGTAGATCTATAGATTTGAAGGCATACGTGTACGAAGGTGGATATGTTGATTTTGAAGGCATACGTGTAGGTAGGTATATATGTAAATTTGAAGGAATACGTGTATGTAGTGTATGTAGTTAGATATGTAGGCAAACATGTAAGTAAGTATATATGTAGGCATACGTGTAGTTAGGTATATATGTAGATATGAAAGCAGACAGGCAGATGTGTTATTATGTAGATTTGAAGGCATACATGTAGGTAGGTAGATCTATAGGTTTGAAGGCATACGTGTAGGAAGGTGGATATGTAGATTTGAAGGCATATGTGTAGCTAGGTAGATATGTAGGCATACGTGTAGGTAGGTATATATGTAGAATTTAAGTCAAACTTGTATGTAGTTAGATATGTAGGCATACATGTAGGTAGGTAGACATATAGGGATACGTATAGTTAGGTAGATTTGTAGGCACAAGTGTAGGTGGGTACATATGTAGATTTGAAGGCATACGTATAGCTAGGTAGATATGTAAGCATACGTGGTAGATATATAGGCATACGTGTAGGTAGGTAGATATGAAGGTATACGTGTAGGTAGGTAGGAATTTAGGCATGTATGTAGGTAGGTAGATATTTAGATTTGAAGGCATAAGTGTAGGCAGGTTGATTTGTAGGTATACATGTAGGTAGGTAGATATGTAGCCATATATGTAGGTAGGTAGATATGTAGGCATACACGTAGGTTGGTAGACATGTAGTTATATATGTAGGTAGGTAGATATGTAGGCATACGTTTAGGTAGGTAGATATGTAGATTGGAAGACAAACGTGTATGTAGTTAGATATATAGGTATACATTTAGGTAGGTAGATATGTAGACATACGTATAGGTAGGTAGATATGTAGATTGGAAGACAAACGTGTATGTAGTTAGATATATAGGTATACATGTAGGTAGGTAGATATGTAGACATACGTATAGGTAGGTAGATATGTAGATTGGAAGACAAACGTGTATGTAGTTAGATATATAGGTATACATGTAGGTAGGTAGATATGTAGACATACGTATAGGTAGGTAGATTTGAAGGCATAATTGTAGGTAGGTATATATGTAGTTTTGAAGACATACGTATAGCTAGGTAGATATGTAGGTATACGTGTTGGTAGGTAGATATTTAGATTTGAAGGCATATATGTAGGTAGGTAGATATGTAGGCATATATGTGGGTAGGTAGATATGTAGGTTAACGTGTAGGTAGGTAGGTAGACATGTAGGCATACGTGTAAGTAGGTAGATATGTAGATTTGAATACATACACGTAGGTAGGTAGATATGTAAGCATATATGTAGTTAGGTAGATATGTAGGTATAAATGTAGGTAGGTAGATATGTAGGCATACGCGTAGATATGTAGGTATACATGTAGGTAGGTAGATATGTAGATTTGAAGGCAGACATCCAGACGTGTAGGAAGGTAGATATGTAGTCAGACAGGCTAGTATGCAGTTAGGCACACATGAAATGGGTATGCACTTATCCATCATTTCTTTAAAACATATACAGGAAGATGACTCAATAGATGACAGAAAATACTTATAATTCATTTTTTAATCGACAAGAGGAGTACCTTCCAATCCTATTTCCTTTTCGATTATCGTCTGCTTACTTTTTCATTGTCGTTTGGATCAGACAAGTTGTCGTCTGGTAGCAAAGAATTATGGCCATTTTTTAAGGTCGTCTCCATAGGCGGAGATTTTCTTTACCAATTCCCCCATAAATGATTAATGGAGTGATCGAAATTGAGAGCAACAGCAGACGAAAAAACTCACACGAAAATGAACCTTCTTAAAACTGTTCTGGCAAAAGGATAAATTGCGCATGGGGAGCAGAGTGTACTTATAACAGAGTGATATCTTTTGAAGTTGAGGTACATAAGAACTCTTTCAGGTGAAAGTAAGCACATTTGTCGCAGACGACATCAGAAAATAGCAGCAGAATAAGACTATTCTCAATCATGAATTAGTCGCAATTGGTTCAATTTTTTAATCAGCGCGTCCCGCCCGGCTTTCAGAAACAATTCCGCCACTGTGGTCTGCTACAGTTAATAAAGAAATAAGACAAAATGTCTGGTATCGAATTATCATTTTACTTCAGACAAAGCGGGTATTGACATCGAAAGTTTACACCATCAAGTAAACCATACAGTATGCTATCTATACCTCGAGGTTCAAGGAACCGCATGACAATATTCGACATAGAGAGGATTCAACGTACAGACGTCTGGAATATAAAAATACATAGAAATAGATATATAGAATAGATGGTTGGTGTCGTGAATCGGAAATGTTATCGGGCAAGGCTTAGGATTATTATCCGGTGAGCCAAAGGCGAAACGGATACTAATCCGAAGCCGAGCCCGACAACTTTTCCGATTCAAAGACACCAACCTTTTATTCTATTTATCCTGTTATCTATATGTATTCTTTCAAACAAACAAGATGTGAATAAAACACGAGAAAAAAGGAAAAAATAGGTAGAGAATTATGTAAATATGACGTCATTCCGTTCTTATGACGTCATGATTTGTCACGTGCATGTGTTATATGGTTAGTGCCGGATATCACAAATGTTATACGGCACCTTGTTATCGGTCCCAAAATGGTACTAGTGACAGGATAAAAAATAAACCGGGATCCCCGTTTACTTAGACGTAACGATGAATTCGACAATCAAAAGTTCGAGGTAAAGGTAATCTACTGTAGTTTGCGTTTTGATCAATCTGAATTCAGCCACATACTATAATGATATAATATCAAAAAGCGGCATGTTTTTGTAATATCGATTAGAAACCTTTTATAAAGAAATAATTTGACAATTCTACCAAAAACATGGGCAGATGAAATGTTATAGTATGTAACTTTACCGGCAAAACTATTAGCAATACAATATCTTTGCTCGAATCGAGGAACATTGTTAGTCTGAGTACCCACCGGGGACTCTTTCAATAGCTTACCTACATAAGTAAATAGAACAATGCTGCTTTCCTTTTGTGTTTATCCGAACAATTCCTCTGTAATTGATCTGTTGCCAGTAATTTCTGAAAATGTAATTTAGATTTTAAAAAATGCCAAAATTAACTCCTTTGTGCACATTTGGTATTCAATGGTACAAGAGCAGTATTTCTCAATTCGTTTTCCCGGAGTCAGCTTCCTCCAGATGCTTTATATGTTCTAATTGGTAAAGATCTAAAGTCTTATACACGCACACGTTCCAAGCTAAATGTGTCACAATTCCCTCATGACAGTAATCCATTTTGCCGAACATAGATAATTAGACTAAAATGATCAAATTCGTCACATTCGATTTAGTTTTATCAGTAAGCCAGATATAGGTCCCATGTAACTTCGGCTAACAATACGTGTAATAGTATCAGTTCTTTTCAACATAAGGCAAATTACACAAAGAAGCAGTGGAATGGATCCACGCGCATTGCATGTTGCGGGTCGCGGGTTAAAGTCAACACTGAGCATGACTTAAATTCAATATAATCATGAAAGCAACGGCTTCAACCACAAAATATTTTGTCTCATTAGGGATTCAATTACAACTGGAAGTCCTGTTCTAGTTTTAAAAAAACATATAAAGATGGAAATGATTCTTGTCACACAGGTATGTGACTGGTGTCGTAATATAAATGAACGACTGCTTAAAACAGCAATAATAGGGATTCACCGCATATTTCATCGTATCATTTATGTTATTTACTTTATTGCACATCACTTCGTTGCATGTGGTGCTTTAGATTTGGAAACCATTGCGACGAAAGAATAACTTGATCCTTATAAGCAGTCGAACATTTATCGTTGACATGGCGTAAATCACATTCAAAATTCAAATGAATGATTGAGTGAATGGGCTAATGGAAGAAAAGAGAACCCAATAAGATACTGATTTGTCATCCCAGACCTATCACATTACATAGGCTTCTAGTGTAGTAGTTTGAGTAATTCCTCTGGATTTTTTATGTGTTTAAGCCTTAAGCAGACCCTAAATATTTGATGAGGGTCTACCTCTGCCTATATACTTTACAATAACCATTCATAACACGGGGTGCCATTGAACAAGAAAATCAATGTGTGACAAAGCATATGTACATTTGGAACACGAGTAATTTATTGTGGCAAAATGTGGACTTGTTCATAACTTCAAATTACTGCTTTTGCAACAAACGTTGATTTTGGATCCCATGCATGTAAATATATATATATTGAAAATGCTCTACTTATTCACTTATTGCCGTAACCCTTTACCAAACAGCAAACTTTCGACTATCCCAAATTGAAAGAGTTTGCAGACGGCATTTCAAAATGTGATGAAATTGACAAATACTCTTCTGTTAGGACAGAAAACTTTGTAGGAAAATGTGAAATTGTTCTTCTCCTTTTCCCACAATGTTTTCCAGAGTTGTCTGCAACAAACTGGTCAAATGTCGTTATTGTTAGGTAATGGGTTAACCATGGTGTATTCTACTAGACGGTATGGACGAGTACCCATGATATTGTGACCAACATTGCAGGAGGCTGTTGACAACCCTTTTCATAGGAATTTTTGCCCCTCCATAGTGCCTCCATAAAGCCTCCCATAAAAAGACTCAGTCAGAGTACCTTTTTCTGAAGTTTCCGTGCACAATTCTTAAACACAAAGGAACCAGAGCATAGTCATCTTGATGTTTTCAATAGGCTATTCCGATTTACCAAAAAATAAGAGAGTAGTGCAGTTAACCACCATCTTTCCTTTATCCTCAAAGGCAATTATTTCTGAAATAATCAATAAAGCAATGAATCAAAATGAAGGCTTACGAAGGCTTATGAAACGAGATATCAAAAGGTAAGGCACCCCCAAGCATCTTATGGGCTAATGCAAAAACACAGCAAAAATATGTTGAAGGGATCCAAATTATGACGATAACACCAAAATATCAAAATCAGGGGGAAATGCCGCTTACTGCATCATATGTGCCCATACTTAACATTAGTTACAGATTTTCGAATCCAAAAGAACAACTGTATACTATACAACGACCGCGCGAAATAGTTGCTTGCCCAACGTACACCATGCTCCAACCGGAAGTAAAACAATACATCTTAAACTACTTATTCAGAAGAAATATCAACTTGATATCTCTCCGAGATGCTTTAAGTGATGTGGTTATTTTACCTTTATATATGATGCTATCCATGTATATGAGCTTTTACTTACGAACGTATTTTCATTAAGTCGTTAGTCAAACGGTACTCGCATACAATATCATCACACCCATCGCCGGAGTTACGTACGATATTATTGCGCCGACTCACCGAAGTTGGCGACCTGAGCTCCAACAGCGATTTCAGCACTTTGATTTTCACGCTGAGAATTTACATACCAAGTATACGTTCGTGAGGCTAATGTCATCCTCGGTCGTTCGGAAATTCCTTCGGGAGTTTCCGTGGAAGTGCTAAAAGATATGGCCATAAAAACGCGCCAAGCCAATGACTCTCTCTGGTGATGTAGAAATGAAGCCTTTGACAAACAAATTCTGAACTCAACGATCTTTCGAACAATAATTAACCCTTTACTCCATAATTCCTCCCTTAGTCGGATCTGTCACAAGCGGCTTGGGACACCATTATGACAAAAGGATAAATTGCCCACGATGGGCAATTTATCCTTTTGTCACAATGGTTTCTTACCAATATAAAAGAGCTTTTTCCCGTCTGTATCGTTTCTTTTAATATGGACAAGAGACATATTTCTAAATGGGAAAATGGTGTAAAGAGGTTTTTCAACAATCTTTTCTTTCTTGTTGTTGTTGTTTTGTGATCATCGTTGTGTTGGATGGTTTATTAGGATAATAAAACTGGACTTATTCCAGAGTGCCATACCGATCATACATGGTGTGATGAAGATGGCAACATGTTTGATGAACACTAAGACACGTTGAAAACTTTATCAAATGGAGTGAAATCCCCCCTTTCATTACAAGGATGGTTTTTATTAAACGAAAGTGGTTAAAGTGACGCATAGATTGGGATTTCGACATTTTATAGAATAAAACGTCTCCCATGAGTGAAACGACAATAAATATCTATTATGTTACATTTAAGTACTTAGTTAGAATAATCATACGCTTCTGAAGCCTGTTCATAACCTTTCGGTAAAGATACAGCGCATTTGACTTCCAGATCTTGAAATCTATTTATAGGGTTTCCTTTATGAAAATAAATGTCTATTTAGATTTCAAATGCAAGAACTATTTTTGGAAACGAAAGTACAATGACGTAAGTCTCGCGAGAAACAATATGGCGGCATCCCTATTATTTCACAGGTGCTTTCATTGGATAAAGAGGAGGAGTTCATATTGTCTTTAGACGTCATCCAAAGTGGTGAGGTTATCTGAGATCATACCAGGAAATGGGTCGACTCTCTGAGGCTAGCAAGGTGCGTTAGAAAGAGCACATTCATGCATATTTACATAAACCACGTTTGCAATAAAAACAATGAAAGGCATTAGCTCTCGTTCAAGATCTTTTTTAAATGTCAACACAAGTTTCTGCTTCATTGGTATAAATAGATAGATAGATATCTTTTATTTGACCACCACACATGTGTATAGTCATTTTTACAGTACAAACAAAATAAACATACACTATATACAGGTCAATAATAAAAAATACAATTACATACATTTTGAATAATTACTTCCATTTCAATGTGGATGAACTACATAACTAATTAGGTTATGTTATGCGTGAAAGATATTCTTTCTTTAAAAGCAAATTTAAGATTAGTTGCCAAACTTTTATCGCATGATTTAAATAGTTGTTTTAAACATGCTTGGTCTTATATAATTAAACTCATTCATGTATTTCTTTCTTATAGAGATATATAGAGAATAGATGGTTGGTGTCGTGAATCGGAAATGTTATCGGGCAAGGCTTAGGAATATTATCCGGTGAGCCGAAGGCGTAACGGATAATAATCCGAAGCCGAGCCCGATAAATTTTCCGATTCAAAGACACCAACCATCTTTTCTATTTATCCTGTTACGTTTATGTATTCTTTCAAACAAACAAAATGTAAATAAAACACGAGAAAAAGGAAAACATAAATAGAGAATGATGTGAACATGACGTCATTTCGTTTTTATGACGTCATGATTCGTCACGTGCATGTGTTATATGGTTAGTGCCGGATATCACAAATGTTATACGGCACCTAGTTATCGGTCCCAAAATGACACTAGTGACAGGATAAAAATCGTATGTTGACGAGGAATGTTCATATCACGTCTTAACGTTTGCTCATCACATAGCAAAATATGTGAAGAAGTCACTTTTATAAAGACACCAATTTATACTGTCTCATACCATGACTTACACATGAGGACACTACGAAGGATGAGGGCACGGTGCAATGACAAATCCTCGTTCGTCATACTCAGTTAAATGCCGTCTTTAAAAAAAATGTATAACGGTTATTTGATACAGACATTTACGATGGTGACAAACCAAAATACAAAATCTTCTCTTAAAGTTGAATATAGGCTTCTTGCCTCCAAAAGTAGTATAAAGACTACTTGGTACAGACGTTTGCGATGGTGCCAAACCAAAAATGCACAGTTGTCTCTTAAAGTTGTATAAAGGCTTCTTGGTACAGACATTGGCGATGGCAGCAAACCAAAATACAAAATGAAATTACCTCCAAAAGTAGTATAAAGACAACTTGGTACAGACATTTGCGATGGTGCCAAACCAAAAATGCACAGTTGTCTCTTAAAGTTGTATAAAGGGCCCTGTGCAGGCATTGGCGATGGTGACTTAACCTTCACATACACAATTGTCTTTAAAAGCTGTTATAGGCTTTTTGGTGCATACATTGGTGATGGTGACAAACCCAAACTACAAAAATCATCTCTAAAAGTTGTATAAAGTTTACTTGGTGCAGGCATCGGTAATGGTGACAAACCCAAAGTTGAAAGCAACAACAGACGGTTGCCTTACATTACGAAAAACAACAATTTACTCGTGGTTTTAGGTAGAAACAATAGTGTCAAAAGAACAAACTGTTTGTCACAGATTTTCAGTTATATCAAAATACACTACCGTGGGTATAGAAAAATGCACTTGATTGCCTTTCAATTATCATTATAATGACATATTCATATAAATCATATACAATGCCTATAGAACCATGGTGGGAAACCATTACCGCCATATTTTGTTATGTACAGTGACATTGTGACATTGTGCTGTCTGAAACGTGATTGACGTTAGATAAACAGCAACAAGGTCAATATCCGACCATCACATATTGTTAAACCTTATTAAAAGACATGGACAGGTGAACTTGGCGCCGTGATATACCTCGAATAACAACGCAACAAGCCAGTCTAAGAAAAACAAGTTGACCTGTTGGAAGCTTTCTTGAGTGACGCTTTCCTCCTTTTTCTCGCTCTGTTTTTTGTTGTTGTTTTGTTTCATTAACCCTTGAGCTGTAAAATACCAAGCGTCTGGCAGTACCTGTACATGAGCTGACTCGGATCGGGTGTACACATGCTATAGTTCAATTAATATATTGCTGTTTGCCATTATGATGTTTCCCCCAGGAGACTAGGCTGCCCTTTTTGTGTTTTTATTGATGTTGTAATACGAAACACTCTGCTTATTAATATTTTGATAACATATAGAACTGGTATGTTTATAGCGCGAACAGAGTATTAGACTGCCGTTCCGTTGCTCGATATATGATATATGAAGCTCTCGCGGCCGAGTGATTTGGGCGCTTGCCTTGAAACAAACTCGTCACAGCTATCTCCCCATGCTACGCTGCAACGATCACTGCAACTACAAGGTTTTCATCCCAGTTTCAAAAGAATGAACATGATTTTTTTCCCCAAGTTTTTACAGAATATAGCAATATTGTCTTCTTGTGTTGATTTTTGACCAGTTAAATTGAAAACTCGTTCTTAAAATAATCTTTTAAGACGCCAGATGGCCAGTCCGCTTTTGCCATCGGTAAATTTTCACGGATGGGAAGTGTCCATTATACTCACAGAGGTTAGACCCAGACTGTATTCGTTGATCTTTCCTTCCACCAGCATCGAATAAAGTAGTAGTCCTGTAGAACACAAACATCTATTAAACATTGCAAGAGAAGACAACAAAATCACACAATGTCAATACACATATTTTTACGAAAAATTTACCTGTATGAGCATTCTACAAGAACTACTTTCAGGCTACAACGACCCGGCACTCGGAACTACTCGGGTATTTCCGTGAGCTGTGAAATACACCTCGGATAGAAGTGTAGGGTTACAATTTTTCGGGTAAATCGGCATTCGGCAATTCTCACATTTTCTAAGCGTGCACGTTAAGTAGTTCAATGTGTATGGAAGTGTTGGACATCCTTTTTAATTATTTTTTTATCAGGAACTCATACGAAATGGTGAAATTGTTGTTGTGACATGTATAGTTGTTTCCTCAATCAAATTTAACAACTTTTTAGATTTCACATTTCAGATCTATTTTTATAAACGAAAGTAAAGTAACGTCATTCTCGCGGGAAACAATATGGGGTAATCCCTATTATTTCAGAGGTGTTTTCATTGGATAAACCCAATGTGTTCAGATTGACGACCCGGAAGTGTTTCCGCACCGGAACGACAATCTCGTCGTTGGCTCAAGTCCTGAGAACAGTATACTTTAAATTTCGAGAAAAGTCGTCTTATGACATAAAAGCAGAATGTTGATAGTTCTACCAAACTTAGAAAAAGCCATTATGTCCTTACTGGAATCCTGTAGAGGCCACTTTGACATCGCTTGACTGTAAAAATGTATTACCTCTTGACAATGTTTGGTCATGAAAATACGTTCCTACATATGCACTGTACCTACATATGCACTGTACCTACACATGCACTGTACCTACATATGCACTGTACCTACACATGCACTGTACCTACACATGCACTGTACCTACATATGCACTGTACCTACACATGCACTGTACCTACACATGCACTGTACCTACATATGCACTGTACCTACATATGCACTGTACCTACATATGCACTGTACCTACACATGCACTGTACCTACACATGCACTGTACCTACATATGCACTGTACCTACACATGCACTGTACCTACACATGCACTGTACCTACATATGCACTGCACTGTACCTACATATGCACTGTACCTACACATATGCACTGTACCTACATATGCACTGTACCTACATATGCACTGTACCTACATATGCACTGTACCTACATATGCACTGTACCTACATTTGCACTGTACCAACATATGCACTATACCTACATATGCACTGTACCTACATATGCACTGTACCTACACATGCACTGTACCTACATATGCACTGTACCTACATATGCACTGTACCTACACATGCACTGTACCTACATATGCACTGTACCTACACATGCACTGTACCTACATATGCACTGTACCTACATATGCACTGTACCTATATATGCACTGTATCTACATATGCACTGTACCTACATATGCACTGTACCTACATATGCACTGTACCTACATATGCTCCGTACCTACACATGCACTGTACCTACACATGCACTGTACCTACATATGCACTGTACCTACACATGCACTGTACCTACACATGCTCTGTACCTACATATGCACTGTACCTATATATGCACCGTACCTACACATGCACTGTACCTACACATGCACTATACTTACATATGCACTGTACCTACACATGCACTGTACCTACACATGCACTGTACCTACACATGCACTGTACCTACATATGCACTGTACCTACATATGCACTGTACCTACATATGCACTATACCTACATATGCACTGTAACTACATATGCACTGTACCTACATATGCACTCGTACAGAAAACATCTAGACGTTGTTTTGATTTATAAATACATGATCTCTTGACAATTTACGTTCATGGAAAGAGTTCCTATATCTGGAACATTTAAGAGAGCATTTGAATGTCGACGTTCTATAGAAATACATTGTCTGTTGACAACAGTTTGCATGAAAAAAAAATCCTACATTAAGAATATACGACATCTGGACATGGCCGGCCAACGTTGGGTCACTGAAAAAAAAAACCGTTTACCTTAAAGATATCAGCCGTATGTCGCCGTACCATAGACTACACTGACGATCTTGTTTCTTGTCCACATCTTTTCATGGTATTATTTCTTATATATCTGATATCTGGTAGGGGACATCTTGACATCACCTTACTATGAAACAATTAAAACAAAAAACGTTTAGCTACTATCACAATATAACGAAATGATGTAAAACGTGGAAAAGGTACAAAAGAATCAAATCGCCCATGACTATAATTAGTTTAACGTTTTGTTATTACGATCTGGACCGCAAGATGTCCTCCATATTGGATTAACGTTATTCGCCGGAAGTTAAACGTTCGCCCACAAATATAGTCCCTCGACACATCACGAAAAGTACAGTGTCTCTTGCAGCGCAATGGTTTATTGGACAATGACACCAACCAGCTAGAGAGAAACGAAAAATGATGCAGCAAGGTATGGAGTGCATTAAGATAAAATGTTGTGCTGCAACTATCACCATCATTAGTATCATCATCATCATCGTCATCATCATCATCATCATCATCACTGTTCTAAAATTATGATTTAGAAATCTTTTCCCTTGCATTGATAATTTTGCATCGCGTGATTTTCAAAATAATTAAAATATGTAGCATTGATCACATGTTTCATGTCTATATTCCATAAGACCAGTAGAAATAAGTTCGTGAAAAGACGTAATTTCTTATATTAACATTATTTTCATTTGCCCATTACAATTCCAAAAGGCTGTCTCGGCCAATCTCAGTAACTTCGGAAATGACTATAGTAGAGTATCGCAATTCTTGAAATTTCAATTTTTGTATATTATGCTCAATGTTCGTTGATTATTGTTTTTATTTGTCTAAGCCACATTCTATTTTATTGTTTATGTCCATAGACAACTTTTGTCGATGACTGCCAATAAAGAAAAAGAACAATAAATAAAAGAAATTATTATTGGATCGCAGTCATCTGTTACAATGAATGAGAACAATAGTTCTGTCTCGCGTTTATTTACACGGGGAGCACACGTAATCCATGGACGGGTGAAAAACATTAATTAAACAATTGCATTAGAATCACGTGTATGTTTGTAGAATCGACATCAAGGTTGTAATTGCCATATACAAATATGTAACCAAATACGTATTGTTCGAAAGAATAAAAGAAAAAAACGCCCTTTCTTGTTTTGAGGAATTACTAGCACACAACGTGTTCTACGATCAAAGAGAAGATTTGTTAACAATTAGTGCCACACTGATTTATTAAAATATGGAAATCATGACGTATGAGAAGGGTTTAATCATGATGTGCAATATCTCCTTTTCTCTCGATGTTTTAATTCGATTTCTGAAGAGAAATTGGGACTGTTAATGGGGTGAATGAATATCGGACACTCTTTCAAAAGTTTGATTTACTTTGTTATGTCTTTCTCTTATAATGCAATGCAATCAAACAATGATTCGTCAGCGTTTATTGATAAATCAATTGCAATTCTTTTTCATCTCCGTTCTGTATGAAGCAAACAATCGGTATGACTTTTGGCGGAAACGGAGAGATTTCTCATACGATTTCTCATACGATTTTTTAAAGAAAAAAAAACATTAACAAAAACGTTCTCTCTGTTATATTAAGTTAATTTGTTCTACCAATTAAACACCTTAAACTTAACTCGTTGTCCTCAAGTCCGATTAAATTGGATATATGGAACGTTGCTTTTATTAAGAATCAATACTTGACTTGGGTTCAATAACCGGTTGTTCATTTTCTGTTATGTTTCCTCTTTTTTCATGAGAATTTGTCTGTTACTAGGAACAAGCTTGATTAAAAACCCTTACAAAAAGGGTAAAAAAAACCAATGCGACAAAAAGGGGTCAATGATCATTAAAAGCAATGTGCCTATCTTTAAAATGTTTTCCTACCTTTATAACAAAACTAAATATTCATGTTTTATGAATAAACACGCATTATTATATAAATATGTTATTATAGGCACCACGATAAAGTTGATTTGCATCAGCGTGGAGTATACTTTGCAAAGGACATTTATTTTCGTTCTAAGCAGTATACTCTTCTAAATGTACTTGCATGTCTTCTCAATAATACACGAAAATGAGAAAAAATTCGATGTCTTTTAAGAATGTGAGTGATTTTCTTTAAACAAAATACACTTATCATGAGGTCAGGGGTAAACGTCTCTTACCGACCAACCATCACTTTTTTTTTGTCCCGGCATCACTGTTTTCCCGTTGGAACGATTACAATCTTCAAAATTCGAAAACAATCTGGTTTTTACAGCAATTGTCGCCAACAAATGCCGAAAAATAGCATAAAAATATCCAAACCTTGATAATAATTCAATTGACTTACTTTCTTCGATGCTTATTGACTGACCAATTGCGGATTCCCCGACGTAGGAATACAGAACTAATTTGCCTGCGTATAAAGTCCCGGATGCGTTACGCCGTGCGTGATCCGGTCGAGGGGCGAGATCTCGAAGGCGGGGATACAAGATCCGGCGCAAGGATATCAAATATAGGATCTAATCAAATTTTCTTTTAATTCATCAAGTCCATGGAAACGTTGGCTATAATTCGATATTGAAAACAGCAAAATTGAGCTGACAGCCGCGAATTGTCACGCGTATTGTCAGATGTTATTGATGATGTGACCTTCACCCCGGTTTCAATTAAGCAGCCATTTTTTTCATCTTCATCATTAATCATAAAAAAGACGCCAATTCCCGAAAATCATTTCAACTTGATTATAATCTCAGAATGCATCACGTGAATGCACTAGCACTTGAACAACCTAGTCCGTTGGGGTGTTAACTTCGTGGTATGTTAAAAGGGTTCGAACATGGGCAGTCAACTGTTACATCGTCAGATTTGCTGCGAGGCACTTTTTCTACTGTGTCTGCAGCGGGAATGTACGACAAGGACAATTGTTGACACATTTGATATTATAATTGCACGGGTCACATGACTCAGCGACTCCATAATCACCGAGTGTACAATTACAATCGGATGGAACCGATGTGGGTCTTCCCTATAGGGCAAAGAATAAAGGTATGGCCATGTGCTATGGATTTGCATTTTTTCGGACGTAGAGCTGATCATGAACTTTGCAGAGTTGTCCGAAAATCACGTGGTTACACGTCTGAAGTCTCGCGCTAAAAATACACAATGTCAACCGTAGCCCGCAGAATGCTGCGTAATGTTCTAAAAATACACAATGGCAACCGTAGCCCGTAGAATGCTGCGCAATGTTCTAAAAATACACAATGTCAACCGTAGCCCGTAGAATGCTGCGCAATGTTCTAAAAATACACAATGTCAACCGTAGCCCGCAGAATGCTGCGTAATGTTCTAAAAAGATATTTTTGTGTCGTCTGCTTTCCAAATCCTTAAATATCTGCTTAATTTTGATCAGGAAAGATACTCAGATAAGCAAACAGGTTAGATCACAGGTCAGTCACCAATTTATTATTGCCTAAGTATGAAGTCGGTTCCAGTGCTATAAGGGCCAAACTCATTGACTAGCATAGTATGGAGACAATCCGGAATATCTACAAGGGTAATATTCAATCAGATCATACGTTGTTGACACATCTGATGCTTTAATGGCTTGGCTCATATCGGAGTTGACCATTACTCGGATAACATTTAAAATATACAGGGCCGTTTTGAAACAGTAAGTGTTCAAATCTCTTCAACCGGATATCTTTGATATTTGGCAGAGGAAGACTCCCGACTGCCTTGCAGAACAAATATGAAAATCTTTACATCCAGCATTGAGGATAAACAAGCACACCAACTAATTGCATGTTGGATTGCTTTTTCTTAATTGGTTTAGAGTAATAGAAATGTAGTGCATCGATACCTACATGCAAATGTTGTTTTAATGGGTAATTTTTTCAATTTTGAGATGATCGCCTCGGCAAATTAAGAACCGGATAATGATAAATGGGGGACTCTTTTACATTGATTCACCATTGAAGGTCTCCCAAAAAGCCGTCTTTTTAACCCTTACTGTGCTGGAACCGACTTCATGCTTATGCAAACAGATTAGATTCAGGTCAGCCGCCAAGTAAATTGGCGACTGGCCTGTGATCTAACCTGTTTGCGTTTCTGAATATCTTTCCCCAACAAAATTAAGCAGTTATTTATGGTTTTGAAAAGCGGACGACACAAACATATATTTAAGAAAATCGCCCAGCATGTTGAAGGTTAAGCCGTCAGTTTAAAATGAGAGGGGAATATATGGAGTATGCAGTAAGCAAGTCGGCTGTCATGTGGTACCCATTTTGTTTTTAAAAATTTTCCCAGCATCCTAAGGGTTAAGCCGTCTGTTTAAAACGAGAGAGGACTATATGCACTAAGCAAGTCGGCTGTCTTGTGGTACCCAGTTTATTTCTAGAAAATTTCCCGGCATTCTAAGGGTTAAGCCGTCTGTTTAAAATGAGAGAGGAGTATATGGAGTATGCAGTAAGCAAGTCGGCTGTCTTGTGGTACCTAATTTATTTTTAGAATATTACCCAGCATCCTAAGGGTTAAGCCGTCTGTTTAAACGAGAGAGGACTATATGGAGTATGTAGTAAGCAAGTCGCTTGTCATGTGGTACCTATTTCATATTAAAATTACCCAGCATTCTAAGGGTTTATCCGTCTGTTGAAAATGAGAGGAGATATATACGGAGTAAACAGTAAGCAAGTCGGCTGTCTTGTGGTACCCATGGGAACGATAACGTTTTGTGAATAAGCCTCCACGATACGTTAGTTTGACAGGGACAGGAGAGATTAAGAGTAAATGGTCCATGGATACCGATATATCTGGTCTGATCAGATGGCGCGTCAAGTTTATGGTGTCTCCGTTAAATCTTGGCCAAACGACACAAATAATTCTTGTTGTTGTTGTTGTTGACTGAAATTGAAAAGAGTGCAGACGACATTACGATTCGTTACAGAACTTGGTTAATCTTTGCCAAACGACACAAATTGTTTTGTGTTGTTTTTGTTGTTGTTGTTGTCGCCGTTCGAAATTGAAACAGACGACAATACGTTACAGGATTATAAAATTGGCAGATATTCATTTCTCTCGAGGGTTAGAAATACATTTGTATAAAGCAAGAAGAGAGCAGACGAAATCGTCTTTTAAAAGAAAAAGAAATATATAAAATTGTCCTTGAGACAGACACGGATAATTTAGTCAAGACTTTGGCCAAAATATCCTTGTGTCCGTATACGCAAAGGGCCTATTTAATCCAAAGGTTGGTCTTCACAATGAACATAAGCTGCCAAACTTGATATAAACTGGTGTAGTATTTAGTCGCATAGTTACAGAACGAGTTTTCACCATTATACAAGCATTTCGTATGTAGTCTGGTGTATTATCTTACCATTTGAAATGCCTTTGGGAACCTGTACTACGTCCTAAATAAGGTATCGGATTTTTATCATAAACTAAATTTGTATTTCTACCAATTCATAACTCATAGCAAAGTAAGATATTAATCCTAATAATGCTGGAACAGACATCAAGCTTACGCAAACAGATTATATCCAGGCCAGCCTGTGATATAATCTGTTTGCTACTCTGAGTATCTTTCCTCATCAAATTGAAGCAGATATTTAAGGTTTTGGAAAGCAGACGACACAAAAATAAATCTTTAGAAAACTACCCAGCATTCTAAGTGTCAATTTACCCTTACACGCTTTACTGTTGGAAACGGCGATAAAACCCAATTCAACACACCAAACAACATACAACCGAATCAACATTGTTGGTTTCAATGCTGGAGCCTTCCGTCGGGCGGTTTACCTGAATAGAAACGCTCTACTATTGTGTTGAAAAACAGACAAACACGTACAAATCGACGCTGTTTACGTTCAATAGCAAAAGCAAACGAAAGAGATAAACTTAGCAGAATGGGCTGTGTGACCAAACACCCTTTGCAATAATTACTAAGGGTTTTACATCATTGCAACACTATTTCAGTTATGTTTCGATGCCAGGCTCATGATGACGGAGAAAGACACCGAATTTGACTGCCCGTAATGGCATGTGACTTGTCAGACCGGGGTACAACCATCGACATTCTGTAAATCAGCCTCATTAGAATTCAACATACTGGTTCCCCGCTGTCTACTGACAAGTTAGATATTCGATAGATGAGAGACCGGTTACTTGTAACTAATCAAAGCGCTGATAGCCATGAAGGACTAAGGTGCGTTTAAACCAAGATGATTGAGGATACATTAGAAAATTTCTTTGGGCAACATCTCGAGGATAACAGCTGCTCCTTTTACCACCATTACTATAACTATTAGTTCTGTGAACAGAGATAGCCTATTTTTCGAACATCTAGACATTTTACGATTTTCCATGAGGCAACAGTTATAATAATATAAAGCAAAACAAAGCGAGTAAATCCGGACTACATTCCTAGTTCCAAGAAGGTATTAGTTCGCACAGTGAAGGCGGATGTTTAATGAGTAATTGGGGTCAGACCACTGTTTGTGTATCGATAAAGTAACGTACCTCAAATAGTGGTATGTAAATTCAATGGACTAAGGTGGTGACGCACCCTTAGCCCCAAAACACACTATCAGTGTATCAATATGGGTTTCACATCATTGCAACACCGTTTCAGTTAAGTTTCGATGCCAGGCTCATGATGACGGAGAAAGACCCCACCATGGCAGGTCAGACCGGGTAGAAACCGGATCGGGAAATATTGAGAACATTTTGCGTCGGGCATTATTTGCAGTTCATGCCATAAAAAAAGCTAAGGATGATGACATGTGTCTATTCATGTACATGCATTGTCATTTACACCCAACGCGTGCAATTAATACTTCTCATCAACACATGACCTAACAATGGCGTCGGAACAATACCCAGAATGCACCGCGGTCGACGGGGGACTAATGTAACATCGTTATCACGTGATCGCTATAATGACGACGGTTAAAATTCGCGCCATGACAGTTTCCTGGAACAGGAGCGCGAGTTTGACGACCTTTTAACGGGTTTATGATGAAGAATGATGGTATTGTGGTAGTTCAGTGCAAGACTATAGTAAAGCCCTTCACTAAAGTGAAGGACCTTACTAGAGTATTGCACTGAACCGCTGGTGTTATTACTCGCAGTGGTATCACAAAACACCGTGACACGTTATATTTACTTTCTTGGGGATACGATATGGTTTATGTTGATGGCGTACAGATTACGTTTGTTTTCATGGTACTTAGATGAGTTTGGCAAACACGTATCATTAAATCTACATTTGTTTCCATGATAGTTGAATAATTGTGGCTAAACGTATCATTAGATCTAGATTAGTTTTCGTGATCTTATTTTAATGGTGTTGGCTAAAACGGACAAATATATTTATTTTCATGACAATGAAATGAGGACGATACCTTAATGTTAAAGGTAATACGGGTCTATATTGAGAAGATCAATGCAACACTGGTTTAAATTGAGACGATAAATGTAAACACCGGTTTAGATCTGGAAAAAGGTGTTATATATAACAGTAATTTGATGAAAACGACATCAAAAATGAAAAAAAAAATGTTGCACGAACCAATCCTAGACTCCAAGGTACCGTTTTACTGAACCTCTTCAGGAAAAATTTACGTAAGTCAAAACTTCTAAACATAAATAATTTCTTAAATGAAAGTACAATACTGCAATGTGACTTGTCATCAGAAGCATTTTGAAGAGACGATCCCAATGATGTGTTACTTTACAAAATTGCTTGGCCCAATATTGAAATAAGAGCGACTGTTGTTTTGAAGATACGCAAATTTCAAGCTTTAACTGTTTTAGTAGAACGCTTCACAGAAGAAAGGGTTCTTGTAGGAAGAAGGATGGAAGCAATCCCATGGCAGTATGTAATAATATGCTCGTTTGTTATGCTAAAACGTCGTCGGGTATGAATGCGCGTAAATAACAAAAACATGGCGTCTTATGTAAGATAGATATTGCACTCTTGGGATATTGGGATCCGTTTCAAACCTTTACTCCAACGAAGCTTGTTTCATCGGTCATTGATTCAGGGGTTTTCTAAAACGAATAAATGTCTCTGATTCGTCAAACTAGTCTCGAAATGAATATTTCGATAAAAGAGGGGGGGGGGGGGAATAAAAGAAAAGGAACACTGACAAAAAGTAAATAAACAAGATGCTTGCAACAACCATTTATTTCTTTTTCATAATATTTCTCTCATTGTAAAGTTGGCCAATGCCGTTTTCTATGTCATAAAATGTTCGCCTGTTCTTTAATACACAC
Organism: Cerastoderma edule; assembly: GCA_947846245.1. NCBI lineage: Eukaryota > Metazoa > Mollusca > Bivalvia > Cardiida > Cardiidae > Cerastoderma > Cerastoderma edule. The sequence goes on from OX401415.1 coordinate 25,598,940, forward strand.
ATACAAGTACTAAAGGATTGGAGAATGTACAAATGGGAGACTTCTGGAGCGGGATACATGACGATGTTGAAACGCGACACGTTAAGTAATGGGGGCTGACCTTGAGTCTGTTTGTCAACAAGGTACAATGACCTTACTCACCGTGACAAGCAAATTGAAGCAATCTCTATTTTTGGTCTTGTCTGGCCAAAGTGTCTAGTCTATTTGGTGGTCGTGTGACCAAGTGATTTTGGTTTAAGCAACATCGGTACTGCTGATCTTGTGGCAGATTCTTTTTCAAGACTCCAAGACACTCCAGTCTTGGTCCAGTACTGGTGAGTTCAAGAACAGTCGTAATATATATATTTCTGAAAATTTGTTTTTCCCCATGGGGTCCCGGTTTTGAGCAACATCGGTACTGCTGATCTCGTGGCAGATTCTTTTTCAAGACACTCCAGTCTTGGTCCAGTACTGGTGAGTTCAAGAACAGTCGTATTATATATATTTCTGAAAATTTGTTTTTCCCCATGGGGTCCCGGTTTTGAGCAACATTGGTACTGCTTATCTCGTGGCAGATTCTTTTTCAAGACACTCCAGTCTTGGTCCAGTACTGGTGAGTTCAAGAACGGTCGTATTATATATATTTCTGAAAATCTGTTTTTCCCCTTGGGGTCTCGGGTTTCAGCGGCATCGGTACTGCTGATCTCGTGACAGTGTTCTTTCTTTGACAAGACACTTCAGTCTTGGCAGAGTACAGGTGAATTCCAGTAAAGCCGTGATATATATCTGGAAATTTGTCTTTTTACCAAGGGTACCCGGTTTGAGCAACATCTGTATTGTTGATCTCATGGCAGTGTTCTTTGACAAGACACGTCAGTCTTAGCCTAGTACTGGTGAATTCCAGTAAAACCGTTTTATCCTGTCACTGGTGTCATTTTGGGACCGATAACTAGGTGCCATATAACATTTGTGATATCCGGAACTAACCATATAACACATGCTCGTAACGAATCATGACGTCATGAGAGCGCCATGACGTCATGTTTTCATCGTTCTCTACTTATTCTTTCCTTTTTTCTAGGGTTTTATTTACATCTTGTTTCTTTGAAAGAATACATAAAGGTAACAGGGTAATTAGAATAGATGGTTGGTGTCTTTGAATGGGAAAAGTTATCGGGCTCGGCTTCGGATTATTATCCGTTTCGCCTTCGGCTCACCGGATAATATTCCTAAGCCTTGCCCGATAACATTTCCGATTCACGACACCAACCATCTATTCTCTATATATCTGATTTTTCTTTACCAAGTGGCCTCGGGTTTGAGCAACATAGGTAAAGCTGATTTCGTGGCATTGTTCTTCTACATCCACTAATTGGTAACTAGTTTCGTTGCGTGGGCTGTCATGTGACGATGCACACCGAACTCTGGTAGACCCGTGTGATAAGACGTAAATGGAATGGAAAGAACAACCTCAACACATGTGAATGTTTCATCTGATTTTTATTTCTAAATACAACTAACAGTTCACGAGTCACGATATTTTACAAAAATCTTACAAAAACACTTCTTGAGTCAAACATGGTGTCGGATGACATAACAAACAGCAAAATGATCACTGAAACACATGCACGCGACATTTTGATTGGTCGGTTGGAACTTAAAAAAAGAAATGTCATAGACTGATGGCCAATAGGACTTTTATCCCTTACAGTGCTGGAACCGACTTCATGCTTATGCATACAGGTTAGATCCAGACCAACCTCCAAGTAAATTGAAATCATTTAAAATCAGAAAGAGTATTAATAGGGTCCCGAACACAATACTCTCCTAATCAAAGTTGCACACGCAAAAAACTAAGCTGAAAATGTTCGGCTTTTAAATTTTCCAAAATAGTGTCCATTGAATTTTGATACAAAATGTCGTCTGCAACTGATCAGAGCCTAATAACATGTCAACAGTGGCTACTTAAAAACATAAACCCCGTTTTCCGGTCCCATCGACCTACAGCAAACAATATATTGCGCATGCACACATGGCTTGTGAGTTGCAGTAACCGATACCAAACTTACTTGAATAATATCATCGTGACAATGTAATATATACTTTAATGGTATGATTTTCTAGTCAATGTTGTCTACTAGAGGTGCGACAGTGTGGTGTGTTGTATTATACCACATCCAGTAGTAAAGGAGACTACCATGGGGTAACTGTACAAAACAAGGTCAGCATAATACATGTAGTTCATTACATCACTTACATTACATTTTTGAGAGTGACGCTTCCTTTGTTCTAATGAAGCCATGCTAATGACAGAACAATGCCAAATAGAAAATAACGTAACTAATAAGTCTAATATATTAAAAAGTTATGGTCTGATGACACATCGATATAGACCAGTGACGAATCTCAAATGTTATAACCCAATAATTCATATCTTATTTCTAATTGGCATTCAGCAAGGCTGTATATGTATTGATTTAGCTCAATAACCCTCGCTGAAATACCCTTATTTTTCAATGTCCATATTAGACTTATACTCCGGAAAAAAATGTCAAGTAAACTAAAACAGTTCTAGTCGAAAACATTTTCTTTTGTTTTGAGACGATGTTTCATATTGAAATAAATTTGCAAGTGGTGACAACAACTGAGACTACTCTTTTGTCTTAACCCACGGTTTTTATAATAGGATGTTTCTGTACTGCTCGCTGGTATAAGGATCGTATTAAAGCTATGAGACAAAATTTTAACATATTGACAAAAAAGTCAGAATTTGAAAAACGACCCAGAGTTGTTGCCTTCTCATGTTGATGGATATGTTCTATAGATTTATGCATTTACCGATGTGTTAAATTTAGAGGTAACCTAAAGTATCTAAGTGCATCTATCGATCTTTATTGATATTTCATATACAGTGAAGCCTCGTTTATCCGGACCCCGATTATCCGGATGTCTCGCAATCCGAACGAAATTGTAAGGGAACAGAATTATTTGACCAGTTTGTTGCAGACGACTTTTGAAAACATTGTGGGTAAAGAAGAAATTGCTCGTGACGAGCAATTTCTCCTTTTCCCACAATGTTTTCTGCCATATCAGAAGATTATTTTTGAATTTCATCTCGTTTTGAAATGTCATCTGCAAACTCTTTCAATTTGGGACGGCCGACAATTTGGCGTTTGCTAAAGGGTTATAAGTATACACATGCATACAGACTGTTTATGTCTTAATGTGTATCAGAACATGCTCTGCTCGGTAATCCGGACATTTTGTTGAGAACGGACGTGTTCGAATTAACGAGACATCACTGTATACAGTTTTGATGTTATTGTATCAGACAACTACATAAACTGTTGAAAGAAAAGAAGAAATGCTTGATTTAAGCCAAAATCATGAAAAGCCATTACTTCATGACCAATACTTGTCATACTTTAGAGTTGTTGACTTCTCTATTTGATGGATCGATACCCATATAAACGGGATTAAATATAACAGTGGCAGATAATTTATTTAACCACATTAACAAAGTGAAAATGCTTGATACAAGCCAAAATTAATGAAATAACTCATTATTTAATGATCAATATTTGTTCTTTCATTATATAATGATCAATACATGTCATACCTATGAATTTAGATTTTGGAATTTCTTAATCATCAATTCCCATTAAACACAAAAATCATCGTATGTATGTATCATGAAACACAGGGTTGTTGTCGTCTGCTGTTGATTTCAATTTAGATTTGGAAACTTGGACTAATTGTAAAATGTGTAATGGATGAAAGTAGCAATATGCCAAATTTCCACATCATAACCTTACCATACACACACTAAACCATCATACACATATATCACTAAACACTGTACATTTCACATATAAAACAATCAATACCATGACCTTTCTAAACCCACATATATTAGGTACACAAATATTATATACATACATGTTTTTTTTTCAAATACATAAAGCGGTTCTAAACAAATCATAGTGAACATAGGAAAACCAAATCTAGAAATAAATTATTATAACATTATAAACCATTACTCCATTAGTACTACTAAACTAAGACGTTTGATTGATATATAGTAATCCTCCAGGTTTGAATAATTTTCTACATCATTCCAGTTTTATCAAGGGGAGTGAATGCAACTATCATTGCACTTTATATTCCATCAAGATATCACACAAGCCTCTCTCAAAGCATTTGGGTTGTTTTCTTACAAGACTAAAACTTAGATTCACCAGTACCATGCTATGGCTCTGAAATGTCTTGCCCAAGGACATGCTCACGAAACCAGAGGTCCTGGTGGTGCTAAAACATGGGACCCCATAGTCTAAGAACATCACCTTAAGCACTTGGCCATGCAAGAACCTTAGATATACAATGGAACCCATTTATGCCCATTGGCCTATGGAAACAAATACATCACAGCAGAGATCATTTTCTCTGTAAGGTTCAGTTTGAAAAAAGACCAATTTTCACCAGCGTTTTACAAAGGCAAAGGAACCAGGTGTGTCACCAACAGTTATATCGGCTTAATCCACTGGAAGGATTTAGAATTTTGAACTCCTGAACTAACCAAGCTACTTACTTTATGACCACCATGCATTAGTTTTCAATCACTGTAATGCACAAAGGTATTAAAACAACTGTAACAAAAGAAGAAAATGATTGTAACAAACATGAAACACTTACTATAGGATTGCATTGAATCTTCCACTAAGGGTTTGGTTGTTGGATTAAATACTAGCTTATGAACATATCAGGTACCAATAGAGTTTAACGCTACTTTCATCAATTTACCAGCTTATACTGCAATGGAAGTTGGTCATTTCATGCTTCCTTGGGGATGTACCAATACTAGACAAGGACTCTGTGCCAGCGTGCCTAGCCTAAAGATACTCATCAAACAACTGCTTTCAATGGGCAGAAACAGAAATTAGACCAAGGACCAGAGGGCGCCAAAACCGGACATTAACCATCAATTCTGAGTGACTGTTTTAGTATACTAACGTCTGAAGCATGAAGTATGCAATGTTTCATATCAGAGATGCTATCCGATAAAATTCAACACTGGGTTATCTTTAAAATCATCATGAATGAAATTTCCTTAAATGACTCAATCAATTCACAAAATGTCAATTTATAATGTGTCCAAATTGAAATTAGCAGCAAATGGCAATTACCGGTATGAAGTATCCTGACAATTTTTCTTTTCTTCAATACATCGGATAGAAACCATTGTGAGAAGAGGATAAAATGCTCCTAATGAGAAATTTGTTCTTTTGTCACAACTGTTTCTAAGGAGGTTTAATAGACTAAGGCGTTAGAATGATGACACAGAAACATTTATGAGTAATATAGCAGATTGAAAGACAGCATTTGTTCCTCGTTGTCCTTAATTCCAAGTTGTCCTTAACAGACACATAAAGTCTGCGGTTGCTTAATGAAAGTTTAGTCCTCTATCAATCTATAAGGAGCAGACACATTAATTTGTCAGAAATTCAAGCTGGTCTAATTTGTCTGCCCTTCTTTATACATTACATGTATTGGGTCATATACCATGTCAAACATTCTTCAGTCCTAGTACAGCTTTCCTGGGGTTCATCAGTACCATACTAGGGATCTTAAATGCTTTCCAGAAGACACTCATGAAACCAACAACGCTTGCGAGAAGCAGAAATATGTTCGATGCAAAGCTCATAACGTGGGTTCAGTGCAATACGATAGTAAGTGCTGCACGTATGTGAAGCACTTACTATAGTCTTGCATTGAACCCTCGATAAGCAATAGAGGAAGAACCTAAGCTTTTACTGCATCATAAGGGCTGGTCAATACCACTATTTTCTTGCAAGTTAGCCTAGGGATGAACCCTCTCGCGAAAAGCCACATTTTTAGCTATAAGGTACCAGTATGAACAAATAGTTGTCATAGGAATGTTCATATGTGTATAAACACTTATGAGTGAGTCAACAGCTTAAGAAATGGTGGTCAAAATTAAAAACATGTACAAAATAAAAATTGATAAACCTTTAATGTCAGATTTTCTAGTTCACTACTGGAATTTGTACAAGTCAATTCTAACTCTTTACCATCTGATGGTGACTCTATGAATACTTCCAAAGAAAACGATGTTGCAAAAAGAGAGTTCAGTCAGAGTGAATGCTTGGCTCACAAAGTGTCAGATGTACATTACTATTTACATCTGACAATGTATATATAACCCAATCATTTATATTGGTCATTTTTCAAAAAAAGAAATTTGGAGCAGAAAATTCATGAAACAGTTATGACCATTGGATAGACAAAAAGCTCATGACAAGCAATTATTCCTTTTTGTCCCACTGATTTCTTTCTACCCAATTATCATAATAACACCAATTTTCAAATAAGGTCAGTGTTGAATGGAATGACTTTCAATTTGAAACTTTCACATAGATTCTATAGAACGGAACAAGTTAAAAGATTACTTTAATTTAAATATACATCCTGTTCTGATTCAATTTTGTCAATGTATGAACATGTCCCAAGAAAACAATGTGGCAGAAGGAGAACTTAGTCAGCATGACAAAATTCTCCTTTTCCTCCCTACAATTTTTTCAACCATGTGGATGACTTATCGCCACCAAGAGTCATTTGCCGATGATAAAGAGTTTTATAGTCATTAGTTTACAACATAAATATGGTCCTTTTATTATTTTTTAATTTACCTGAAGCAGATGACATTTGGAAGCATTTGAAACTCTTTACTACAGACAAACCAGTAAAAAGGTCCCAATGTGCAAATAGCTTGTAGGAGTCAGACTGTTTCAAAAATCATCTACAGTTAAACAATTTACTTGATTAGTCATGAAAAATAATGATCTATCCCTATTTTATTCAAATCAAATATTCATCTCGGATTTGACCTTAAGCAAACAATATTGTATATCTACTGCTGAATACCTTTGAAACATTATGTAAAATCAGAAATTGCACTCAGTAGCAAGTTTCCCCATTCAATCAATATTCTTTTCTTTCCCAAAAGGGAATAATTTTTAATTTCATATCTATCCAATTGTTAAAAGCAAATTCTTCCGCTGAGGGACAAAACCATTTGACAATTTGTGTGGATTTACCCACTCAGTTGTGGGTAGTCTTCAAACAACCTTTTCTAATGTACTTTGGCAAGTGAGAACTTACAAAATTAGAATAGTTCATTTGTTTTAAAAAAGAAAAAAATGCCAAAATTTATAATTGAAACTCTTTTTCCCCCCTAAGATCTTACAAAGTTTGTTGGAAAAAGCTTTTAAAAAATAGTAATGGAGTAATGGTTCTAATTTGCTTTAACCCTTTACCAAACGCAAATTTTTTCGACTGTTCCAAATTGAAAGAGTTTGCAGACGACATTCCAGAATGCGATAATAAAAAAATGATCTTCTGATAGGGCAGAAAACATTGTGGGAAAAGGAGAAATTGCTCGTTAAGAGCAATTTCTCCTATCCCCACACACAATGTTTTCTTTCCAAAGTCATCTGCAACAAACTGGTCAATTGCCATTATTGTTTGGTAATGGGTTAATCTGGACTGGGAGAGACAATATCTAATCTATAGCAGTTATTCCGTATCTTCTACCTATGATAACATCACATAAATATTTACAATTCACGGTCACAAAAATACAGCATCATTTACATAACAACTCAAGGGCGCAAAGCAAGACTATAGTAAGTGCTCCACAAACGATAGTCTTGCATTGAACCCTGAAACTCATATTTTGTCAATTCATCCACAGATCATAAACCTGTTTGAAATCTGACACAAGTTCAGCCCCATGGATTTAAATTTTTAAGGTCTGCCTTTAAACAACTTACTCATGTCTAAAAGTTCCCCCCTCATTATGAAAATTGTACAGATGTTAAAAATAATCCAAAATATTGTGAGAAAAAATCTCTTCAGCAATTTTTAAACCTCATAAATTTCACAATTTTCTAAACTTTAACAGGAAGATGTTTTTTTTCAATGAATGGCTTGATCAAAAGCAAGTTCTCTTTTTACAACTGTGTTCATTTTCGTATATTAAAAAGAATTGGTTTGTTTGTTTGTTTGTATGGGGTTAAATGACGTGCCAAAATCATTTCAGTTTTGCTAAGGCTTTCCTGGATTCACCAGTACCAGGCTAGGGCTCTGAAGTGTCTTGCCAAACGACACTCCCACTTAACCTGAGGTATCAGCGGGGTTCAAACCCAGGACCTCTGAGTTCCATGACCACAACTTTAGCCACTGGTCCATCAAGGACCCCTTATTCAAAAACATCATATACAATGTATCATGGGTCCAATGCAAGACTATAGTATGTGCTTCATGTTTGTGAAGCACTTACTATAGTCTTGCACTGAACCCTCGATATGTATACAAAACTTATTTTTTCATTACCAACGGAAGTCCTACTTATTTTTCACAAACAATTAATAATGGTTTGGTAGAAAACCCCAGGGATAACTTGTAATCAGACTGACCTTGGATGGAACAAAGACATCAAAGGTTCAATGCAAGACCATAGTATATCTCATGTAGGTGAAGCATTTACTATAGAGTTGCACTGAACCATCACATTACAAACAAACCACAATACATTCCTATATGGCATGTTAAAAAATCAAACCGAAATTGAACATTACAAACAAGGACAATAGCTCAATGTATCTACCATGTAATAATAACAGTAATGATAATGCACATAAATAAAATTGACCTATCTTTAATTCGTTAAATCATTGATCAATTCCCATGAAAACATATAAGATGAATTCTAAATTTTCTATACAAAATGCTCCAATCTGAACTTAAGGATCACACACATTTCCCAATGCTTTAAATCACCAAAAGACAACTTAACTAACTTCCTTTAGCTTATCAGCAGATTAGATCAACGTCAAAGCAAAAAGTAAAAATCCACTTTTGTAGCTTAACAATTGGAATACTTCCAAAAAATTATTGTGACAAAAACAGATTTTATAACCCCTTTTTCACCATGTTACTGTGAGAAAAGCAGAATTTAGTTTTCCTTTTTTCACCATGTTATAAAGAAAATCAACCTCCAATCTATGAACAGAAATTGGTGTGTTCATTACAATTTGAACACAAAGAACTAATGAAATGCATGAAATATTTGAATCGTGAAGTAGCATTTGTGAGCATTTAGATTTTTTTCCACTTACTTTACAGGCAGAACACTTCATATGTCAGTGACGAAAAATAAACACAAAAACGTTATAACTCTATGAGCAGTTTGAAGACAGTCATTGGACAAAATAAAAGACTAACATTTTAAAACTCTATCAATTCCCTGCAGAATTCTTACAGTTAACATGAAAATTGGATTGGAAAAATGATAGTATTATTTTTCAATGGAAATCTTATGAATTCATACAAACATCCCTGTACTATATAGGAAGAATTTGCTCCTTGTTTATATTTTCTTCTTTTATCATGGTGCTTTTAAAAGTCATAGGCAGTAAGACTGTTCAACAAGTAGGTATAAAAGCAAAATGGACGCAAGTGTTATTTTTAATTTTCCGTTTATAATGTCACTTTCTTATATCTTTTTTCCAAATATTCCTTTCCATCTGTATATTCTTGAAACTTCACGATTTTGTTTAAAACGGGTAACTTCTTGAGCATATAAGATAACTAAACATAATCTCCTACTAAAATTTACACCCCAACCTAACCTAAAAATCTGTTTAATACACTTACAGTTCAATAGTAGAATCAATTCAAGTCACATTTGTTAAGACTTTTTGCAGGTCAAATGCAAGACAATTGTTAAGTGCTTCACATTTGTGATATCTTGCATTGAATGCCCAACTTGCCACAATTGATATACAAAGTTTATCTGGATTTAATTACAACTCAGTTTTGGATCATTAGTCCAAGTATACTTTATAACCCATTTCATCTACGTAAAATTATAAATAAGGAAAAGCATTGATCAGAAAAAATCAACTTCTCATTTGTATCAATACTTTCATCAAATCTTTATTTACTTTGGAATTTAAACAAAACAGTGTACATGAAAATAAACTAAGATCCCTTTTTTGACATTTAAAACTGTCTAAAAGAACAAAGAGCAAGAACTAAAGAAAGTTAATTTCCATATGAAGGATGTTTACTTTTTATTCATTGAATCTAACTATCTTATAAACCTTTCCAACCCTTTGACAACAATTTGTAACAGATGACATCAGATACCAAAGAAATGAAAATAGGATAAAGTGCATCAATGAATGTTTCTCATATTACCAGCAGATGGTTTCCTCCATACTTATCTCAAGTTTGTTATATTTCAACACAGCTTTCAAAATGTAGACAGTTGCAAATTACATAAATGTTAAACATCTGATTTGTCTACAAGTCAAGGCTACCTCATACACAAAACACAGAATTGTGAGACACATGCTAGAAGATATGCAAAACATTTCTGTTAAGTATTTCTCCTGATGACAATGTTCCGTTTCTAAGCGCATAAAAACCTTCTTAAAACATAGTGATGAAAGTGAAACTCTCTCAACATGAGAAAATTCTTATTTCATCACAATGAATTTAATGTGGAATATCAGTTTAAGCAATTTTTCAAGGATACCTTGTTTTAGAATGAAAATTGCTTTGACTGAAGTTATCCAAATATTGCGGTTTCTAATAAGCATTATTTTTTCTAAGAGATGACTTTAAAACCAGTAAATACCCCAAAATAAGATTTGTCCTGTACATTTTAAGAATATTGAGTAGAAAAAGACAATAATCAGTTCATAAACACTTTCGTCAACTGCTGCAAATTATTTCAAACGGGTGGAAAGTAATGATACCTTTACAGCAAAGAACATGGGGGGCTTGAAGTCTCAGCATATATATACATATATCAAACAATTTGTACTACAAATTCAGAAATGACCCATGTTTCTCTTGCTGAACAAACACACGACAACCGATTCATTGTTACACCATTCATACATACATTATAATTTATCGTTTATCAATATCATCATTATTTACAACATACAAAATCATCATCATCATAATCATCAACATGTTACATGTATAGAGCCTACGGCCTTTAACAATGCTTCTTCAATCATATACAATGTCCACACAGACGGTGTGTTTGTGTGTTTCAACAACTAGAATGTCAGTTTATGTGTTGAGTTGTGTACCGCAGTACACAGACAGCACAGGGATTAGTCCATGTAGAGTTAACTACACCTTCAGATACCAGCAACTTTAATTACCAAACAAGTCCTCACTTTTAGCCGCGAAATGCCCTCACAAACCATTCCGTTTTCCTTTTTGAATTTCAATTTTTGCACATTATTGTTGTTGACCTTCCCTTAAAGGATGAAATGACAATAATTACTTTAGACTGAATAATACTCAAACATCAATGAGCTGTTTAGTTTTTCTTATTTTTGTTTCTTGATTATTTTTCATTGATAATTTCAATAGAGGAGATATATATGAAGAGATATTTCCTAAATCAATTCAAAACAGAAAATGTTGGAATAAAGATTTACTGAACTTCTTCAACAGAAGAAATATTTGGATGAAATGTTAATCACCATAAAAAAATATTTCTATCCAATTGCAATATCCTATGTCTTAAGTTAATTGTTTATTGCATTAAAACGAACCTAGGGGCAAGGACTGTAGAAATGATTTCAATGCCCACTTTGTCTACCTGCTTGTATTGCAACAGGGCTTGAAGGTTCAATGCAAGACTAAAGATTTTCATTCACTTTAGTTAAAGTGAAAGATCAACCATAATATTGTGGCAAATCTTTAATTGTTGCATGATGGGAGAAAATTAGTCAAAGATGTGGAAGGTCAACAACAATAGTGCCAACGAGTTCCCACCACCACCAAACGTGAGTGAACTTTTTCACCTTTCGTCTTCAAGCGTCCATCAATATGTCTAACAATGAATGACTTTACTATTTACACTATAGAATGAATGGGCATTGGTGTATGACGGACTCTCAAAGACACCTCAGCGTGCAGGATTCTCCTCGCAAGACGATGGTATGGGATGTCCCTCAAGCGACAATGGTGAATGAACGATGGTTGCCATGGAAACGAGAATGTGTTGAGGCGCGGCTAGGTCAAGGACATTGGTCGTTTAGTAATCTTCGTCATAATCACGACGCATTCGTTTCCTTTGCGGTTGGTCATAATTATTGTGCTGGGAATCCTGAAAAGACAAAAAGATTGAGGATTTGTTAGTTTGTCTTGTTTAAATGACCATGAGTTTATTTTGGGTCTTGACCCTTAGAATGCTGGGTAATTTTCTAAAAAGTAGATTTCTGTATCGTCTGTTTTCAAAAACCTTAAATATATGCTTAATTCTGAGGAAGAAGAAAGGTAATCAGAGAAGCAAACAGCTTAGATCACAGGCCAGCCACCAATTTACTTGGAGGCTGGCCTGGATCCAACCTGTTTGCATAAGCATAAAGTCATCTCCAGCACTATAAGGGTTAATCAATCTTTCAACCAATAAGCTTAGCAAGTTTGGTAAAGACAACTGGAAACACTTGTGAGAAAATACTCACAATTTCAAATGTGCAATCAAATTATTATAATCTAGGCAAACAAAAACAACAACTATGTAGGAAAGATCACATATCGAGGGTTCAATGCAAGACTATAGTAAGTGCTTCACATACGTGCAGCACTTACTATAGTCTTGCATTGAACCCTCGATATGGTTATAGGGGTCTATGCTAAGCACATACAATTCTTTTACTACAACTGCTTTTTAAACCTTTAGTAACTTTAGTATTGAAATATTTGGCCCAAAGAAGGACAAGTGAATTTTCTTTCAATTGTTATCTATGCATATGGACCTATGTATGGGACAGAGACAGTTTGTTGTTGTAAAAATAACCACTATGACAAAAGGAGAAATTGCTATGAACAAGCAGTTTCTTCATTGCCACAAAAGATTTCTTCTTCCTTCAAACCAGAGTAAGCCTTGCCCTCTGTTGCTTCCATAGGACTTGAACCAGGGACGCCAAGTTACAAGTTTATCACCTTAACCCCTGGGACCTCAATAATTCAATATTAATCTGTAGGGGTTGACAGCTTTAACCCTTTACCAAATGCCAAATTTTCGACTGTGCCAAATTGAAAAAAGTTGCAGACAACATTTCAAATTTCAATGAAATTGGAAAATAATCTTCTGATAGGGAAGAAAATATTGTAGAAAAAGGAGAAATTGCTCCTTTTACCACAATGTTTTCCAGAGTCGTCTGCAACAAAGTGGTCAAATGTCGTTATTGATTGATAGCTATAATGGATACCATGCATTTTGTATCACTCCAAAGCACAAGCCAAGGGTTCAATGCAATACTATAGTAAGCGCTTTACATATGTTAAGCACTTACTATAGTCTTCATAGAAACCTTTGACATTATCTGTTAAATTTGCATAGAAAAAGCATCCATCACAAAGTGAATTAGCTAATTGTATTTTCCGGGCACAATGAATAAGTAATTATGAAACCTCCCATTAGTATTTGTCATAACAGCCTAGACCTATGCCTCCCCACCTATACACATACACTGTACACTCATACATTCATAACACATCTCCCCCACAGTATTGACAGACTAGACCTAGGCCTCCCCACCTATACACATACACTGTACACTCATACATTCATAACACATCTCCCCCACAGTATTGACAGACTAGACCTAGGCCTCCCCACCTATACACATACACTGTACACTCATACATTCATAACACATCTCCCCCACAGTATTAACAGACTAGACCTAGGCCTCCCCCTATACACATACACTGTACACTCATACATTCATAACACATCTCCCCCACAGTATTGACAGACTAGACCTAGGCCTCCCCACCTATACACATACACTGTACACTCATACATTCATAACACATCTCCCCCACAGTATTGACAGACTAGACCTAGGCCTCCACCTATACACATACACTGTACACTCATACATTCATAACACATCCCCCCCAACAGTACTGACTTTGTGACTGATTCAATCTAAAAGCAACAGCAGACGGCAAAACAGAAAATTGCAAAAAGAGGTCTTCTTTATGATATCAAGTAAAGATGATTGTGACAAAAAGGATTAACTGCCACTTTGTTTCAAAAGATTTCAGAAAGTTTCAAAAGATTTCTGTGACATTGGCATTTCTTTCGTCACAGTGGTTCCTATTATTATTTCATAGGGTTTAACAACATGTCAACAAATCTTCAATAATGACATGGCTTTCCTGGATTGACCAGTAATAGGCTAAGTATCTTGCCAAAGGACACCCAATAAAATCAGAGGTATTGGTGGGACGCAAACCCAACATCCTGCCCCACCTTAACAACTGCACTCAGGGGTTTCTGATACCTCTACAGGCAATTATGTCGAAATACATTTATGAAGGAAAGTGTGATTGTAAGCAAGTCAATTGACACAAACTGCAAAACTTAACCCCTCTTTTCCCCTCCTTAAAAATAAATAAATAAGAATGTTGAATAAGTCCATGCAAATGGGATGAGAGAGGAGCAGACAATTTCAATCTTCCATTACTCATGTCAACATTCCCCATCCACTCTAGACATTCCATGAAATGTGATGAATGGAACATTGGGTCAGAGTAAAATTGGTCCCTCCCAACCTTTCTCTATCATTCTATAGGGGTTTAACATCACATCAACATTATTTTAGTTATGTTTGCAATGCCTGGTTTAATGAAGGAAGAATCCCAAATGTTTAAGATTGTGTCAACATCATTTAAGTTACATTGCTTTGCCTGGTTAATTCCCAAACATTGTGTCATGAAGGAAGAATCCCAAACATTTAACATTGTGTCAAAATTATCAAAGTTATGTTTGCTATGCCTGGTTAATTTTGATGAAGGAAGAATCCCAAACATTTAACATTGTGTCAAAATTATCAAAGTTATGTTTGCTATGCCTGGTTAATTTTGATGAAGGAAGAATCCCAAACATTTAACATTGTGTCAAAATTATCAAAGTTATGTTTGCTATGCCTGGTTAATTTTGATGAAGGAAGAATCCCAAACATTTAACATTGTGTCAAAATTATTAAAGTTATGTTTGCTATGCCTGGTTAATTTTGATGAAGGAAGATTCCCAAACATTTAACATTGTGTCAAAATTATTAAAGTTATGTTGATTTTGATGAAGGAAGAATTATCCTAAACCTATAAAAAAAAGTAAATCCAAAACAATCTGGAAGTCAATTGGTATTCTACCTCTCATGAACATATTACGTTGGTACCATGGTGCAAAGCACACCAGGAACTTTCATTGTTAACTATTGTATTTTGTTTATCATTGCGAGGTATGATTTATGATCAAAATAGAATCAATTCATTCTTTTCTCAAGTTCTCAATTTTTTATTCATTTTGAGCTTAGGCAGTTAACATTTATATTAAGCTTAGGTATTCTTATAGTTGTGAGGATAAGCTTAAGCCTTTCTGAGAATTAAGACATTAATTTCTTGTATATTTAGGACAGTTTCGGAGTGTTTTATTCAATTTATGCTGAAGTCAATTCTTTTTCTTTATCTTAACCCTTGTAATGTTGGAGCTGACTTCATGCTTATGCAAACAGGTTGGATCCAGGCCAGCAGCCAAGTAAATTCGTGGCTGGCCTGTGATCTAACCTGTTTGCTACTCTGAGTATCTTTCCTCATAAAATTAAGCAGATATTTAAGGTTTTGGAAAGCAGACAACACAATCTTATTTTCGAAAATTACCCAGCATTCTAAGGGCTAAAATCAGTACAACTTCATCTCCAACACTATCTATTTATTCCTCCATTATTTCCACCAAGCAGTCAGATGTTAGGAAGGGATGCTTTCAACTGTTACATCTTGTAAGAAATTTCAAGGGGAAAAGATCTTTTTCTCAAGCCTATAATAACTTTTCAAGTATTCAAATTGACATAATATTGTCAGAGCATCGCTTCTCCACAAAGTATAAAGTCATCTTAGAAAAATCACGAGCAAAAAAAGTTAAAAACCCCAGGAGATAAATAATTCAACAAGGAGACATATTCGGTCCCCCCACCGAGATGAATGCCAGCTGATCACAGGGTAAAACCCAGAAACATGCCTTTTCAAACAGACATAATCTAACAAATAGAAATGAAATGGAAGGCTGAAAAGAATAGCTGAAATTGAATTAAAAAATATTCAATTTCCTGTGGTGTTTGGCATCAGATACAACATTATTAATGTCGTATTGATACCATTGCAAGTCGGAATGAGCTTATACATGCCAACAGGAAACCGGGTTGAATTTTGGCTTTGTTCTTTTATTCCCCCTTCCTTTTTTATGTTTCTTTTGTAAACATACAAATCAAGTCGATCAATAATTGCACTAGAATAAGATTCTGCACTTTTATATTGTATGAGCTTAACTGATGGCAACCTTTTGTGTTTGGTCATTTCAATTTGAACGCAACAAATGAAATTGAAATTCAATATTTCTAATGGATTACTCATCATTCAAGAAAAGATTTGTTCTATTGGAGATTTATTAATCAGGCCGTATTTGACGAACTTACTTACAAAGTCATGTAGAGGGATTTAATAGCCTAAAGGCTAATGAAGTTCCCTAGAAGACAACAGAAAGAGAAAAATCTGTCATCATGAGCCATTTCTCTAAATGTCAGTGTTTTAAAATGTTATCTGCTCTAAAAAGATACAAAAGTCATTGACAAAATGGGCATTGAGATGTAAGCAGGGAGTATTGAGTTTACTTGACTTGCAATCTCCTTGTGCCAAAATGATCTATGCATAATCTCAAAATATTCTATCTGCATTCCCAAAATAGTCTTAAGTTCTATGACATTTCAAATGTTTTTTTTTACATAGTCATTAAATATTCTATGTCATCTCATAATCTCAAAATACTCTATGATATATCAAAATGTCCTTTTTATGATCTAAAAATATTCTGACATATCAAACTGTCATATACACTACCTCAAATATAAAACAATATCTATACTGTTGCATAATATTAAAATTAATTTCAAAATATATTTTCGATATTCGTAAGAGTGATTATACCAACAGATGCATAACAAGTGGGAGGTTCAACGCAAGACTATAGTAGTTGATGTGTTTATGAAGAACCTACTACAGTCTTGAATAGAACCTTGAAGGCTGCATTGAGATACTACGGCAAAGTCCTTTTTATTAAGCCCTTAATATTTAAGTCATGAAAAAACTAAAATAAGAAGTAAATCATTAAAAAATGATATTTATTTGTTGAGAAACCAATGATAAATAAACTAAACGCAATTCTGATTTTTCATAATATTTGAAAAAAATCTGGTTATAAAAAATAATATATATGCAATAAGCAAATATAAAGCAAGCAAAGCAAACATCCAAAGCAAAATGGTAGCAAGTGTTGCAAAAAAGAAGTCTCAACATTGAATTCTTTCTTCCAGGACTCTTTTTAAAGACAATAATTATTCTGATTATTTCAAAGTAGCAAAATCAATCTTCCTGTTTATGAAAACCACCTAAAGATTAAAATATGTACTGGAGACAATAAAAACAAGACTTTTTGTATAAGAATCATCATAATGGTGACAATTTTTAAGCTTTTTTACACATATAATGTGAAGCACTTACTATAGCATTGAAATGAACCCTCCCAATACTTCACTATCCTGACACACAAGATAGCAAAATGCAAAATGAATAGTTTCTTACATGTTACGTTTTTTTTATTGTCATCCTAGAACAAATCCCATTTACAAATATTTTTCTGATCTATATTCCATACTATCCATGCTACTTTCTACTGCTAATCCACAATGTATAAAGCACAACATGTATAAAGCACAACATGCACAAACAATATACAAGATTGTAGATACTAATAATTTCTTGACCTTATCTAGCATGGTGTATTCATTATGCCTTAAGAGTCTTCTTCAAAGAAATTGTGGATTTTTTTCTATTTTCCTCAGAGTAATTTTCATAGAGCATCATTGAATTTTCATTAATCTATAACTCAATATGGACTTTTGCAACATATCTTATTTGAAAGTGCAGAAAAAACTACAAGTATTTCTAAATGTAGGACTTGAGAAATCTTATATATTAATATAAATGCGAAGCTTGAGTTGCTTCCCTAGAGATTGCATTGAACTACAAGGATTATTTTGTCTTGTAAATAAAATGGTGCTTGAAAATATCTTCATCACAAAAGTGGATGAGCTGAAATAACTGTGATGCATAGATCTACGCATCTTACAACAATTTAACCCTTTACCAAACGCCAAATTTTCGACTGTCCCAAATTGAAAGAGTTTGCAGACGGCATTGCAAACTGTAATGAAATTGAAAAATGATATTCTTATAGGGAAGAAAACATTGTGGAAAAAGGAGAAAGTGCTGGCTTAGAGCAATTCCTCCTTTCCCCACCTTTTCCAGAGTCGTCTGCAACAAACTGGTCAAATGTCGTTAGTGTTTGGTAAGGGGTTAAGCCAACTATGGAACAGTAAACTTTAAACACATACAAAAGTTGTTGAGGGAATCAAGAAAATGAAAGCAAAACAAATTTCAGAGAAATTTTCTTTTCAAATAACCATTTGTAAATAAAAAACCCTTAAGTAATCTTAACATTAATCAAGGACAAATTTGCTTAAGGTTTCATAATCTTCTAATTAATTAGCCTTAATTTAGAGAAAAGACATTTGTGCATGTGGAGATTTTCATGCATCTGAATGCAGTTATGGGCATGTTTATTAGAGTTTTATAAAGGTTTAATTAATTAAACATTGACACAGATTTCTCTTGTAATCAAGATTACGTTTTTTTTTCTTTCAAACAAGAATCATCCCTTGAAAGACACTCATTTCACTAAATCTTATTCTGTATGTTTGACTGTGATTTTTCTATGTTTGTCAAATCAGCATTATTTCAGATAGTTTGGCCCATGACTAACCCTTAGAATTCTGGGTATTTTTCAAAAATAGATTTATGTGTCATCTGCTTTCCAAAACTTTAAATATATTCTTGATTTTGATGAGGAAAGATATGTAGAGTAGCAAACAGGTTTGATCAAAGGCCAGCGGCCTATTTACTTCGAAAGCAGGCGACATGGAAATCTATTTCAAGAAAATTACCCAGCATTCTAAGGGTTAGCGGTCACACACAGCAGTCTAGACTTGTAAAACGGGGTTAGCCTAAAATGGGGATATATGATGTTAAGTACATAGCACTTAAGAATAAGATTAATTTCAAGTTAACATTTTAAATACATGCAAATGGAATAGAAAATACAGTTTCTACGCAGCACAGCACTTAAATTGAGATTGTCTTAGATGTTATGTTCTGAATACATGCATTTGAAATAGGCGATACCATCTGTTAGCAACATAGCGCTTACATTGAGATAACCGTTTTAATGTGATAGAGTTTGATCAAGATAATAATCCAGGATGGTAAAAGACAACTTTAAAAATTTGTCATCAGAGAAAATCCTGATTACATTAAATGTTATGGGTTATGTTTAAAACTTTTCACCTACATTTAGCAACTTGCAGAAGATGGCATTAATCCATACTGTTATGGACTTGCTACAGAAGGCTATGCAAGCCACTGTCACAAAAGAATTAATTGCTCCCAAAGAGTAAAGCAATCTCTGAGTTTACATTAGTGACAATTATCTTTAACACTTTATTCCCGTCCTTGGACAAAACATTTCTAAACTAGCGTTTTACATCAGTAAACAGTGTTATAGGTATGGTCCAATTCCTAACTCATTATAATGAAAGAAGAACCCAAACTTGACTGCCCATTAGGGCTCATCAGGTTGGGTAGAACCATCAGCATTTAAAAAGTCAACCAGGAGACTCCTTCTCATGAAAATCCATATGCTGTCACTGATCTTTGAACCAACATGGAGAGGGTAATGTGATTTCAAGTTCTGTACTCTTGCCACTAGGCTAGGCATGATATATTAACATTGCCTTATTAGGGACATGATTACAACAGGCAGATACAACGCCCGGTGTTTATTGAGTTTGGGGGGGGGTAATAAGGAAGGACGGTTATGGCACACATACACACACGCACATACGCTCTGGGTGTTAGGTTGAAAGCCATTGGGTGCCAGAGACAAACTGTTAGCAGAAGAAGTCATCTTGATAACCTCTCATTTGGGACATATGAATGTGAAGATGTTAGCTATCTAGATAGAAAGTGAAAATATCTTCATAAAAGACGAGATTGAATACCATAAGCAACCTCTGCTCTTGTAAACTCTTTAAGCAAACATGTGACTTTTAAATGCACATGGTGCAAAAATCTTTGGAAACAATTTTTACTATAGAAGAAATTGCTGATGATGAGCAATTTCTCATTTGTTCAAATTGTTTTTTCTCATTTACAACAAACAAAACTGTCATTTCCTTTACTACGTAATTGTAGTCTACTTTTCTTTCAATTTGGACCATTCACAAAATTTCATATGAGGGTATGGGTAAAGCCACTCCATTTTCAAGATGTCCTCTTCATGGTGCTAACCGTCCGTCTGCGTGGCACAAGGAGCAGAACACACACACACGCACACTGTAACAATAACCTACTTCTGAAGGGGGCCCTGTGTTGCCTTTTGTTCGTTGTCATTGTTCTGTAGAGAAAGGGAAAAAAAGAAAGGAAAAAATAAAAGAAGGTGCAAACATAACGGACAAATGATTTTTACAACAATCACAGAACAGTCACACAAACTCGGCATCCAATAGGTACACATAAAATTGTGACATCATCAAACACTGCTTAAAAGCCTCAATACCAAAAATGAAATGCATTGGAATAGGTACACATAAATTGGTGACATCATCAGCGCAAATTAAAATACTCAAACTAAACACATGTTGCATTTAAGACAAATGAGTACATATAAAATTAGTGATCATATAAATATTTCTTCAAAGATGTGAAACCAAAACTGACAATTTGCTAGCCACACATAAAAAAACGATGACCATCAAATTCAACAAACAAGCATCTAAAACAAAATAAAGGTAATGCATAGAATTAAAGACAGGAAATAACGGAAATTGCGTCCATCAATGTTTTTTCTTTTTCATTTTTTTTAACACATTGTCAACCTCTTTTTTCTTTTATAGCATGTTACAAGCAAAATTCTACTTAAGTTAAACTGGTTTATCAAATTTAAAACTACAAGTGCATGTGCATTAAAACCAGTTCATATCTAGGCAAGTGAAAACGAAATCCTTAAAATGTCTAGAATCTTGCATCAAGTTTTGAAGATTCCATGACAAGCTTCCAATAAAGGTATAGAGAGGAAACCATGACAACATTTGTTAGTCTTCAAATTTCTCCCCACAGTCGTATGAGGAACTGATATTTATTACCAACACTCCAAGATAGCTCACTTGACTGCATTGGCTGCATAATACTCAAGAGAAACAACAGTGATAAAAGGATAAATTGCTCGAAACGAGCAATTTATCCTTTAATCACAGTTGTTTCTACCACATACCAACATATCTAAATCAATTTAATGAAAATACTCATATTTTACTTTGTCTTTTTTTCCGTCTGCTAAGCCTTTCATTTTCGACCATTTACAAATTCCAAAAGGAGGGAAAAGATTAAGTCTCAATACTACACGAGGCTACTACCAAGTGCCTCGTAAAGAAACCCCATCAAATCTAATAATGCTAAACACATTTGACACATACTGAATATAATACGCTTTTATTACATTAACACATAAAATTAACGGCAAAATCGATGAGAGAAAATTTCAACAAAAGGATATTACCCTTTACTGTCATGTAATGGTTATAAAGTGAACAGAAAAGATGCTGTTATGTTATATGCCATTATTGACTTATCAAAATTGAGAGCACCTGCCAAAATCCATTAATCATTGGCAGTAATAACAGTCTTTTTGATGTTAGGAAGAAATGACTGTCAAAAAAACTAGAAATGACTTGGTACGGACATTAATTGCATCTTTTATAAAAGACATCTTATATCTGCTGTGCTTGAGCCAAAAATGAGTATTTATAAGAAAGAAGTTGCTAATCAAGACATTCCCTACTCTCTAGTATTTCCTAAAACATTTTGATTAAAAAGTAATGTGCTCACTTTCTTCTCATATCTTTAGAATGTTATTCAAAAGTATTTAGTTCCTCCAAGAGCGTTTCTAGAAGGGGAAGATAGACTTAAGATCAAAAAAATTTCCGTGAAATTTATTTCTCTTGTGACGCTTCATCTAGCTTGCGTTCATCTATTTTAATCCTTTTCAATTGGATATTTATTGCACAATGTAATCACATAACTATTTATGATTCTTTATCACAGGAAAGCACAACCAAGCTTTCCAAGGATTTATGTGATTGTGTTTTCATCATATCAAATATGTACCATTAGTCAATCTTGTACTTTTCAGGGAAGAAAACGTGAAAAAGTTCCTCATAATGTTCCAATTTTTTCTCCGACTGAGATCATAGTATTTTGAGCCAGCTGCATATGGGGTCCAGAAAAAAAGCAATATTTGAGTTGATCGTCAGCAATTTTGCAATATCTATTTTTCCAAATAACGATTAGACATTAAATCATACCACAAGATATTGTTTTCCCAATGAAAGATATAAGGTTGTATTTGTGTCTTTGTCTTTTACACACAGTTCTTCAAAGACAAATCATATTTTGGAGGAACTCATTAGAATCGTCCAGACCATTATGTCAAGTATAGACAATATAGGGTTTAACACTTTATAATGCTGGAACCAACTTCATGCTAATGCAAACATTTAAGATCCAGGCCAGCTGCCAAGTAAATTGGCTGTTTGCTACTACTTTCCTCACCAAAATTTAGCAGGTATTAATGGTTTTTGAAAGCAGACAACAGAAAAATCTATCTTTAGAAAATTACCCAGTATTCTAAGGGTTAAAGAATGATTAAAAAGGTTAGATTGAGAAATTTCTGGACCATTGTTTCCCATCCCCTTTCAACAACAGTGTGAAGACTGGTTAAATACAGATCAAATTCCCTAGTCCTATTGTCTGCATTTAACGGGAGAAATCATAATCTAAATGATTTAAAGCGAATCCTTTCTTTCTAAATGGAAACATTCATTTTTTTTGCTATTAACATAGAATCTAAATTTGGGTCCTGTGTGGCCCAGTGGTTAAGGTCATTGACTATTAACCTTGTATTCCCATGTTTGAGCCCCATTGGCACAGCCAGTTTTATTGGAGTGGACTTTGGCAAATCACTTCAGAGCCCAAACCTAGTAATGGCATATCCTAAGAAACCATAATATAGTGTAATTCTGTTAATATTGCCTAAAATCCAATAAAAAAGTCTCGAAAATTGGATCCAATGGTAAGTAAAGATTCAAAGAATTACACTAATGCAATAACTATCATAACAAGGGTTTTTAACAGTTTTTAACCCTTTACCAAACGGCAATTTTTCAACTATTCCAAATCAAAAGAGTTTGCAGATGACATTTCTAAATGATATGAAATTGGAAAGTAATCTTCTGATAGAGTAGAAAACATTGTGGGAAAAGGAGAAATTGCTCGTTAAGAGCAATTCCTCCTTTTCCCACAGTGTTTTCCAGAGTCGTCTGCAACAAAGTGGTCGAATGTTGGTATTATTTGGTAAACGGTTAACTGGTATACAAGAACGGCAGTAATTCAGAAAGCTCTTTTCTGAATAACTTGTATTCAGTATCAAGAAAACTTTAAACTAAATCACCTTTCACACGCCTGATTGAGAACAGTCGCTTAAAACAGGACTGACTATCTACACCACATTAATACTGGTAAGCCACCAGAAACGACTTGCACCGGTTAAACCTAAGGCAAAAGTAAGAGGATTTTTCCTGTCTTTCTGACAACTAAT
This sequence comes from Cerastoderma edule, assembly GCA_947846245.1. Taxonomy (NCBI): domain Eukaryota; kingdom Metazoa; phylum Mollusca; class Bivalvia; order Cardiida; family Cardiidae; genus Cerastoderma; species Cerastoderma edule. Next base: position 25,622,869 of record OX401415.1, read on the forward strand.
AATCGATAACAATAGCTGTAATGAGTGTATCGCATGCTGTCCCAGTCCCTATAGTCCTAACGGTACCGTCCGAGTTTCACACACTTTGACAAAAAGGGCTGTTATCATTATGAACAGCTTCATTTCCCGCCTAAACACCCTTTACATAATAATCGCCATTTTAGCAAATGGGGCCCGTTTTACTTAACAGTTTACGCTTAAGATTTGCGTAAGTCTAAAACAATAAGTCCTTTTATTTCAATATTTGGCAAAGCAATATTGCAAAGTAACACATCATTGGAATCGTCTCTCCGAGACGCTTCCAATGACGTGTCACATTGCAATATTGTACTTTCATTGAAGATATTATCCACGTTAATCATTTATGACTTGCGCAAACATTTTCCGTAAATTGTTTAGTAAAACGGTACCCTGGGGTACCGTTCTACTAAACATTCTATGCTTAAGATTTGTGTATGTTCTAAGTAACATTCCCTCTTAGTTCAATGTTGGGCTAAGCAATATTGCATAGTAACACATAATTGAAATCATCTCTAAGAGACGCTTCCAATGAGGTGTCACATTCTAATATTGTATTTCCATAAAGGATACAAACTATGTTTATTAGTTTTGATTCACAGAACTGGTTTCCGAAAATCCATATTCCTCACCAGGATTTGAACCCAAGTGGAGAAGGACCATGTAATTTCAAGTTTTGTACTCGAACCAATAGTCCATGTACTCTAACCAATAGTCCATGTACTCTAACCAATAGTCCATGTACTCTAACCAATAGTCCACATACTCTAACCAATAGTCCATGTACTCTAACCAATAGTCCATGTACTCTAACCAATAGTCCATGTACTCTAACCAATAGTCCATGTACTCTAACCAATAGTCCATGTACTCTAACCAATAGTCCATGTACTCTAACCAATAGTCCATGTACTCTAACCAATAGTCCATGTACTCTAACCAATAGTCCATGTTTCTAACCAATAGTCCATGTACTCTAACCAATAGTCCATGTACTCTAACCAATAGTCCATGTACTCTAACCAATAGTCCATGTACTCTAACCAATAGTCCATGTACTCTAACCAATAGTCCATGTACTCTAACCAATAGTCCATGTACTCTAACCAATAGTCCACATACTCTAACCAATAGTCCATGTACTCTAACCAATAGTCCATGTACTCTAACCAATAGTCCATGTTTCTAACCAATAGTCAATGTACTCTAACCAATAGTCCATGTTTCTAACCAATAGTCCATGTACTCTAACCAATAGTCCACATACTCTAACCAATAGTCCATGTACTCTAACCAATAGTCCATGTACTCTAACCAATAGTCCATGTACTCTAACCAATAGTCCATGTTTCTAACCAATAGTCCATGTACTCTAACCAATAGTCCATGTACTCTAACCAATAGTCCATGTACTCTAACCAATAGTCCATGTACTCTAACCAATAGTCCATGTACTCTAACCAATAGTCCATTTACTCTAACCAATAGTCCATGTACTCTAACCAATAGTCCACAGAGGCCCAAACAATAGCTTAGTGTGTCTGATCCATTCAACTTTATGGTGGGAAAGAGAGATTAAGAAGATCACATGCCAGCCACCAATTCACTTGGTAGCTGGCCTGGATCAAACCTGTTTGCATAAGCATGAAGTCGGTTCCAGCACTATAAGGGTTAAACACCTCAATCCTCTACTTACTATGACCGCCTCAAACAGGATTGACTATACAAAACTCTGGTGTCTAATGGTTTAGAATGACGGATCATTGCTCAATGAGATATAGTCTCACAAGCAAAAAAACACTCTTCTAATCTGTGAAATCAGGAAATACCGTCTGGGAGCATCCGTCCATGACCGCAGTTCTGATATAAGTATCCAAGTCACAGGATCAATTTAGTCTGCTGCCCGGACATATAATCCTGTTGGCATTGCTTTTTAACAACCCAATATACTGGTAAGAACTTATCCAAAAAGCTACAAATTGTTAGAGATATTAAAGGTGGATGGTTGCACAAATCTTCAACTTTCTAACTTTATCAACTGTTTAAAGGGGTAATCATATGGATTGAGATTTTAATCATGTGCAGCACATGGCAAGTGAGGAATTGCTTATAATGAGTAATAATCCCTTTAACTCACAATAAAATCAATGATATCTAAACCATTCCACCAAATGGGAATTTGTAACTTGAAAGTAACAGCATACAACAATTTTTTGCAAGAACAAAAATATTTCTTTCTTATACAGATATAAAAAAGACAAAGCAGTAAATTGTTCATTACAACCTTTGGTAATATTGGTAGCTTTAAGCTTTCTAAAGCATAATCAGTAAAGTGAGGTATGGTGGAGCAAGATTTTATCTTAATTGTTTATCAACAAATTCCTGTGTCAGCTTAAGATAGATCACTTAGTTACATCAAAAGGGTTTAAGGAATAGGTGTATTGCAATCAAGTGTTAAAAGAATAAGTTTTTCATTGTTTTGTCAGTTTGAGATAAATCACTCAATAACATCAAAAGGGTTAAAAGAATATGTGTATTACAATCAAGTGTTCAAAGAATAAGTTTTTCATTGTTTTGTCAGTTTGAGATAAATCACTCAATAACATCAAAAGGGTTAAAGGAATAGGTGTATTGCAATCAAGTGTTACAAGAATAAGTTTTACATTGTTTTGTCAGTTTGAGATAAATCACTCAATAACATCAAAAGGGTTAAAGGAATAGGTGTATTGCAATAAGTGTTCAAAGAATGAGTTTTACATTGTTTTGTCAGTTTGAGATAAATCACTCAATAAAAGAATAAGTTTTTCATTGTTTTGTCAGTTTGAGATAAATCAATCAATAACCTCAAAAGGGTTAAAGGAAATGTGTCTTACCATCAAGTGTTACAAGAATAAGTTTGCATAAAAGCAAAGGATTCAGAATTCAAACAGTGACAAAAGAAAATCTATTTCTATGAGTTATCATGCCATCCCTACACAACTTTCAATCTTGCAAAAAATTAAATTTGAAAAAGTAAACAATTCCCCGAAAATCCAATGAATTACACCGAAGCCTTGCACTGCCAGAATTTATGAATGCATACATCAAGAGCCTAGCAAAACTTCAAGAAGAACATGCAAAAAGAGACCAGAAAAAATATCGGGTTCAGAAACGGGTAGATTAAAAACAAATGAATTAAAACCGGGATAGAGCGATGAAAATAATTAGGTTACACAATAGAGATTAAAGTCATGCCCCAAAGGACAATTAATAAAAGGAATGGAGAAAGATAAATTAGGGATTAGATCCTTAGACGATCACACCTTCACCAGAGGGTTAACCCTTAGAATGCTTGGTATTTTTCAATGAAAGATACTCAGAGTAAAAAACAGGTTAGATCACACATCAGCCACCAATTTACTTGGCTGCTGGCCTGGATCTAACCTGATAGCATAAGTAAGAAGTCAGTTCCAGCACTATAAGGGTTAAAGAAACAAATGTGACTGAAGAATAATTGAACAATTTCTCCTTTTGTCAATAAAGGTTAAATACCATTAATTAAATCAAAAGCCTGGATCGAATTGAACATTTTGAAAAAAAGTTGTTGAACATATTTCTTGAAAACTTCGATAATTTGATATAAAAAGGAGTATTTTGAAGACAAGATTAATACTATTTCTCTATTCGTCAATATGTAAGGCTAAAGAAAGCAATGGTTATCAACCTGTTTCAGACGTATACGGAAAAAAACTTGTAAACTATACTGTAAAAAGATTAAAAAGGTAAAAATGAAATAAAAAAAAGATATGCATAAAACTCTGGACTCACCCATGCCTATATTCAGGGCTGGGGCCCTAGCAGACTGAGGGTGACAGGATTTGACACCCCTAGGGGAAGAAAGGTACAAATAGAATATAACACACCCAAAATTGAAGGACCCATAATACCACAATAAACAAAATTCGTAAGCATAAACATGACGAGAGTTTATGCAAGACAATTATAAGTCATCCTTTTGTGAAAGTTTTGTTGTATAGGCTTGTACTGAAGTTAAGAGAGTTCCAGCAAAATGTGACTTGATTTGACAAACCCTAGGGGAAGAAAGGAACAAGAAGAATACAACACACCCAAAATTGAATAACCCAAAATTGAATAAACTTTAATACCTTGAGAAACAACTTTTTTTTAGCTCAAACATGAAAAGGGTTAAACGCCAGACTATAAATAAGAAATATAGCATTAGTTTTGCACTAAACCCTTGTTGAGTTTCAGAAAAAAAATGTGACAGGACTTGAGACCCCAGGGAAAGAAAGGCACGAAAAGACAAAAAAAATTGAAAATTTGAAATAAAAACAAGCTCATGAGTGACTCTTGAAAGGTCTATTACCCTAAAACAGTGACAAAGGATTTTAAGGCATGAACCTTAGTTTGAACACATGATGGTTATCAAATAGCTTCAGATTCTATGACAATGAGTTAAGGCATAGGCAAATGCTAACACAGAAAGACACCATTAAAAATATTGATGGATTAACGAGCCTATTTTTTCTCTTTTTCATAGAATTAAAAAACTAAGTAAACGAATGTGAAAAATGTGTCTGCTTCAAGTTGTTAATGTCATGCGAACTTTGTAGGATATCATTCTTCATCATAATGATTTCTACTTCCTATCGGAAATTTGACCCAGTGATTAGGGTAATGGACTTGTCAATAAGGGAATCGAATTTTGTGGGAGTGTCCTTTTCATGACGCTTCAAAACCCCAGCCTAGTATAGTTTAATCCTGAGAAAGCCATTAGCCTAGTATAGTTTAATCCTGAGAAAGCCATTAGCCTAGTATAGTTTAATCCTGAGAAAGCCATTAGCCTAGTATAGTTTAATCCTGAGAAAGCCATTAGCCTAGTATAGTTTAATCTGAGAAAGCCATTAGCCTAGTATAGTTTAGAGAAAGCCATTAGCCTAGTATAGTTTAATCCTGAGAAAGCCATTAGCCTAGTATAGTTTAATCCTGAGAAAGCCATTAGCCTAGTATAGTTTAATCCTGAGAAAGCCATTAGCCTAGTATAGTTTAATCCTGAGAAAGCCATTAGCCTAGTATAGTTTAATTCTGAGAAAGCCATTAGCCTAGTATAGTTTAATTCTGAGAAAGCCATTAGCCTAGTATAGTTTAATCCTGAGAAAGCCATTAGCCTAGTATAGTTTAATTCTGAGAAAGCCATATTATAACTGAACAATTGTTGAGATTGTGTTTACTTCCCATTAAAAGGGAAAAAGAATCGTTGTAATACTTTGCGCATCTTGTCTGCTGATTTGGAGTTGTAAGATTGGCAGCAAAGTCATTAGAGATGAATTTGGTCTACATGCATTTCAGTGGTTTCACAGATATCATCAAATAATTTGTTGATTGCTTATTAGAGGGAACAAGAACACTTCTCTCATCAAATACTATTTTTTATGCTCTAATCCCCTATCCATTAGGAATATTCCTTTAAAAGCAATGAATATTTAATACATTCCATTAGATTCACAAGATGGGGCTTAACATTAGACAGGATTAATGCAAACTTTGAATCTGAGAGAGAGAAAAAAACACAAACCAACAGCAGGACTTCAGATATTATTATATGGGTTTTACATCACATCAACATTATTTCAGTTATGTAGCGATGCCCAACTCTTAATGATGGAGGAAGACCCTACACTCAACTGCCCATAAGGGCTGGTCAAGGCGGTAGAACCATCGGCATTCCGTAAGTCAGTCGGGAGACTGCCTCTCATGAAAATCCATATCCCTCTCAGGATTTGAACCCACGCGGAGAGGGGCCATGTGATTTTAAGTTCTGGGGCCCGTTTTACTAAACAACTTACGGAAAACATTTGCGTAAGTCATTATTGATACAAATGGATTGTATCTTTAATGCAAGTACAATATTGCAATGTGACACGTCGTTGGAAGCGTCTCGGAGAGAAAATTTCAATGATGTGTTACTTTGCAATAATGCCTTGCCCATTATAGAAATAAGAGGAATTGTTATTTTAGACATACGCAAATCTTAAGCGTAAACTGTTTAGTAAAACGGTACCCTGTACTCTAACCACTAGGCCACGGAGGCCCCTCAGGACTTCAGATTATGGCAGTCCAGGGGTCCGTTTTACTAAACAACTTACGGAAAATGTTTGCGTAAGTCATAATTGATAAACATGGATAGTATCTTCAATGAAAGTACAATGTTGCAATGTGGCACTTCATTGGAAGCGTCTCGGAGAGACGATTCCAATGATGTGTCACTTTGCAATATTGCTTCGTCCAATATTGAAATAAGAGGAATTGTTGTTTTAGACTTACGCAAATCTTAAGCGTAAACTCTTTAGTAAAACGGTACCCTGCACCATTAGGCTAAAACTTCAGAATATGGTGCATTGCTTTCTATACGATTGGGCGGCGGGTGGATTATATTTTGTTAAGAATATCACTAATGGTGCAGGTTTTGGCCCATTATCTTAGAAGATGAACCACCATCTTTTGCACTATGGGCAAAGTAAGCTTGCCTTTTCTGAAAAGAATTTGCAGCTTTGCAACAGATTATTTTTTGTATGGTGTTTAGGGCTTTATTAACAAAATTTTTTGATGTAAGGGCTTTCCTGGATCCATCAGTACTAGGCTATGGCTCTGTGGTAACGGCCACTCCCATGAAACCAGAGGTGTCCGTGGGCCTTGAACATGGGACCCCTTAGTTCTAATTCCACCACCTTAAGTTCTTAACCACTGGGCGACGCAGGGCCCCTTTGCAACAGAAGCATACTAAAATGAAAACATACAGTACAGACCTATGCGAAAGGAAACTGAATCGATACATGGACAAATAGCATCAGGGACAATTAATAGATTGAAAACATACACTGACACTATTCACTTTACAAACTTAACCCCTTACTCCATAAAACCTCACTTATCTTTATCTGCCACAGAAGACCTTGTTATGCAGCTTTTCTTGGGATTCAAAAGTAGTAGGCTAGGGCTCTAGAGTGTCCTGTAATAGGCCATCCACTAATAATAAGTTGTGCCAGTAGGGATCAAACCTAGGAACAAGTCCACCATTGTACACACTTGGCAATGCTTGAACCAGTGTAAGGAAATATATGTCAGGTTCGAAAACAGTTCTAACCACATATTATTTCCTGGTAAGTGCAATAAACCAGGAGATACAGTCTAGATGAATTGGCATTAATAGTGTAACAGGATCTTCTTTTGGTGTTGAAGACAACCTTTCTTGCGGCCCTATACAGTGGATACTGTTACCAATTGAGGCATTTACCCTTAGAATGCTGGGTTATTTTGAGAATATAGATTTTTGGGTCATCTGCTTTCCAAAACCTTTAATATCTGGTTAATTTTGATGAGGAAAGATACACAGAGCGGCAAACAGGTTAGATTATAGGCCAGCGGCCAACTTACTTGGCGGCTGACCTGGATCCAACCTGTTTTCATAAGCATTAAGTCTGCTCCAGCACTATAAGGGTTTATGCATGACAGATAGTAGTAAGTGCCTCACATATATGAATGACTTACTCTAGTCTTGCCTCGATTTGTACTAAGAACCTCATTCTACACATAAATATACATAGAGGATTCAATGCAAGACTAATGAAAGTCCTTCACAAACATGAAGCACTTACAATAGTAAAGCATTGTGCCCTTGATATATATTCACTTTGAGACAAGAAAGAAGAAAGTTCAAGCAGCGTATCACTATACAAAAGGGAAAAAACGTGTTTGTTACAATACAGTTTCTGTTTCTTCCTCACTAAGGTTTCTTCTCAGATCAATGCCCCTTTCTTGCATTCTTATACTTCCTTATTTCTGCTTGCTGTTACTTAAAGCTTGGACCGGCAACAAAGTACCATATGAGGGAATAGTGTTGATACCTACATTCCATCTATTTCAACTTCAAAGCCCATTTTGCGGTCATTGAGAAATGAATCTTGTTTGATTTCTTAGAATAGCGTCCATAACTTTAAGATTGACAATCAAAAGTGACATTTAAGAGTTTTGTGAACCCAAAGAAAACCTGCCAACGAAATTGGTCTCAATGAGACCTTCACATTAGGTACCATTTTCATTTCACTTTTAAGGTGTTTTACATCACATCAACATCATTGCAGTTATGTCGCAACGCCCAGCTTATAATGATTTCGGAAGACCCTAAACTTGACTACCCATAATGGCTGGTCAAGCAGAGTAGAATTATTGGCATTCTGCAGGTCAACGCGAAATCAACCTCTCATTAAAATGAAAATGCAGTCACCTGGACTTGAACCCAGGTGGAGAGGGGCAATGTGATTTCAAGTTCTGTAGTCTAACCACTAAGCCACTAAGCTAGGAAGACCCCATTAATCAGAAATGAGACACAAAAGAAACATCTTTCGTATCTCTAACTCCAAAACCATGGTAGTGTTGACGGTAAAGCTTAGGTCATTCTCTTTAGATAGATACCCTTTGTATGTGTCTTGAGCTCAAACTTTGACACAATTAACTTCTTGACTCCCCAGTTTAGACTTACTTGAAAATCACACAAACAAGCCATTTTTGTAGCCCTTGATTAGTCTTGAGGAAAGAAGCAATGTTGATCGAGGACTACACTTCTTTTTTTTTTTTTAAAGTTATTCAAATTATTAACAAAAAACCTATTCTATTTCATTGATGGTCATGGAATCATAGCAAAAGTCTTTTTAAATCGAACCTAATGGATGCAGAGTTTGTGAGACAAAACAATCACCACACATAATAAAACATTCAACACACATAAGCTTATAAAAATCTCCCTGCCCATTTAATCCCTCGCTTCATAAAGGCTCTTATTCATAGAACGGTATCAGAAGATTCAAGAAACCAATGTGACTAAAGAGGGTATTACTCGTCACAAGCAATTCCCTCTTTAGTCACACTGGTTTGTATTCAATAATCAAAATGTGAATGCTATTTATCATACCTGTCAATATATGTCGATCTGCTACTGCCCTCAATTTGGACTCAATATTTCATGTGAAAGAATTCATTGAATATCCAGTACAACAAACATGGAAAGCAGTCTGACCTCTTTATTATTTATGAACTGAACAAGTTGAATAATTGCAAACGAAAACATGGCTACAAAAGGACAAACAACTTATAACAAGAAAATCCTACTTTCAAAACCATGTTTATCAATGAATAAAATTAAAAAATATATCACTGTATTCCTTTTCTTTTCATGGGAAGAAATCCAGGGTTAAAAAAAACACACACACCACACAATAAAGTGCAAAAATAAAGCCCTTTGTAACTACACAAAACACATATAACAAATTATATCACAAACAAATGAACAGACATATAACAAAGCATTTAAGTCAAAGAACTTTAGTCTAAAAAAAATCTAAAATAATTCTACAGAGCAATCAAATCAAATCTAAAATAGTCGCTTAATGAACTGTACAAAATAGCGGATGTTAATTATAAGGGAGGAAAGATAACATATTCTCTGTGACATTGCAGCATTAACAATGGTTTTCCCTCCATATCACCATATCCCATGTTCTCTTTCCTTTCTATTTTTGTGTCCATTATTGCTTTCAATTTGGATCATAATTTCCTAATATTGGGGTAATTGGCTAAGGCCACCATTTTTACATTTGGTGAGGAGTTAAAAGCTCTCTAAATATGACTAAGTTTCGTAATAAGTCTACGCTATAAGTTTTTGGTTTTTGAACTATTTGAATAAAGGCAAGGAAAAGCATCTAGTTAACTGCTTCTAAACCATTTCAAACATGTTTTAATCCAAATCATACATAAAACAACAATAATTAAGATAATAGATTAAGATAATGAATTAAGATTTTTGAATCATTCATGAATCTTAATAATTAACCAAACTGAAGGAGCAAAATAAAAATTTTTAAAAAATATAAGGTCTGTAGTACATGAAGTGAGTAGAAAAACCAAATAGGTGCAATTTAAAGTTCTTTACAAAAATGAAAACTAAAGCAGTCAAAATATAAAATGACCACAAGAGGCTACGATAACTCTTACAATGTTTTCAAGATTTAGATATTTTGTTTTCAATTTAGAATCATTGTATCAAGACTGCAGAAGGAATATTGAGGGTTCAGTTAAATACTTAAGTAAGAGCTTCAGATAATTATCTTTTATGTGAATGACTTATTATAGTCTTGCATTGAACCCTCAAAATAGCTTACTTTTTACTTTTTTTCTGGCCAAAATGGTTTTTTTACGCAGTATCCTTTTACCCGAAGTACCAAATCAATAATCTTTCACTAAAAAAGGTTAATCCTTTTTAAAAAATTATTTTGCCTCTATTTTACACTATCTATAATTATAATAATCAAACTTAAATACAATGAAAATATTTAAGAAGGAAAAAAAAAACAAAAAAAAACCCGCCCCAATCATCCACATAGCATTCCAGTTAAGGGGGAGTGGAGTACCAGTCATTTCAATCCTTATTTAGTATATATATCGCTTTATCCAAATCTTATATTGTTTGTTCATAAGTCAATCACAATCAATCCTCTTCAATAAGAAGATGATTACACAAAGCATCCACAATATAGGAATTCATTAAATAACAAGACCCAAGCTCTGTTTTGTTGGCACTCACTTTGTTTGTTTGTATGGAGTTTAAAGCCATTCAACAGCATTTCAGCTATTTTACTGCTTTCCTGAACTTCACCAGTACTAGGCAGGGCTCTGCAGTGTCTTGCCAAAGGGCACACCCACAAAAAATCAAAATGCCCCTGGTGAGGTTTCAACCCAGTACCACAAGGTCACAAGTTGTACAACTCAACCATGTGGCCTCTTAGACCCTAGCACTCACTCAGATTCTTTCGTTTGTACCAACAGATGAAACAAATACAAACAATAAAGAATAAAAAAAATTCTATTAAGAAATAGAAACTTAGCTTTAAGGTACTGGCACACCCCCTTCTCTGGGTGTCTGACACCTGACCCCAATATTTCGAGTTAAGTTTATAATGAATACATACCCATCTGATAGCCCCCTTGACCGTAGGTGGCGGCAGACTGGGCCCCAGGCTGCATCTGCATTCCCCATTGTTGCTGAACCGGCATGCTACTGCTGAAAAACGGTAAGGAAACGTTGACAAAATACTTCTGCTGTTAAAAAATGGTGAGGAAAAATTGACAAATTGCTACTGCTGAAAAATGGTATGGTAAAAGTGACAAAAGTCTCTCCGGCTGTCGTATTATAAAATAATGTTTGGTTAACCCTTTACCAAACACCTAATTTTAGACTGTCCCAAATTGAAAGAGTTTGCAGACGCCATTTCAAGATGAGATGAAATTGGAACATAATCTTCTGATAGGGCAGAAAACATTATGGGAAAAGGAGAAATTGCATGTTAAGAGCAATTTCTCCATTTCCCAAAATGTTTTCCAGAGCCGTCTGCAACAAACTGGTCAAATGTTGCTATTGTTTGGTAGTGGGTTAATAAAGCCATGGTTTGACTTGGTATTATTTTATTTCTGTCCTGTGAAATAATTGAAAAGGGCAAGAGTGTCTTGGACCCAGATTATTAAGTGGGTCATACCCTAATCATGCCACACTAGCAATGTCTGAGAGCAACGCAGGATTACATAATAACAGTCATAATTTTACCTCTGCGTCCCGCGTCATATACACATAAAAATTGAAGGGGACACATCATTTCTAAAGATATGTGTCCAGTCAGAAGCATTCTCATCAGCACAAGTAATGTTCACAATGTACATTATAAAGCATGCTGTCTCATGCTTTCTTTCTATCAAATCTGCATTGTTTTGAGTCATTTAAGCTGAGATTATCATTAATAACAAGTGTTATACTATTTGACATGATCTTATAGCTTGGATCATTGGTACTCGGATGCATAGTTTTACCCTTGGACAATAGTTTTACCCTTGGACACATAGTTTCAAAAGATGTGTGTCCAAAAGGACAAGATAACTTTCATTTCTAAAATTATCACTGAATAACCACATTTTTCAATCAAAGCAATGAAGGCCCATATATACATTTCACAATCAGTCAATGAAAACACAGATTTTCAGCATCATTAAAAACATTGATATTGAAAATGGCCATTTATTTAGTAACACAGATTGTTTATTTTGCAGCTAATCAAAACAACTAAATATAGTCAGTAATTCATTTTCAAAGGAAATTAGTGTTTTCTGAAAATGAATCATTAGTAAAAATACACTTCCTAACAATTTTTGCTCTTTAGCTAACATCTGTGCTTTTATATGTTTTCAAATATGTTCTTTGTCATGAAATATTTGCATTACCCAGTATATGGATATTGCTATTAGCTGTAATATGTTTAAATCATCTTTTTTTAACATTCATTACGCAAACAACAGATTCCATGAAATAGGCCCTTAAAACTTACCCATATTGGTATCCATAGCCATAGGCTGCTCCGCCCTGCATATTATAACCCTGTTGCCCATAACCGCCTGGGTAGTAACCATAGCCCATGTTGTAGTTGTAGCCCATGTTCCCCATACCACCATTACCATTATACTGCTGTTGTTGTTGAGGCTGGAAAAAATGAGATTTATTGAAATAAAGGTAAAAGAAATGAGATTTATTGCATTCAAGGTAAAAGAAATGAGATTTATTGGAATTAAGGTAAAAGAAATGAGATTTATTCAATTCAACGTAAAAGAAATGTGATTTATTGAACTTAAGGTAAAAGAAATGAGATTTATTCAATTCAAGGTAAAAGAAATGAGATTTATTGAATTTAAGGTAAAAGAAATGAGATTTATTGAATTTAAGGTAAAATAAATGAGATTTATTGAATTTAATGTAAAAATGAGATTCATTGAATTTAAGGTAAAATAAATGAGATTTATTGAATTTAAGGTAAAAGAAATGAGATTTATTGAATTTAAGGTAAAAGAAATGAGATTTATTGAAATTAAGGTAGAATACCCATAATCTACCATTTTGAAACACATTCTTTTGTTGGATTAATTTGGTATTTTTTGGTAAACATTGGTCGGTGTCTAAACTATTTGGTTTAATGAGAAAAGTTCCAACCAAGGCAGTCAAACGAATAAACTTTTGATGAGTGTGAGAAAAAGATGCAATGAATGTAAAGTTGCAAAATTCAACACTCCTTCAATGATAGATAGCAACGTAAATTTGAGCTGTTTTTATGCACACCATTTACTGTTCATATCTGTGGTAATGATGGTTTAACAGTCCTAAGATAAATTGTCTGGAAAAAGCTTTGAACCCTTTACCTCATAAAAACCCTCACAAATGCACGGTCTAATGCAGCAGATGACTTGAGGAAACTTTGTTTTAAAATGATGAGCAATTTCTTATTTTTCTTAAAATCATTTCTACCCAAATTTCACCAAAAAATTAGTACTTTCAATATGCTGTAATTGTAACATTCGCATACTGTCAATTTGGACTACTGGCAAGATTCAATATTCAAGAGGAAAAAGTTCTAACCCTTAGAATGCTGGGCAATTATCTAAAGAAAAATATTTTTATGTCATCTGCTTTTCAAACTTTAATATATATTCTTAATCTTATTAAGGACAGATACCCCTAGTAGCAAACAGGTCAGATCAAAGGCCAGCTGCCAATTTATTTGGTGGCTGGCCTGGATCTAACCTGTTTGCATAGGCATGAAGTAGGTTCTAGCACTATAAGGGTTAAAAGCTTTTTAAGTCGACAATACTGAGGCCCAGTACCCCTTGGGCATTCTGTAATATGGAGCATTCTGATCAAATGTACAAAGAAAATGGGAGTTCACCCTAATTGTCTCATAAAAACAAGAGGAATTAGAACAAAAACGGTGGATTAACACTCTTTCTAGTTGTTTCACTTTACCAAACGCCATATTTTCGACTTTCCCAAATTGAAAGTTTGCAGACGACATTTCAGAATGTGATCACATTGGAAAAATAATCTTCTGATAGGGCAGAAAAGATTTTGGGAAAAGGAGAAATTGCTTGTTAAGAGTAATTTCTCTCTTTCAAAACACGTTTTCAAGAGTTCTCTGCAACAAACTGGTTAAATGTTGTTATTGTTTGGTAATGGGTAAAGTCTACCAAACAACAGATTTTATATAATCACAGGGCTTTCCTTCCTCAAATTGGGAAGAGGCCTAGGCCTGCTAATTTGGGGAAATTATATCAATGAAATTGCTGAATTGCGAAACCAAAAAGCTAGTGTGACCTTGAATTTTTGGGTAAACTGCATGACTTTAAAGAAATTCAGATTGGGAAGGTGCCTTTAATGAACAAGATACATAAAGCGAAAAAGGCCTAGATTAACTAAAATGAGAAAATTAAAAGACGACAGTTATTACTCAGTTTGTGTTGAAAATCAAAATAAACCCTTCAGTATGAGATACTTACAGACTGGTTGCCCACCATTTGAGGAGTAGAGGACTGGGTTTGTGTTGGGTCGTTGGACTCTTTCCCCCATGAGCACTTCACTTGCTGTTCGTTGATAACCTGGCCGTGCACCCCACATATAGCCTGTGCTGCACTTTCTTTGCTTCCAAACCTGCATAAAATAAAAAAATCCCCCTATGTTATCTTATTTTAATCAAACTTAGGAAAATTAACAGACGAAAATAGAAAGTTTTCTACTATAATTCACTTAAGTTCTGTGTCAACAGTTTTTCAGGGACATTGACTCTTAAAATGCTGGGTAAATTTCTTAAAATAGATGTTTGTGTCATCTGATTTCCAAAACCTTATAAATCTGTTTGATTTTAATGAGGAAAGATACTTAGAGTAGCAAACAGGTTAGATCACAGGCCAGCCGCCATTTTACTTAGCGGCTGTCCTGGATCTTACCTGTTGACATAAGCATGAATTTAGTTCCAGCACTATAAGGAATAAAGAGGTATATCTATAAACAATGAAATCAAAGAGATCATTTACTCATGTTGATCAAATTCTTTTTTTATCATTTTGTTTTTTAAAATCTGTACAATGTAACGACATGGTATGTTGTCTCCAGAACAAACAGTTAAAAAAAGTTATACTGGCTAAATGGCTTAAGTTTGTCTGCTTCAAATTTGATTTGGGCACCAAAGAGTTGCGGTATTAAGGCCATGGGATTGTGTTTCACCCAGTTTTTGTCAGACAGTTCTGAGAAATCTACACATCATCTGCTGTAAAATAAAAGCTGTCATTGGTTTTTTGCCATATCAAAAACAGCTTCATCAATTATCGGTGTCTTCTCAAAAAGCATGTTTATCTATACTCAAAAGCTTCGAAACTTAGCGAAATTGATATAAATCCTTTGAGGGGACATAAACTAAATCTATCTACAATTTAAACAAAAATTTCTAGGATATAGGCTTTGATGGAGGAGGCCTATAAAATCTTTTTCACAAATAATATACTTTCTGCTTTTCTTTCTTTACTCAGTAAGGTGACAAGGTATTTAACATTTTCAAAAATGTTAACATTTGCTACACCCCTTAAGGTCTGACTTTGATTTGAAGCTTTAAGAAATAAGTATCAAGTCCTCTCCCTGATATAAAGGGTTGTGCGACTGACTCGAATGATAAGTTGAATGAAAAGCCAAACATAAAACATGTCTTTGTTGTATTGGGTAGAAACCATTATGACAAAAGGTGAAATTAATATTTTAATATCTTTTTCCCAAGCCATTTCTCCTTTTGTCACAATTGTTATTTAAGCAATCTGTAACAAATCCATTAATCCATATGAATTCAACGGTTAGCTCAATATTTCCTTGATTCATCCAAATAATAGAGCAGTATAGAACGCAGAATGAACAAGAAAAAGAAAACCATCCTTCGTATTAAATACCTCCATTGTTGTTTAAATGCTTCATGAATCAATTTTCATCGAGAGCATGAAAATAAAAACCACTCCCTTGATGACAGATTTAACTGGTATTTATGGAACAACTTTCCTTCAACAATTGAAGCACTTTCAATCGCAAAAGTGTGAGTTTTTCAAAGGCTAGTAAGAATCATATGAAACTGAAAGATATTTCATTATAAGCAAAAGCACTGTATGGCATAAATGAAAAAAAATAAAAAAATTTGGAAGCTCTCATTCACATTTCCTCTCTTTCCCCACATTTATTTCAAAAGTTGCAGACCAATAAATGAGAGTTTGCTGAGAAAAGGGTACAAGATAACTGATACAGCACTAAACAGTAAGCTTAAAAACCAATTACTTTTCAATCTAGCACACCTTGAGAATAACAGAATTTAAGTTATTTTTATGACAAAACAAGACACTGATCCTACCAAACAATTACTGCTTTGGGCAAAATGTCCTCAAACAATAAATAAATATTGTACTCTGTAGATGCTTACGATTTTTAAGAATACAATTCTTGTCACTTCCTAGTTTGCATTTTCCATTGATAAAAAAGGGAAAGTTAATTAATAATTCAACAGACAACACTTTAAAATTTCATCACCATATTTTTTATCCATTGATTAAAAATAAAAACAGAAAAATAACAATAAAGGAATCAATTTAATAATTGTTCTTTTTGAAATATTATGAATTTTTAAAGACACAATTCTCAACACTTTCAAATTTTTATTTTTTATTTTTTTTATTTACCCAATCCGTAAATCATTTCATAATTAACCTCTGCCAGTGAAAAACATAACCTTTCTTGTTGAAACACAGAAGAAATAAAGCAGTGACAGCTTAACGGAGGGTAGGTTTTTTTTTTATCCAGGAAATGCATGTTTCCATGGAAGGCCTTTTCCCGTTACAGATGAAACATTTACCCAATCGCTTGAAACGATTCATACCATTGCAGCACACAATTGATATAAAATGAGAATTTGCTCACCAGGAGAAATGTCTCCATTTGTATCGTGTTTAACGCCATATCAACGACTTTTAAGTTATATAACAGCTTTCCTGGATCAACAAGTACTAGGCTAGGGCTCTGAAGTGACTTGCCAAAGGTCACTCTTATGTAACCAAAGGTGTCGGTGGGGCTCAGACCAGGGACCTCCAAATTCTAAGTCCGCCACCTTACCCACTGGGCCACGCGGGACCCCTAAATTTTTCCTTTAGTCTCATTTCAATTTACAATCAAACAAGTCATATGGGCCGCGTCACGCGAAAAGGGGCACTCGGAAATAAATAAAAACCGCTAACTCAGCTCTTTCTTAGCGCTATTATTCCAGCATCTAGTCACGAAAGTTATCATTTGTATTTATTCAAAGGTAGAACGTGATGTCCTCTAAGATGGCAAACAGTGTAACCCCAGACCAGCCGCCACGTCAGTGACGTGGCGGCTGGTCTGGGGCTACACTGTTTGCTATGTCAGAGTGCCCCTTTTCCCGTGACGTGGCCCATATATTCCACTCCCCATCCCCAGAGAAACCCTAGGAATAGTCTGAAGCAGAATTTTATCAATAGTGAAAGGGTTTAATGGTGTAACTATCAATAGTGAAAGGGTTTAATGGTGTAACTAAAGCCCCTTGGCCATTTTGTTTCATTTCAAACCTTAATCAACCAGGTCCTGAGGTGATTAAAACTTTCAATAACCCATTTTGCCTTGGGTAATTTTGATTTTTCTTCAATTGAGTTTTCTACATTTGGTCAACAAGGTAGATTGCTATCCCAGTTCTCATGGATAAAGGTAGACCCTTCCAAATTTCCTCATATCTGTGAACACTTTTAACTCTTTACCAAATGCCAAATTTTTCGACTGTCCCGAATTGAAAGAGTTTTCAGACGACATTTCAAATTGTGATGAAATTGAAAAGTAATCATCTGATAGGACAGAAAACATTGTTGAAAAAGGAGAAATTGCAAGTTAAAATCTACAACCACTGTGACAAAAAGAGGAATTGCTTTTGATTGATGACTTTTCATCGCAAAGGTTTTTATATTTATCATGCCATACAGATGTTTTCTTCTACTGCCCATGCTTTTGGTACCATCACAATACAAAATCACAGATGAAGGAATAGATTAAACTTTGAGGCAAATCTGTGTGAAAATTGACCTCCAACAAACATGCAATATGAGATTTCATCAAGACTGACAATATCACTCCAAAATGGCACATTTTCTGTGCAACATAAATGCTGCAAAAAACAGCATTGAAATAAAGAGCAATTACTTCTTCTTCACGCCCACCAAATGTCTTTAAGCTGTGTGTTCCTTATCACCCATGAGCCCTTCCTTCTTAGGTAAAAAAAAATAAAGATGCATCTATTTTCTTCTTTTCTTGAAAAAAGAATAACATAAATTTAACAGTATTATTCATGGTAGACATAATTACAAAATAATGAATAAACAAAAGGTGTTTAAGGCGCATCACGAGATAAGGTCACTAAGCCGCAATTAGAATATGATGAAGAGATATGTATACATCTATGTCATACACCTATCTCATGTTTCAACAAAATCAAAGCTCAAAGGGGGATGAATAAAGAAATTTAACCTTGCACTTACCTGATAAAAGCATATCCTTTGTCTTTAAAAACTCTGATTTCTTGTACAGTACCAAAGGAAGAAAATGTTTTCTTGATGAGATCCTCTGTAACGAGAACATGGAGTGATGAAATTATGCTAATACCGATTTACCCTTAGAATACTGGGTAATTTTCTAAAAGTAGATTTTTGTTTCATCTGCTTTCAAAAACCTTCAATATCTGTTGAATTTTGATTAGGAAAGACACTCAGAATAGCAAACAGATTAGATCATAGGCTAGCCGCCAATTTACTTTGCGGCTGACCTGGATCTAACCTGGTTGTATCAGCATGAAGTCATTTCAGGCACTATATGGGTTTACATTTCATTTTTCAACAATTATTCAATTCTTATTGCTTGTATAGGTTATACAGCATATCATTTTTTTTTCACTTATATTGCAATTCCAAACTTAAAATGATGGAGGAAGACCAAACTCAATTGCCCATTGAGGGTTTTAAAACCGAATAGAACAATTGGCATAAAGTAAATCAGTCAGGAGAATTACTCTCAATGAAACCCCAATGCTTCCATTGGGATTTGAACCCATGCAGAGAAGGGAGTTGTGGTTTCAAGTTCTGTCCTCTTATCACCAGGCCATAGAGGCCCCAAACAATCATTTGAACTGTACACTGCAGACTGCGTTTGCTCATGCGCTCTTAGTTTAATACCAGCACAATGTTACAGAGAAAATACCCAACAAGGGTTTCCCTTGTTCTCACATTGTCTGTGTTAGTATCACTGACAAACCTGAGTGGTACAATGTACACGGTGATTTTGCATGACTTTGAACAGGGTGGAACTGTAGGAGTTTGTACAAGGTGGATTTGAAGTACTTTCTACAAAGTTGTACTGTCTGCTTCAGTATTTCCTGCATGCTAAATGCTTACCTGTTAAACCACTAAGTATTCCTCCACAATAAACAGTACAATTGGTCGGGCTGGATTGGGCCATTACTTCATCAATATGTAACTGCTTCACATCTGAAAAGGAAAAATAGGAATGCAACAAACTTGTTTGTCTGTTTGTATGGTGTTTAAGGCTGTAGCAACAATTCTTCAATTATGTCAACCACTTTCCAGGATCCAGCACTTCTAGGCTATGGCTCTGAAGTGACCTGCCAAAGGAGACTCCCACAAAACCAGAGCTGATGGTGGGGCTCAAACCCAGTACCCAAACCACTAGGCCATGCAGTACCCCAACAAACACATTTACTCATGGTCCCAAATTGAAGGGAATAACAATAACAATAGAAAACCTTGGTCAAGATAGGATAAATCCTCAACATGTGAACTTTATCGCGGATTCTATCTCAAGTTCATTTCCTCCTTTTTGACAATGGTTTCTAAACTCACATGTCCATAATACCTCATATCAAGGGTTCAATGCAACACTTCAGTAAGTGCTTCATATTTATAAAGCACTTACTTAAGTCTTGCAATGAACCCTCGATATACAGTCAAACTTGTGTTAAGAGGCCAGCCTATGGGACAGAGTAAATTGGCTGTTTAAGACAGGTTGGCTGCTTAACACAAATTGATGTACACTATAAATCTAACCCTGGGACTTTCTGTAATGGCTGTTTAAGGCAGGCTGGCTGCTTAAAAGGGTGGCTGCTTAACACAAGTTAGACTGTATAATCCAAAATATTGAGGCATCTGCTCCAGAAAACTAGGAACCTCTGTTACAGAGAAACTGAATTGAAATAAGCAATTTTTCTCATTTGTCACAAAGGTATTTTCCCCAATATTACACTATATAGAAATTGAATTCTGTTTTCACTATTCTTACGTCTGCTGTTGCTTTCAATTTGGACAAGTCAAAAATCTCTTCTACAACAGATGCCTTAGTGTGCATGCATATGAAGTAAAGGGTGAAGAATAATTTGAATCATTGTTCTGGAATAAATGTGTTCCGTTTTGCATGATGTATCCCATAATATACCCCCATATCTATCAATCTGCAGTAACCATTTCCTCAGGATATACGGCAGTCTATAAATCTGACATTAGAATTTCCTATCGCAGGGCTTGTCTTCACCATCCTATAATGCAACTTGAGACCTTTGTAGGCCACAAAGCACCTAACCTTTAGCGTCATGCAGACATGTTTTTGTTTACTTGACATAAAATATATCCCCTATTCATATCTATGGTGGTTAGCGCCATGTCAACAATCAACAAATTTTTATTTAATCATGTTATGGCCTTCCTGGATGCATCAGTACAAAGCTAGGGCCCTGAAAAAATGTGGTCCCATCATGTTTTTGAGCGGCCCAAATTGAAAGAAGCAGCAGAAGACACTTGAGAAGTGTTTAAACCTGCATTTAGGATAGAAAACCACTGTGACAAAAGGAGAAATTGCTCATCATGTATGATGAGCAATTTCTCCTTTTGTCACAATGGTTTTTTCAAGTCTTTCAGTACTGTTGGGATACCTAACATTCTTTCTTAAAACTAAATTTTTCCCATTGACCCAATATACTATTCAGTCATTGGGGACACTTAAATCATGTTGCTAGTCTTCATTAAACATCAGAAATAAATGCATGACCAAGGTCTCAAACCCATGACCCTTCTTATCCTAGAAAGATACTTTACACTCATTTATCAGGACCTGTGTGATCTTAACTTTGGTATCAACTTACTTTCTTTTGAAGGGGGTGCAGGGGGTTTACGTGTGGCCCAGTTTGTTCGGATAGGTCGGGATCCAAGCCATTGTCCATTCATACTGTTTATTGCCGTCTCAGCATCCTTAAATAGAGAAAACAAAAGCATGTCAATGACCATAATGCAACTGTTTACATGGGTTTTACGTCACATCATCATTATTTCAGTTATGTTTTGATGCCTGACACTTAATGATAGAGGAAATTCCATACTTATCCCTTAGAATGGTGGGTGTTTTGTTAAAAATAGATTTTTGTGTCATCTGCTTTTCAAAACCTTAAATATCTGCTTAATTTTGATGAGAAAAGAAATACTGGAGTAGCAAACAGGCAAGATTTTTAGAAAATTACCCAGCATTCTTAAGGGTAAATGAAGGAATTGGCTAACACAGATGCAGCAGGTGTGTAAAAAGAAGATTAGACAAAGCAATTAAAAACAGAAGAAAAAAAATCTGTTGTTATCATGTTTTCGATTTGTACGTTTTCCATCCGAGCCATGTATAGATTTTCAAGTACCAAGGGGCTCTAGCTGGCAATGATTTCATCTCAGGTTTTAATTCTTTCCCAGTAAATATAAAATATCAATAGAAAATGTCAATAAACTTCCTTCATATATCTACTGTAAACATGACACATGTTACCTCATTGCATTTAAAAACAAACCAAAAATACGCCTAAAAGGTGGGCCATATATATAAGACAACCATCAGGATTAATCACTTTTTGACACACAGCATGAAAATTACTGTGATATCCTTAGTATTACAATATTACAATATCCAACGACCAAGTCTTTCACAAAACAATTTCTGAGAAAATTTGACCAAAAAAAAAAAAATAACTTGTGTATCAGGAAATGAAAAAGCTGTTAAAGCAATCCAACACCTTCCTGAATCGTTCTTTTCTATGCTTCTTTGAATCTATGTTTTTCTAAGGCTGTGAACATAAAGAATAGGATGGATGTTGAAAGAACATTTATTTTTTCCTGAAGAGGAAACTTCAATAAGAACACAGCATGTCCACCTGTGAAGAAATGACCTGTCAATCCAGAGGCCAGCATGGATAATTATTTCTATTGGCTATTGTCTTTGCTGAAACATTCCATCAGAATATCCCACCCCCGCCCCCCAACAAATCCTCTGCAACACTCTATCTTTCCAAATCAAGGTTTTAATACAGTTTTCAGCAATATCATTGCATTGTATTTATTTATATGGGTTATACATTGCATCAACATTATTTAAGTATGTAAGGATACTCAATTCTTATTAATGAGGGAAGACACCATAAGGGCTGGTCAGACCTGGGAAAAACCATCAGCATCCGTAAGAAGAATTCTTTCTCATTAAAGTCCATATCCCTCACCGGGATTTGAACCTGTGCAGAGAGGGGCCATGTGATTTCAAGTTCTGCATGTAAACCACAAGGCCTTGGTAGGCAACAAAAGGTAACTAATACATCTTTTCCTTGGTAAACTACCAACACAAGACCAAGAAAGTGTCTTGCCAAAGGGCAGACAACCTTGACAATTTCAACAGCTTTAACAAAAGCAAAAGAAGAAAACTTGTATCAAACCCCACAACAATAACTACTACAGTTCTGCATATCTCTTAACAGGAAAAAAAAGGATTTGATAAAGGCTAATCATGGAGGCTGAAGTTTTTACAACCATTGCATGTAGCTTAAACGTTCTGAAAGCTGCTTGCATTTCCAAGGATTGCGTGTAGCTAGCTAAACCCATTTAGTGCTGGGATCAACTTTATGCTTATGCAAACTGGTAAGATCCAGGCCAGCTGCCAAGTAGCTTGGCATTTGGCCTGTGATCTAACCTGTTTGCTACTCTGAGTATCTCGCTTCAACAAAATTAAGCAGATATTTTAGGTTTTGGAAAGCAGATGACACATCTATTTTCAGAAAATTACCCAGCATTCTAAGTATTAAAATATCCTGTTTTAAAGGGTCACTCAAAGATTAAACCATTCCCTCATTATGGGTTCTTGAAGGCTTCCATCTTGAATACAAAGATATAGATTAAACAATTATGGAAAATATGCACTCTTTATTTGTTAAATGTGGTATTTAATTGGTAACTGTTTTAAAGTCAACAGGAGAAAAAATAAGTACAAAATATGAGTCAAGATAAAGTTATGTGTCAAATCTTTATATGTTCTTTTCGCTCTTTATAGTTGACTCAGGAGTCTAATAGGGCATTGCAATGGGGGTCTTTAAACAATGATTTATTCGAAAAATCATGAGACAAATCTCATACTGTGGGTACTTTGTTACTCACAAGATGATTCTATGAAGTACCCATAACAAAGGTTTAAGAGAAGAGATAAAGAAAGCAGCAAGAACATTATGATGCTTATTCGGAAGTCTTAAAAATTGTTGTTCGATTAATTTTCTGCCACATGATACCTCATTGTAAGAGGCGCAAATAAGCATATCAAGCGTTTAAAGCAAGACAATAAGGAATTCTCTCAGCGCTGTAAAGTTCTTGCTTTAGTCTTGCATGACACTGTTTTTATGATGACTGTGATACCATGGCAACAACAGTTGTCTGCTGCAGATACTCATCAACAAGTGAAAACTAGGTCATAAACATTATTTCTCCCATGGTTTTAAATTGCCATTTAACCCTATTCAAGTAATGAAAAGTCTACAGGTTTCAGCATAGACAACATTTGATTTACTTATCTATATAACATGATCGATATTTTCTAAATTGATTCTAAAACACCAAAACAAGGGAACTTGCTCAGAATGAGCAAATGATATTTTTGGCAGAAATGTTCAAGAATGAAGAATACCAGTTCCTTAATCATAGAGCCTTTTTTGGAGAAAAGGGATAATTATACCTCTGTTACCATTTTGTCATCAAATGCCAGTCTATAGGGGAAGCATTGCTGTTTCCAATCTGTTTTAAATAATTGTTTGGGAAAACCCTGGTCACAATACTTTTGACATTGTGATTTAGGAGAAATTATAATCACTGTAATTCCCGGCCCTCAATTCCTAGTTATCTGGCAGCAAGAAAATTGCATTGTCTTCTATCAATGATTTTCTTTTTGAAATGGATCTGTGGGACCCTAGTTGGCAGAGTTATATTACTTTTATTGATATCAATGCGGGTTATGAGAAGCGCACAAAATCAAATCAGATTTTTGGTTATAATTCTGTATAACACAAATCCTTGGCACTTTTTCATTTACGGCCATTAACCCTTAAAATGCTGGGTAGCCTTCTAAAAATAGATGTTTTTGTCATCTGCTTTCCAAAACCTTAAATATCTACATAATCTTGTTGAGGAAAGATACCCAGAGTAGCAAACAGGTTAGATCACACGACAGCAACAAATTTACTTAGTGGCTGGCCTGGATCTTATCTGTTTGCATAAGCATGAAGTCAGTTCCAGCACTATTTGGGTTAATGAAGAATTTTTAGAAAAGAATATAGTCATTAAAACAGATGTATCGAAACAGACAACTGGAGTGGCTTGCTTTATACGAGCTTCAAATTATTGTTTCCTGTCTTTATCATGATAATCGTTTTGTCTTTCCCATAATGATTATTTCAATTAATATAAAGAAAAAACCTCTATCCATATTCATTATTTCCCAGTTCCAAGACATAAGCACCAGATGCAATTAAAAGTTGAGCATTCAGACAATGATAAAATTGCCCAAGGTCTCTGTGGCTGAGTGGTTAGAATATTGAAAGTGAAATTTGAATAATTCAAATTTCAAGATCAGCTCTCTAACCACTTAGCCATATTGGTCCTGGAAGTTTTACTACAAAATCCCATGTCTAATTTTTTCCAATTAACATAGTTGATAACTGACGAGAAAGAAAAGGTTTCACAGTATCTATGTATTTTTGAGATTTTGAGTTTTTGTTGTCTATCAACTTATTTTTAGTGCTAACTATTCTGTTTGTAAAATGCTCTATAAGTTGTGCTGTTATCATTCTGTCAGATTGAATACGCTTTATTAACAAGTTGTACTCTCACATATTACAGTGATGACTCGTTAATCCGAATACGTCCGTTCCAAACAAAATTTCCGGATTACCGAATCATCCGGACTTATGAAGCAGGGCCTGGTCTTATACACATTATGACATAAATGGTATCTATGCACGTGTACATGCTTATAACCCTTTACCAAACGCCACGTTTCCGACCGTCCTAAATAGAAAGAGTTTGCAGACGACATTTCAAAACGTAATCAAATTCAAAAATAATCGTCTGATATGGTAGAAAACATTGTGGGAAAAGGAGAGATTGCTCGTCATGAGCAAGTTCTCCTTTATCCACAATGTTTTCAAACGTCGTCTGCAACAAACTGGTCAAATACCGTTATTGTTTGGTAATTGGTTAAGCAAATTACTGCACAATAATACCGTTCCCTTACAATATCGTTCAGAATGAGAGACATACAGATAACCGGGGTCCGGATGAACGAGGTTTCACTGTACTTCAGTGTTATCTTTCTGTCAAATGGAAAATGCTCTATTTGCAAGTTTGCTCTCTAATGCCATTAACTTCAATGTTATTAGTTTGTCATGAAATATGTTGTAGTCACAAGTTGTGCTCTCATATATTATCGACTTCAATGTTAACATTTTTGGATAAAGAGTGTGTTCAATTTACAAGTTTACTCTCACATGCCATTAACTTCAGTGTTACCATTTTGTAATACATGTTTTCTATTCAAAAGTTATGCTATCACATGTCAATAACTTTCAACTAGGGTTATGGTGGCTAGATGTGTTAAAAACTGGTGACGTTTGCAATTAAGCCATTACTTAATCATACCATCTTGCCTAAATGTGGGGACTTCCAAATACCTTGAATGAATGAATGAATGAATGAATTGGGTTTTAAGGCGCATCCACAGCTTAGGCGATTTTGAGCACCAAATATCTTGAATGAATGAAACAATTGGGTTTTAAGGCGCATCCACAGCTTAGGCGATTTTGAGCACCAAATATCTTGAATGAATGAATGAATTGGGTTTAAAGGCGCATCCACAGCTTAGGTGATTTTGACCACCAAATATCTTGAATGAATGAATGAAATGGGTTTTAAGGCGCATCCACAGCTTAGGTGATTTTGACCACCAAATATCTTGAATGAACGAATGAAATGGGTTTTAAGGCGCATCCACAGCTTAGGTGATTTTGACCACCAAATATCTTGAATGAAT
The DNA here is from genome assembly GCA_947846245.1 of Cerastoderma edule. Lineage (NCBI taxonomy): Eukaryota > Metazoa > Mollusca > Bivalvia > Cardiida > Cardiidae > Cerastoderma > Cerastoderma edule. Next base: position 25,649,267 of record OX401415.1, read on the forward strand.
GAATGAAATGGGTTTTAAGGCGCATCCACAGCTTAGGTGATTTTGACCACCAAATATCTTGAATGAATGAATGAGATGGGTTTTAAGGCGCATCCACAGCTTAGGTGATTTTGAGCACCAAATATCTTGAATGAATGAATGAAATGGGTTTTAAGGCGCATCCACAGCTTAGGTGATTTTGACCACCAAATATCTTGAATGAATGAATGAAATGGGTTTTAAGGCGCATCCACAGCTTAGGTGATTTTGACCACCAAATATCTTGAATGAATGAATGAAATGGGTTTTAAGGCGCATCCACAGCTTAGGTGATTTTGACCACCAAATATCTTGAATAAATGAATGAGATGGGTTTTAAGGCGCATCCACAGCTTAGGTGATTTTGAGCACCAAATATCTTGAATGAATGAATGAAATGGGTTTTAAGGCGCATCCACAGCTTAGGTGATTTTGAGCACCAAATATCTTGAATGAATGAATGAATTGGGTTTTAAGGCGCATCCACAGCTTAGGTGATTTTGAGCGCCAAATATCTTGAATGAATGAATGAACTGGGTTTTAAGGTGCATCCACAGCCATGGTGATTTTGTGCGCCAAATATATTGGGCAAAGAAGCATTTTGTAAACACTGTGACATAAGGAGATTAGGCTTATCTTTCAAAATCCTTCAGTTTCAAATACTTTCAACAGATAATAAGTCTTGATAGAAAGTGGCCTAAAAGCCTATAAACTTAGTCATATTACTGACAAGAATGTCAATGATACAATGGAAGAAAAAAAAATCATGTCTAAAACAGAGCTCATACATTTATAAGGAAACTAATCCACGTCTAAAGCCAATAGCTAAACCAAGGCGTCTTCTAGATTGGTAATTTACTCTCAGGAAATTATGACTGGTCTTTCCTGAAAGCATCTCTAAAGATGATTGTCAAATCTGATCATCACTTCTGTTTTGATATAAATATAGAGATATTTTTTTTAATAGAGAAATTACTCTATTTAAGTGCAATGCAAGGAATCAATGCAAGACTATGGCAAATGCTTCACAAAACATGATGCCTTTCTATTGCATTGCTCTGAACTTTCTAATTAAGGCTTCTTAAATTTTAGAATATACAGAATTGATTTAAATATGAGTTTATTCATGGTCCTAAAATTTCCTCAATATCATTACACAATTAATTTCTTACATAAATGCAGACTTCTTTCCAAAAAAACAAACAGCAGAGAACTTTTTTGATAGGCTTTATAACAAGCTACAGGATAATAGTAGAAAATCTGACAGGGTCAAAATAAAATCTTAATAAACAACAGAAAAAACAGACTGTATCAAAATAGGATCTTAATAAAAAGCAGAAAACTGGCTTCTGTTGAAATCAAGGGCTCTCATTGGAAATCAAGGAAATCCGACTCTCCCACACTTCATCAGAGCAAAACTGAGGGAACAAGTCTGAAATACATGTCTATCTGAGATTACAAGAATCTGGCTTACCAAACCTGTGGAAAAGATTCGTCTAAAAGTGTGTTAGTTTGGTAGAGATTGGTACGGAAATACTAATTTTGGAGTCCATGCATCTTTTATTTATTTGTTTCATTTATTTATATTTTATATGGGTCTTACATGGCGTCAACATAATTTCAGCATGTTGCCATGCAACCGACTCATTATAAGGAGGTAGAGAAATACCCTAGACTTAACCCATTACCAAACAATAACGACAACTGACCAGTTTGTTGCAGACGACTCTGGAAAACATGCTGGGACAAGGAGAAATTGCTCTTAACAAACAATTTCTCCTTCTCCCACAATGCTTTCTGCCCTATCAAAAGATTATTTTTTCAATTTCATCACATTTTGAAATGTCGTCTGCAAACTCTTTCAATCGGGGACAGTCGAAAATTTTGTGTTTGGTAAAGGGTTAACTGCCTATTTAAGTTGGTCAGGCTGATAGAACCGTTCCCATAAGGTAAGTTAATCAAGTAACAACCTACATGTGTTATATGACATTCTTAAGTTATCAAGAAGTGAGGGTTTATGAATGCCATAGATTCAATTTCATTCTATTTTCTATAGCTACAATTTCCTTGACAGAGATTTAACTTGAAATGATCCAAATTTCATTTTGCTTAGCTCCAATTCTTGAATGTCAGACTAACAAGACATCAAAGGCACGTAATTTTCCTGTCTAGTTCAATGCTCCCATGGCCAAAAATATTCAGATATACATTTTTTTTCTTTTCAGATGTAAATAGAATTCTCTCAATCTCTTCTATCGAAGCTCTGATTTCCAGGTCTGAATATGTGACAAACTAAGCCGCTAAGAGGTATAATGACACAATGAAATTTTCAACTTGTCCGAAGGTGAAGTACCAACCTAGCAGAATAAAGCTTCTTGGCCTGGATCTAAACTGTTTGCATAAGCATGAAGTTGGTTCCAGCACTGTAAGGGTTAAGTGTTTAATTTAAACCTATAACCTTTAAACCCATTACCAAACAGTAACGACATATGACCACTTTGTTGCAGACAACTTTAGAAAACATTGAGGGAAAAGGAGAAGTTGTTTTTAACAAGCAATTTCTTCTTTTCGCAAAATGTTTTGTGCCCTATCAGAAGATTATTTTCCAATTTCATGTTTTAAAATGTCGTCTGCAAACTCTTTCAATTTGGGGCAGTTGAAAATTTGTGTTTGGGAAAGGGTTAATATAAAGAAGATCAATCTTGATAAGTGGGAAGCTTTGAGCATTAATCAACAAAGGTTCCTAAAACGCCATTATCTTTGAGTATCAACCATCATCGAAAGTGAAATTATGCATTCAACATGGATGTTATAAAGCATCTTAAACTGTTTCTCTTTCCATAAATTGGCCTTGAAAAACTCGACATTTTATTCCATTATAGGGAACCTTTCTGGAAATTGGCTTTCTATTTTGATTTTTTTTAAACATTGACATCCCATTTCACTTATAATAGGTTTCATTGTTGAGTGACACCATTTCCTATCCTAGCATTGGACGATTGTAAATCCAGGAATAAGACAAAATTGATGACTTGTTGCAGTGATGTAAATATAGAAGTTGTGATGTTCATTCCAAAATATACCGGTAGGAAGATTTTTGACATATGATCTCTTGTATGCACCATACTTTCTTTGACAATTGGTTATTTCTTGAATCAAAAATGTTTCATTTATATTTAATCTCAAACAAAAGAAGAAAAACAATTATGTTTAAATGTTTCAGCTAGGGAATCAAATAGAAAAAGCCTTAAGTTGATGATAATGAAGGATAATTAAATTGTAAAATGTTTCCAAAGTTCTTTAATTAAATCTAAAAGCTTTCAATCCAAATTTGAATAAAATGCAGATTTGCATGTAAATCAACACTCAACTCGATTGGGGGAGTATCCTGAAGAAAGTTGTTCCAGTAACATCTCATCTTTTAATCCTTATTGTGCTGGAACCAACTTCATGCTTATGCAAACAGGTAAGATCCAGGCCAGCCTCCAAGTAAATTGGCAACTGGCCTGTGATCTAACCTGTTTGCTACCCAGAGTATCTTTCCCGATAAAAATCAAGCAGATATTTAAGGTTATTGAACGCAGATGACACAAAAATCTATTTTTAGAAAATCACCCAGCATTCTAACGGTAAAAAGGAAGTCATTATTACAGGGAATCAGGAAACCTCATCGAAAACACACCAAAAAACATGAACTTCCCAAAAAACCATATAGAGCAGTAATCAGTCATTAAAATTTTCCCTCAAATATTGCACATTTTAACATGAACCAAGCACATGCTCTCAACAACTATTGGGACTAAACAAGAAATTGCTCATAATAATTTTAAGTAATACATCACCAAAATTTTAATATTCACTTTTATTGTATACATGTATTGAGATTTATAGATCAATATGGATGGAAGAGGACCTCTTATTTAAAACTACAGGAATGTTGCAATGTCCAGTTCTTTATGATGGAGGAGGACCCCATACAAAACTGCCTTCAATGGCTGGTCAATTGGGGTGGAACCATAGGCATTCTGTCAGTCAGACAGGAAACTGTCTCTCATGAAAATCAAATGCCATCACTGGGCATTGAACCAACAAGAAGAGGGGCAGTGTTATTCCAAGTTTTTTTTTATGGGTTTTACATCAGATCAACATTATTTCAGTTATGTAGCGATGCCCGACTCTTAATGATGGAGGAAGACCCCATACTCAACTGCCCATAGGGGCTGGTCAAGGCGGGTAGAACCATCGGCATTCCTTAAGTCAGTCGGGAGACTGCCTCTCATGAAAATCCATATCCCTCTCAGGATTTGAACCCACGCAGAGAGGGGCCATGTGTTTTCAAGTTCTGGGGCCCATTTTACTAAACAACTTATAGAAAATGTTTGCGTAAGTCATAATTGATAAACATGGATAGTATCTTCAATGAAAGTACAATGTTGCAATGTGGCACTTTATTGGAAGCGTCTCGGAGAGACGATTCCAATGATGTGTCACTTTGCAATATTGCTTTGTCCAATATTGAAATAAGAGGAATTGTTATTTTAGACTTACGCAAATCTTAAGCGTAAACTGTTTAGTAAAACAGTACCCTGTACTCTAACCACTAGGCCACCAAGATCCTAAGTAATTGGAATTAACAAAACAAAAGGAAAGTGCAACAGATACCAATTTTGGGGATGGTTTCCTATTTCTCCCAAGGAAATGGCAAGTTTGCATTGTAAGATAGAGTTTCCGGCTTCAATGCAATTTTAATACTTCCAACATCCATTCCCGCCTCATCATTTATAGATAAGGATTCATTTGATTCAATTATCAATTTGAACTTTGTTGCCCATTCTAACCCTATCCCTTATACATGAAACCATAACATGTCATTGGTCGAGATAACGTTTGGATAAAAAAATGAGAAAGAAAAAGAAACATTGTGGGGAAAATAGGTTTTGCTCATGATATTACAATGCTCTTTTCATTTGTCAAGCAACCATTTCCGCATTTCTTACAAATGTTTGGTTTCTCTTTGGTAATTGTGATCCGAAATATTCTGAACGTTATTTCGGATCACAATTACCAACAAGATACAATAGATTCGTTCCACAAAATTCTGTACCAAAGGAAATATATATCCACTTTCCTTTGGTGGACTTGTCCAACAGTTCAATACATATTTCAATCTGTCACAAAATTCGTTTCTAGTCGAAGACAAATAGTCAGTTTCAACTTATTATATTCAAGAGAATGACACATACCATACTTTACTGAACAATAACATAGGGTTTATAACGAAAGAAACATTTTGATCGCGTTCTTCTCCCTTAATAGTTAATCTATTTATCTGTCTCGAAATTCACATTACCCATACCATTTATTTTGTTGATGAAAAAAATGAGAGAAACAGTTAAACCTACAAAACAATAAATTGTTTTACTTCTGAATCCTCTCGTTCAAACAATGGGAAACCCTCTCAGTTTATTCAAAGGAATCCAAAATCTCTACAATTTTCTATGGCTTTGGTATAAATTCTAACATAACTCTAAACTCTTGCATTTTATTCTTTAAAAACTGAAAGTAGGCCTTTTTTGCTTTCATATAATGTATGTACTAAAGTCCTGGGGCCCGTTTTACTAAACAGTTTACGCTTAAGATTTACTTAACTCTAAAACAACAAGTCCTTTTATTTCAATATTTGGCAAAGCAATATTGCAAAGTAACACATCATTGGAATCGTCTCTCCGAGACGCTTCCAATGACGTGTCACATTGCAATATTGTACTTTCATTGAAGATATTATCCATGTTAATCAATTATGACTTACGCAAACATTTTCCGTAAGTTGCTTAGTAAAACGGGCCCCTGCTCTTTGACCTATTTAAACTAATGCACAATATTAGACATATAACTCTCTTTCTTTGAATAGATTTGTAATTAAACAAATATTTTCAAGTAAAAAAACCTGAATAAGATAAAACTTAAGAAAACGGTTTAGCATTGACAAAAGCAGACATTTAGCAATGTATCATTTCGTCAAAGAAGTTTTTAAAGGTTTGAATCAGGTATGCAATGATACATATGAATAAATATGATTTGTTTTCTTTTTTGAATGCGGTTTAATGCCATGTCATCACAATACACGCGATGTATCTACAATAGAAGCTATGTTTGACCTATCTTGTCATCAACAGAAGGGTTGGTTATCTGTGGTAATGCCCGACTTTCTCTGATACAAATGTTTGGGGGGAAGAAAGGTAATTGGACCATACATTATAGATGAGAACAAATGATCTGAGCTAGGGTCATGGATCACCAGCATACTCCTAAATGAACCCCCCTCTCTAATCATTACATGTTTATTCCCCTATACCAGCAATGCCTTTTCTTTATATGTTTGGTACTGTAAAATTGACCAATTCTCAATTGAACTACCAGCAATGCCTTTTGTTTATATGTTTGGTAATGTAAAATGGACCTATTCTCAATTGAACTACCAGCAATTCTTTTTGTTTACATGTTTGGTACTGTAAAATTGACCAATTCTCAATTGAACTACCAGCAATGCCTTTTGTTTATATGTTTGGTAATGTAAAATGGACCTATTCTCAATTGAACTACCAGCAGTTCTTTTTGTTTACATGTTTGGTACCGTAAAATTGACCAATTCTCAATTGAACTACCAGCAATGCCTTTTGTTTATATGTTTGGTAATGTAAAATGGACCTATTCTCAATTAAACTACCAGCAATTCTTTTTGTTTACATGTTTGGTACTGTAAAATTGACCAATTCTCAATTGAACTACCAGCAATGCCTTTTGTTTATATGTTTGGTAATGTAAAATGGACCTATTCTCAATTGAACTACCAGCAATTCTTTTTGTTTACATGTTTGGTACTGTAAAATTGACCAATTCTCAATTGAACTACCAGCAATGCCTTTTGTTTATATGTTTGGTAATGTAAAATGGACCTATTCTCAATTGAACTACCAGCAATTCTTTTTGTTTACATGTTTGGTACTGTAAAATTGACCAATTCTCAATTGAACTACCAGCAATGCCTTTTGTTTATATGTTTGGTAATGTAAAATGGACCTATTCTCAATTGAACTACCAGCAATTCTTTTTGTTTACATGTTTGGTACTGTAAAATTGACCAATTCTCAATTGAACTACATGTACCAGCAATTCTTTTTGTTTACATGTTTGGTAAAGTAAAGTGGACCCGTCCCAAGCAAATAACAGGCCATTTTTTCAATATTTCCTAATACTAAACTTTCCAAGTGACGGTAAAATGATTAATCTAATAAAAAGTATGTCTCAAAAAAGTCAAATTTGACCTCTTTGAAATTGCAAAATAGCTGACCTGTTGTATAATACGCATAAAAGAATAGCAAATGGGAGCAAAATCAGTTTATTTCAAGTTTTAGACCCTGTATAAAATAATTCATAAATATCTAAATCCAAAAGCATTGATTCTTTTTTAAGATCTTACACATAAACATTGTTCATACTTAGATATATTGACGTTTCCAAAATTAATTATGCAGCCAAAAGCTACTTTTAATTGTATTTCATATAACAAAGCTGAGAGTATCTGCCATTTACAAGCAGCTTCTTCATGGTTCACAATTGGTTCACAGTTGGTTATCGCAGACTGTTGCAGTCATGTATAAATGCATATATATAAAGACTAGGGAAACATGCAGAAGAATTGCTATCAAGCAATGTTGTATTTTGTGTGACAAAGTTTTCTTAAAATAGAAAATACTAATGTTTGATACATCACTATTGTCATCAGCCATTGCTCTCAGCTTGAAAAACAAACAAACAAATCCTTGCAGGCACAAAGATATAGTCCTGGGAAATTGCTGTTAACATCATTTACTTATATGTAAAAATTGCCCACAAAAAATGACAAAAAAAAAGAGACAAAAAAAAAAAGAGAGAGAGAGAAAAATTGCTCATAAAATGTCTTTATTTGAATCATAAGGTACACATTTTTTTCTTTCGAGCATTCACTGTGTGCAATTTCAATAGATCATGCAACTAGGAGTAGGGGGGCAAAAGCCCACTTTCACCAGCCAGTATATACTAGAACATCTCTTTCCCACCGTCCTCTTTCCCCATGACTCCACACGGAAGGAAACCCATTAATGGCCATAGTATTTCCTGCGATACTTTAGGTTCCAGTGTAGAATCAAATGGCAGTTAAGGTGTCCAGTATCACAGACAATGGTTTATCACTTTCTGATCCAGTCGTTTACCAGCCCATCCACATTAACCCTTCACCAAACATCAATTTTTTCGACTTTCCCAAATTGAAAGAGATTGCAGAAGATATTTCAAAATGTGATGAAATTGGAAAGTAAATCTTTAGGTAGAGTAGAAAACATTGTGGGAAAAGGAGAAATTGCTTGTTTAGAGCTGTTTCCCTTTTTCGCACAATGTTTTCAAGAGTCGTCTGCAACAAACTGGTCAAATGCCCTTGTTGTTTGGTAATGGATTAACCCTTATAGTGCTGGAACCAACCCTTTGCTTATGCAAACAGGTTAGATCTAGGCCAGCCACCTGGCAAATTGGCAGCTGGCCTGTGATCTAACCTGTTTTTCAACAAAATTAAGCAGATATTTAAGGTTTTGGAAATGCAGACAACACAAAAATCTATTCATAGAAAATTACCCAGCATTCTAAGCGATAAATAATTCCCTCATATCAGAGGGAGGGTTTACCACATTTTCAACACTTTTTCTTTTTAGGGAGGTGAATGCAAAATTAGTTCTTTGTTTTTTCTTCAGCATAACTGCACAGTATTGTTTTTAAGCCATTGACAGACTGCTTCTTCACATGTATCATTCTTATTTATCGATTAATAGTGAGAGATCATTAGTAGAAATGAATAATGCTTCGCCTTTATAGACCTCCAATTGCAATATCAATTTAATCAAGGAGAGATAAAAATATAGGACGGTGAACTTACCTGTTTGTTGACAAACGATACAAAGCCATAGCCTTTGGACTTCAGAGACTGGGGATCTCGGATTATTTTACAATCCCTGAAAATACACACAAAAAAATTACTCATTTATAGTTAATGTACCAGTCACTCAATCCACTCCTTCTCCTAATGGCTACCTATGGGATTTGGGAAAAAAAAAAAAAAGAATCATGATATTTCAAAAGTTTATCTATTCTCCAATGTAGTAGTTAGTTGGAAGTCCAAATTGGAAACACAAATGGAAATAAAGAGTTAAGTGGTTTTGCTTAATGAATAAACTGCACACTCGCTTAACCTTCCCTTATAGTGCTGGAACCAACTTCATGCTTATGCAAACAGGTTGGATCCAGGCCAGCCGCCAAGTAGATAAGCTGCTGTCTTGTAATCTAACCTGTTTGCTTCTATGGGTATCTTTCTTTACAAAATTTAAGCAGATAATTAAGGTTTTAGAAAGCAGACGACAAAATCTATTTTTGGAAAATTACCCAGCATTCTCAAGGTTAAACTATGTTGTTGTATGTAGACAATCATATAATGGGTTGTATTGTTTCTTCAAATTTCTTTTTCACCTCTCAAATCGTTGATGCCATTATATAACACATTGCTTGATATATCAAATGTTTATAAGCAAACATGTACAGTGAACCCTCGTTTATCCGAACACGTCCGTTCCCAACAAAATGTCCGGTTTACCGAATATCCGGACTAATGAAGCAGAGCATGTTCTTATTCACATTAAGACATAAACGGTCTGTATGAGCGGTGTATACTTATAACTCTTAAGCAAACGCCAAATTGTCGACCGTCCCAAATTGAAAGAGTTTTCAGAAAACATATCAAAACGTGATGAAATTCAATGATAATCTTCTGATATGGCAGAAAACATTGTGGGAAAAGGAGAAATTGCTCGTCACGAGCAATTTCTCCTTTACCCACAATGTTTTCAAAAGTCGTCTTCAATAAACTGGTCCAATAATTCCGTTCCCTTACAATTTTGTTCAGATTGCGAGACATCCGGATAATCGGGGTCCGGATAAACGAGGGTTCACTGTAAATCAATCTCTATACAATTGGATATTGAGAGTGAAACAAGAGTAATATATTATTTCCACTTGTGTTTGAAAGCCAAATATTTGAAATGGAAACAATTTATCAAGTATGTGAGATTTGTTAGTTTTTAAGATGACATGAGCGGATGAAATTCATTTTCTTTCACACTTTAGATGGAAAGATAGTGTCATACCACAAGCGTAAAAACACTGCTTTCTTTTACACTTCAAATGGGATAAAAGTGATGTAATACGAGTTACATCATGTGACTGAAAGCTTTTCAAATAGATATCTTTTAACACTATGTAGAAGGTAAGATAGATCATAAAAAAAACACATTTTGGTGAAAAGAGAAGTTCATTACCCTAATGTCACAAACAATTCAATTCTGATATTAACCTATGCAGCCTTTTCATTTGACACTTTCTAAACTTCAATAAATGAATTTAATTGCATCCGATTCAATTCACGAAGAACAGAACAGTGGGTTGAAGCAACAATATAATTGTTTTCAAAGATAACTGCAACAAAGAGCAAAATAATATTCCCAGAAGATACAGGAGTCTAAAAGGAGATTCATCAAGCCTAGAATTCCCCGAGAAAGCATCATACTGGTACATATTTGGAAGCAATCTTTACTTGTAACGGTCTTACGAGACTTTCCTTCAAAATGATATCGCATTATCCCCTACTTTCAGGCAGATTGTTTGCTTTAAATAATTGATGAAAATACTAAACACAAACAGCCAGCCCAAGATCCAACTAGACTTGTATTTCTATAGGCGCTATTAGGATCAATAGGGATCTTGCATAGCGCTGAGGAAGTTTCAAATAATATGCAAATCTAATCGCGCAAACTATGATGAATGATACAATCTTTTAACATCTGATATTTTATACCCTTCACAGTATAACAGTTCCCTTTTTGTCAACAACCCCTTCTACACTATGCAATCTCTTGTCTTTCATTGAGTTTATTAAAATGGTGTTTAATGTCAACAATTTTTCAGATATGTTCGGCTTTCCTGGATTCACCAGTACAGTGTTAATTTTAGAATTGAAAGTTATCGTGTCCTTTTGGACACACATCTTTTGAAACTATGTGTCCAAGGGTATAACTATGCGTCTGAGTACCAATGATCCAAGCTGTAAGAACATGTCAAATAGTATAACACTTGTTATTAATGATAATAATCTTAGCTTAAATGACTCAAAACAATGCAGATTTGATAGAAAGAAAGCATGAGACAGCATGCTTTATGATGTTTACTACATTGTAAACATTACTTGTGCTGATGAGAATGCTTCTGGCTGGACACGTATCTTTTGAAATGATGTGTCCCGAGCAATTTTTATGTATATATGACGCGGGACGCAGATGTAAAATTATCACTGCCAGTACTAGGCTCGGGCTCTGAAGTGTTTTGGCAATAGACTCACACACAAAACCAGACATACAAGTGGGGCTTGAACCATAGACCTGAGTAAGACTGCCAGAACCACTGGGCCATGTAGGACACTTAACTATTTCCTTCATATCTTTAAAATCATAGCAGGCAGATTAAGATACAGGCCTATTCCTGTAGCTCTGTTTTCTATTGCTTTTTATAAACGCTATATTGTGGGTACTCATAAAAATTGTCTCAATGACACAATTCTGTTCAGCACACATAATAATGATGTATGCCTCAATATCTGGATCACTTGCAATGTATGGAGTTCAAACCCTGGCTCTGCAATATCCTTACCAACACTGAATGCAGTTGATGCAGTATTATCTCACAAAGTTGGGCAGTAATTTCATCGCTATCAACCCTTAGAATGCTGGGTAATATGCTTAAAAAAAAGATTTTTGTGTCGTTGGCTTTCCAAAACCTTAAATATCTGATTTTTGATGGGGAAAGATACTCAGAGTAGCAAGCAGGTTAGATCACAGGGCAGCCACCAATTTACTTGGGGGCTGGCCTGGATCCAACCTGTTTGCATAAGCATGAAGTTGGTTCCAGCACTATAAGGGTTAACCTTTCACTGACATGCAGGAGCTTTGTTCAACTCTTGTGAGAAAAAAAGAGGAATTGAGGATGGATATTGATCCTGACTGACAGTTACATCAACATATAAAAGTAAAGCCTATCCTTCAATATAAACACATATGAATGCATAGATGACTTTTATGCACTTGGCATGGGTGTTACGCATCAAACAAATTTTAACAAATTTGATCAATGTCCTTGGGACATTTTCTGTATCAGCATTAACAAAGAAATGTGTTGACAACTTCTAAATAGGGTTCAGCACATCTTCATAGTGTTTTGCCTTTCTTGTTTTTTTTTTATCATCATTTCTTTATTTATTTTTTATCTTATTCTTTATATCAACCCAAAGGTTTAACAATAATCCTTTTAACCATTCATCGATTTATTTTATTGTTTCTGTGTGGATTTTTACAATGCATCATTATTACTTCAGTTTTGTTGCGATGCCCAACTCCAAATGATGGAGGAAGACCCCATACTCAGCTGCCCATAAGGGCCGGTAAAGCCCGGTAGAACCGTCAGCATCCGTTAGTCAGTTGGTAAGACTACCTCTCATGAAGATCCAAATGCCATCTCTGGAATTTGAACCCAGACTGAGAAGGGCCATGTGATATCATGTTCTGTACTCCATATACTATGCCTAAGAGGCCCCTCTACCCATTCGTTAATATGTCTGTGACTTTCCCGCATTAATACCAATAGCACACAGCATTCGTATGATTTGAAAAAATTCTTCCCTTCAAAGTTAAGTAATGGTATTAAACTAAGATGAATTTCCAGACTACTTCTTTTTTTTCAGTGTGATCACTTTGGTACCACATTCTGGGAGCTTTTAGATTTGCCAGGTTTTAACCTTTATGGACTAAACACTTTTTTAGTAACTTGGCTCTGGATTCATTTCTCAGTAAAATGTATTTCAGTTATATCAAAGCTTTCCTGGATTTCACCAGTACATACCTAAAGCTCTGCAGTGTCTTGCCCTAGAAAAATCCTGCTGGTGAGGGTTGAAGTGAAAGGCTATGCAGACCCCCCTCCCCCCTCCACACCAATTTCATAGACTACATTGCTGGAAAAAGTAAATGGGTAGAACCATCAACCTTTCATAAGGCTCACTCTTACACGTGCCTCACTTTCTTTGACCAGATATGGGTAGAACCATCAACCTTTCATAAGGCTCACTCTTACACGTGCCTCACTTTCTTTGACCAGATATGGGTAGAACCATCAACCTTTCATAAGGCTCACTCTTACACGTGCCTCACTTTCTTTGACCAGATATGGGTAGAACCATCAACCTTTCATAAGGCTCACTCTTACACGTGCCTCACTTTCTTTGACCAGATATGGGTAGAGCCATCAACCTTTCACAAGGCTCACTCTAACACGTGCCTCACTTTCTTTGACCAGATATGGGTAGAACCATCAACCTTTCATAAGGCTCACTCTTACACGTGCCTCACTTTCTTTGACCAGATATGGGTAGAACCATCAACCTTTCATAAGGCTCACTCTAACACGTGCCTCACTTTCTTTGACCAGATATGGGTAGAACCATCAACCTTTCATAAGGCTCACTCTTACACGTGCCTCACTTTCTTTGACCAGATATGGGCTTTGCTAGTCATAATGCTTACCCTGGGCCCGTTTTACTAAACAACTTACGGAAAATGTTTGCGTAAGTCATAATTGATTAACATGGATAGTATCTTCAATGAAAGTACAATATTGCAATGTGACACGTCATTGGAAGCGTCTCGGAGAGACGATTCCAATGATGTGTTACTTTGCAATATTACTTTGCCAAATATTGAAATAAAAGGACTTGTTGTTTTAGACTTACGCAAACATTTTCCGTAAGTTGTTTAGTAAAACGGGCCCCCTGTTTCTACAGTGTCATGGAGGGAAGAAGTCATATTAAAACGGGCGATTCGCAAATGTAGGGAGGCTTTCAGGGGGACCGCATCAGTAGATTTATCGTAAAACTGAGCAAAGAAGCCAGGGTTTCAGTTCAAATTAGCCGAGACAAATCCCAGTCGACCGTCCCTTAAGACACGTCTGCATTATTATTATCACATTTTGGCATCACTTGCTTGGTTATTGAACCAGGGACATCCCATTTACAAGGTCAACAATCCTAACAGTACACCACCGCAGTTGCAGCGGCAGGTTTGCAGCAAGTGTCAATGGTTGTCGAGTAAATCAAGCGGTGATAAGGAGAGACTTTCAAACTGCAGACATCAAGTCCTCTCCAACAGTGTTTCCGAGAAGATTCAAGGGCCGCTTGAAATCGATAGCCCTGCATTTCTCCTGATTTTCCTCACATAGAAATATGACCTTTCTGCATTGAGCAGTTTTTATGGATGAAATTTCTTCTTCTAGCATAACCACTTGAATTCAGCAACGGAAATAATCATTAAAGAGCCTTGGTGTACAGAACTGCTTTTTTTTTTTGCTTCCTGTACTGAACAACAACTTGATGTGATATGTTTGCAGCAGACGGCTTGCTTCAAAAGTTTTATTAAATTGTTCGAAAAAACTGTGAAGAAAAAAGAATTTTGACCCTTAGTATTTTTAATACTTGCATGATTGTGTATTTAATTAAATCTTAAGAAATAAAGATAATGATTACGGAGGTACAAACCAAAAACCATTATCTATATTGCTTATAATTCAAAAGCTTTCATACAGTGCATACTTCCTTTCACACAAAAAAACATTTTTTCTTTCCCTAAAAGAAAGCTGAAACCTGATAAAAAATTTCATTGTTGTCAAAAACTAAAAAAAATATTCTCAATTCAAAATCACTCTTATTTCAATGTTCTCTAAATAAGAGATATAAAATATGCAATGTACAAACAAACAATGACTTTCTTGTGACAATCACAAACTCTCTTGGGTTTGGTTAGCTCCAATAATACAGGCAGGTTAGCATGATCTTCAATGAATATAAGAAAAAACAATAATGAAAGATAAAAAGAAAGATCATACATATTATTTTTGCGTCACGAAGACTGGTCGACTTGTCACCAGGTCATCATCAGTGCGCTGTTCTGGGAAAAATTAGGAAGAAAGAGGCATTAATAGAAATCTACAATCTATTATTAATGGTTTTGTTTTCTTAAAGTCTTTAAACCAATTAAAAAATCTAATTAAAGAGAATGTTGTCTATTCATTGCCCAATACTTACCTTATTTAAGATGTCACAAGATGACAATCATAATCATTATCAGACAAACCTGATTAAATTTCCCAGACATATAGCTGGCTGTTTAAAGCAATCAATATGATATTGTACTATGCAATGCTTCATTCTTTCAGCACAGATCAAACTATTGTTTGCCAAAGTATGAAAATCAGACCATGTTTCCAATGTCTGCTCAGTAAGAGATCTAACAATTAAAGAATTGGATGACAATACAGGATATTACCCTAGCAAGTGTCACTCCGCATTTATGGATTTATTTCTAGCTCGGTTAAAAAGTAGTGCTTGACTTTAATTGAAGATGAAGGAAAATAGAAAATAGCTCGTCAACTTGCCAATTTCTGGTTCTTATCCCTCTTCTACAGATGTATCTCCAAACATTACTGAATGTCATTGTTATTGATTTTGTGGATTTTAGAGTAAAGACAGTTGAACAGAATTCAAGGGGTCAATGCAAGACTATAGAAAATGCTTCACGTATGTGAAGCATTCTTGCATTTGACCCTTGAGATGGAAGCTGGCATCAACGATTGCTCAAGTCCTTTTATTTTATATAATCAAACGTAAGTCATTGGCTCATGAGGACCCTATATCATAGCCATGTGTAACACTTGTAAAGGTCTTACACTTGTATAATACTGATATGCTTATCATTGCCGGAAGAATGAATATGAAAATCTCAATTTCATGCTAATTGGGATAATCATTCCCAGGAACCACAATGTGTAATGTATAATAAAAAAAGAATAAATTTAAAATCATACATAAACCTAAGTAAGCCCTTGTCTTCAAATTGAAGATTGCCCATGTTATGCCGTACCTGAGAAAAAGCAATAAAACATTGGTCAGATAGAATCCTTGTAATAATTCATAGATCAAACCTCAAACTCTACAATTGATTCTTAATTGTTCAATTACAAAAATTGATATAGACTTTAGAATCATTAGTTTTTCAAAAATAGAAATTAATGCATGATCAAAATAAGTTTCTTCTAAAGAATGATATAGAAAAAGTTATTCTATCAAAATGACAAATCTATAAAGGCCCCTATTTGAAATGCAGGACACAATAATTATTGAAAAATGAAAAATAATTGCTGTTGACAAAAAACAGAACTGATATTAACCATATTCATGACTTGTGATTGATACAAAACACGATGGTGAATACATGACAATATCTTCCATCAGGAACACATTTAGACATTTGTCTTAACAATTGTTTCTACATATACATCCTTCTATGTCTGATGGAAAAATGTTCTGCTTTCAACAAATTAATTATGCATACACCAGGCTTACTTTGGAAGGATATATTTTTGTACAGATTGTCCAATCCCAGTTTTTTACATGGATGCTTTGGCTGGTTTTGTCTAATACAGACTTATTACATGAATGCTTTGTTTTGTTTAGTCTATTACAGACTTTTTACATGGATGCTTAGTCTATCACAGACTTTACATGGATGTTTTGGTTTGTCTATAAGAGACTTTTTACGTGGATGCTTTGGTTTGTTTCGTCTATAAGAGACTTTTTACATAGATGCTTTGGTTTGTTTTGTCTATAACAGACTTTTTATATGGATGCTTTGGTTTATACTGTATACTGCAGGTTTTTTACATGGATGCTTTGATTTACATTTCCTAATGCAGTTTTTACATAGAAGGTAAGTTTCTGATCACGGTCTATTGCCATAATTTTACATGGATTGGTATAGCTTGTCTATGGCAACTTTTTTACATGTATGACTTCTTTTTCCTAAATAAGCCATATCAAAGATAACCTCAAGGCTATGTCAGACCCTTTTAATAAATGTCCACTTCTTTTATCTTATATAAGAAACATTGAAACAATAACATTGAGCACACAGGACAAAATAATGAAAATCTAAGAGAAAAAAGCATCCATACACAGCTGATTTCCAGCCCTTATTCTTGTGTGTAGAGATTCCCGACTTATAAACCATCAAAGATGAGCTCCCTCCAAGCCAAGCAGGTTATCTGAGATGGAAAAGAAGGCATACTGATGGAATATTTGCCATTTTTGTAACCCAAAAAAGCAATCTGTGACATAACAAAATTGATAATAAAAGGCAGATATTTCCACGTCTAGCTCTTATAGTGCTTGGACCGACTTCATGCTTATGCAAACACGTAAGATCCAGGCCAGTCGCAAAGTAAATTGGTGGCTGGCCTGTGATCTAACCTGTTTGCAACTCCAAGTATCTATCCTCACCAAAATTAAGCAGATTTTGAAAGTTTTGGAAAGCAGACCACACAAAAATCTATTTTTTAAAAAATTACCCAGAATTTTAAGGGCTAGTATATGATGTTTAAGAATTGAGGACTTCAATCCGAGATACAGGATTTCCTTAGTCTCCATTTCTTCTTTTTTGCACGCAGTCCTCTTGAGGGTTTAATGAAAGACTATTATAAGTACTCTACTTTTGTAAAGGACTAATGCTAGTCTTGCACTGAACTCTTGACTTGAGAGCTCTTATTAGATTTTAATCCATAAGCTTAAAACAATAAGAACCAACAACAATGCATTTAACGTGAAATAACAATAAAGCCATTATGCCTGCAGCATTTGAAAAATCTTATTATTTTTATGAAATGGTTAACAATGTAAGACAATGGAATCCAAGGGGAGATTACTCCTGTATAAACAACTCGGCTGAAAATAACTGTAACAGATTTCCTTACCAAAAAAAACACACACGCGAAAAGGAAAAAAAAAAAGGCATTCAATAAACAAACCCCATTGTTACCATCTCATTACTGGGAACATTGAACAACAGACTATCCCCCCCTTGTTTTAACCTTTAAATTATTTCCTTAATTACCCAACAGAAATCTGTTCTTTTCAATTCCCACAAGGCCTGGCACTTTCCCGATGAAAGTGCAATTATAGGAAAAGGCACAATGAAAATGCACACTTTTCTTTATCAGGTATGATCAAGAAAGCTTGTAGGTAGCCTTTTATGGGAAAAACTTGAGGGATGATTACAACACTATATTATCCTGTCACTAGTGTCATTTTAGGACCGATAACCAGGTGCTGTATAACATTTGTGCTATCCGGCACTAACCATATAACACATGCATGTGACGAATTATGACGTCATAAGAACGCCATGACGTCATTTTTACATCACTCTACTTAATTTTTTCCTTTTTTCTCGGAATTTCTTTACATCTTGTTTGTTTGAAAGAATATGTAAAGGTAACAGGATAAATAGAATAGAAAGTTGTTGTCTTTGAATTGGAAAAGTTATCGGGCTCGGCTTCGGATTATTATCCATTTCGCCTTCGGCTCACCGGATAATATTCCTAAGCCTTGCCCGATAACATTTCCGATTCACGACACCAACCATCTATTCTCTATATAGCCCTTTGCAGAAGCAAAATTTAAGGTGGTTTAACATTGAACTTATCAGCCATTTGGGACTTTGCATGGTGAAATATCATTCAATATGCAACTTCAACTCGAGGGTTCAGTGCAATACTATAGTAAGTGCTTCATGAAGCACTTACTATAGTCTTGCACTGAACCCTCGAAATGAAATTATTATTATTTAAGATAACAATATTAACAAATAGAAGGACATTTTGTACTTCCTTTTGCTGACATGTTCTACTGTGGAAATTCACAAATTGTGGCAAGCGGTAAAAGAATTTCGGCACCTGTAAAGTTGCACATGTCAAATTGAAATGCATCTTATTTACTTACACATGATCTTGTCACATCTGCAGGAAATGTTTCCCAAGTAATTGACAAATCATACCAGAATCTTCCTGACAGTTTTATACTGTGTCGGAAGGTTGAGGGTTTCCAAATCATCATTTTGATTCCATTAGTTGCATTACATATATTGTGTAACGCATTGTTATCACTCTGCACAAAATGGCAGCATTGCATGTATTACGGTGCTAAATAAATGATCATGAAATATGAGTGAAAGAGTACATTAAATTTCAACCAATTTTCCATTAGTCCAGTTCAGAGTAACCATTCATCTTTTTTATCATCTTCAGCCCTTTTTGGGTAACTCTTTAACATGACAAACCTTAATCAACACATTATCAAACCTTATCCCTTAGAATGCTGGGTAATTTCTGAAAAAAGATCTTTGTGTCGTCTGCTTTCCCAAACCTTTCAAACCCTGGACCCCTAAGTTTTATGTTCTCCACCTTACCCACTGGGCTACATTTTTAGTGTTCAACGAAGAAAATATATGGTAACACTTAAAGTTCACACAGATGAAGCACCTAGTATAGTAATGCATTGAATTTTCCTCATTATGTAATGATGCTACTTTTGTCCAGAGCAATCCATATATCATGGACTGTTGACAAAGGTACCAGACAGACTCTATCTCCGTTCTTATCCTTCTATAATTACATTACGCAAATGTCATCGTCATGCCTAGACATTAACCTCTTACCAAAAAATCCCAAGGTAATCTCTTTTCTTTTTTCTGTCTATGAAATATTGCACCTTGTTAGGAATTGTTCTGTTATAACATCGCTTCCATGGAATTCACCTGGAACTGACTTCATGCTTATGCAAACAGATTGGATCCAGGCGAGCCCCCAAGTAAATTGGCGGCTGGCCTGTGATCTAACCTGTTTGCTAATCTGAGTATCTTTCCTCAGCAAAATCAAGCAGATTTTGAAGATTTTGAAAAGCAGATGACACAACAAACTATTTTCAGAAAATTACCCAGCATTCATATGGTTAACCACTTGACCATGCAAAACCTTGGACCAAACCTTTGTATGCCTTATAGATATTCTCGTTCATGTTTCTGCTCTTAATTTCAATCCAAGCCGCAACACGCAATATAAAATGGTGAAATTTGGGAGGGAAGTATCAAGAACAGAAAGCCAAGTTTCCAATCCTTACATGTTGTCAACCGGTCCGTCATGCACTTCTATTGCAGACGTCCCATCTCATTCACATTCAATTACCGTAGAAAGGAAATTACACAGACAAATGGTTAAAGAATCTACTGGAAACAACTGTTACCCACATAATCCATTATCCAATAAGGACGTTATTTTCACGCATCTGCATCGGACAGGGCAAGAGAATATTGAAATAGAAGAACAAATTTGGTTGGTTGTTTATATGAGGTTTAACCATTAGATTGTTTGGTAATTTTCTTGAAATAGATTTTTGTGTCGTCTGCTTTTCAAAACCTTAGATATCTGCCTAATGTTGATGAGGAAAGATACTCAGAGTAGCAAACAGATTAGATCACAGGCCAGCTACCAATTTACTGGGTGGCTGGCTTGTGATCTAACCTGTTTGCATAAGCATGAAGTCCGTTCCTACACTATAAAAGGAAATGATATGTCAATAGTTTTTCAGATATATTTTCATGCCTTGTTCATAACAGATGAATGAAAACTCCTTACTCTACTGCCCATAATGGTTAGCCAAGCTGAGTAGCACCGTTTGCATTCTACAAGTCTGTCATGAGACTTCCTTTCATATAAATCCAAATACTTGTTCCAGGATTAAGCCCACATTTAGAGGGGCCATGTGATTTATTCGTAGTTCTATACTTCTACAATAAGACTAGGGAGGCCCATCTTTAAATGAATATGAATGATATAAACGCATGAAAACAAAGATAAATCGGCTATCATTGATCTGAAATAAACATTTCCTGATACTCTAAATTTGGCATACACATAACCTTGCTTACCCTTTGTCTTAAAATGAAGACACTTTTACAGATGATAAAGTACAGAAACCTTTGTGGCAGGTATAGAAATTGCATTTATGTTTTTTTCATTTTTTTGGTTACAATGTGTTTAGTTTTTAAAGCTCTTACCATTGCAGAAGGTCCTTAACCTTTCACAGTGGAAGGAATTCTCAAGGGTAACTAAGAGATAATTGGTACTGGGTTTTGCAAAGGAAAATTGTTTCTCAAATTTTATATTGCTGATGATGTATTGAGCCTTTGTCAGCAAATGGGGGCACTAATCAGAAAAGCATTACTCATTATTAAGGCGTTACACTCTTATTCTCTTATCAAGAAATGAGGACTAGATATGGGAGCATTGCAATGTATCTGTTGTAATGCTTGCAGACCATTATCAACAATGCAATGCTTCCTATATTGTGGGTACCCGTAAGGATTGTCTTTTGGAGACCATCCTAATGCGTACCCACCACATAGGATGAATTGCGCTGTTGATTTTCTCTAGATGGTTAACATGCATACCCACAATATAGAATAAATTGCATTATAGAATTTCTTTGACCGTTTGGGTTGTAGCACCATGTCATTAATTTTTCAGTAAGTTACAGCTCTCCTGGACCTTTTAGAACTAGGCAAGGTCTCTTAAGTGTGTTGCGAAGCACATTACTTCAAAACTAGATGTATCTGTTGGACTTGAACCCAGGATCCCTGAGTTCCCAAACCAACACATTAACCACTTTGCAGCACAGGCAACTTGTGGATTTTCTCTATAAGACCATCCTAATGAGTACCTACAATGAAGGGTGTAGAGAAGGAACATATCATAACAGCAAGAGTAGTCCAGTACTCCTGTTTACTCAACTTTATCAAGAAACAGATTACCAAGAATACACTAATTTCAATCTTTTACATAAAAACCTCGTGCACTTGCTTCTTTAGCTCTGATGTGAAACTTAATTTCCAATCCTGATGCAGCACTATATTTCTGATATATCATAACTTAATTTGTCATCATTTGCTAGCACATGCAATTGGAGACAATACTTTGTCATCGAGTACAATGGGACAAATCAATCTTTGTTATTTAGTTACATTCTTTACAACTGAAATACAATTAAATTCTCATCCACTGTCATTATAGACTTTCAGGGTAATGCCATTCTATTTAGCCTGATGATGGTGATGGTGATGATGATGATGATACAACTTTATTTTGAATGGCTAAAAGTAAAAATAAAATTCTGAATCTATTTTCTCCCAATTTGTTCAAATTTCCTTAATGATAATGTATGAGGATAAATATTCATTAAAGTCTCAATGTATTACTACCAAGTAATTTATTTCTAATTATAATTGTTTGTTTGTTTTGGGTTTCCTATGATTCACCATTAATATTACTAGGCTAGGGCTCTTAACCCTTTCCCAAACAACAAATTTTGGACTGTCCCAAATTGAAAGTTTGCAGACAACATTTAAAAATTTGATGAAATTGAAAAATATTCTTTAGGTAGAGCAGAAAACCTTGTGGGAAAAGGAGAAATTGTTTGTTATGAGCAATTTCTCCTTTTCCCACAATTTTTTCTAAAGTTGTCTGCAACAAAGTAGTCAAATGTCATTATTGTTTGGGAAAGGGTTAAAGGTTCTTGTTCACAGAAGTGGGAAAATTTGGAAGTTGAGAATGTATTACTTTAAAACTGTATGACAGCTATTCTTTTGTATCAAACATACAGAAGAATAGCCATTAGAATCAAAATAAGTTTGAATTGAAGTTTTTAGATCCTGCACATAGTGAATTAATATGCATTTATATCCCAAAGTGATGAAACGGTTTTAAGACCTACCCCAATTAGCTGTACACAGATCTATTGAAAGTTCTTGAATCAAATGTACCCCCAATAACTATTATTAATTGCAAATCATACACAATACAAAAACTCTAAAGGTGATGAAATAACCTCGAATACCTAATCACAAGCCAATTTCCTTTTCTGTCAATTACCTTGATGATCAGGAGCAATGACCAGCTTTAAAATCTTGTGGTTTTCCACAAATGCATGAGTATGGATACATTTACTAACAATATCTGACAATATCTTAGTTTGCTCTATAAACATAGTGCCACTGTCAATGTAAATAAAAGAATGTTATTCCCCAGTTGATTCAATATTTGCATTCCCTACAAGCCAATAGCGAAAAAAGCACTGTCCCATTCCAAATTACATTGAAAGGGAGCAATCTTTATGCCTCCAGACAATACAATGTAGAAAAGCATAACCTCCATGGTGGAATCGAAGTAACCTATACAAGCCAATTCTGTAATGGCATTTAAGAGTATTTCCAACATTTTTTTTGTACCTACTTATGACCATCTAACAAACATTGTCTTTACAATCAATAAATACCAAGGCCATCAAAAAGTAGAAATGGAGAAGCGCTAGTCCTTCCATTGGTGGCCAATGAGAATGGAGGATTCTTCCATCAGTGGCCAATGAAAGAGGATTATAACATAGGATGATTCTTATATCGTCTCGTAAGTGCCCAACAAAAATGAAGAATTTTTCCATCCTAACATAAGTGGTCAGTAAAAAGGGAGGATTCTGCCAATATTACATAAGTGGCCAGTAAAAAGGGAGGATTCTGCAAATATCACATAAGTGGCCAATGAAAGGATGATGCTTCCATCCTTACATATGAGGCCAAAGAAGGTGGATGATTCTGCCATTCTCACATAAGTGGCCAATGAAAAGGAATTATGTTGCCATCCTCATTTAAGTAGCCAATGAAAAGGGATGCTTCAGCAAGTTATGACAAGGGTATCAATTTCCCAGACTTTCAATTTAATAACGAATCCTTTTTTCTGGTGAGCTAAGCTATATTTCATAATATTATGCAATATCCTTTCTTCATGTAGAGAGGCTGGGATTCCAATGCCATTAAGCCCTTTCTATGGAACAACACATAAATATCATCCTTTCATATTCTGATCCCACGTCTGCAGGCAATTGCCAATTTTTAAAAATTTCAAAAAAACAAATTGCAATTAATCTCTTTAACTCAGGTCTGCCTTAATATTAAAAATATACCTAAAGCTTATCGAGAAAGGGAAAAATTAGCTGAATGATATTGGTAATGCATCTCTTTCCACTGGATCAAGTTTATAATTGATATGAAAGGGTCATTTGAGAAGCAGGGAATATAATAACTAGCAGCACAGTGCACAAAGTTGATCATATATCAAGTTATATTGCCTGGCTGCATTATCCCAGATCAACAACGCTTCTGTGACTACGATACAGTGCCAAGTAAGTTTACAACGGCCTATGGTAGTTTTATGATGGTACTTTGAAAGGCAGAAATAGTTCCACTTAGAACAATGAAAGTTTTGTTATCTATGAAAGTTTCACATTGGTTTTACCTCCGAAGTCACAAAGTAAAATCCCAGACAATGATGGATAGATGTCTTTTAACCCCTGTCCCCATAGTGGAATATGGGACGGGACAAAACTGAAAGCAACAGTCAATATCAATTCCAAAAAGGTTAAAAAGAAAAAATTATTTTTGCTTCTTTTAGAAAAATAACAACATCTTTTCGTAACAGAAAGAGCAATTGCCCATTAGGAGCAGTAATCCATATCTACCACAGTGGTTTCTATAGTCTTCAGCAGCAAACACATCATTCCAGGGGAGTGCAAATATTTCATATTTTGAAATGACTCAATTTTGAACACACTCAGGGGTATGACACTCTCTGTATCACATTCCGGTATTCAATCCCCTTAATTGGTATCCAATTGACACAAAAGCGATATGAATTCATTGATTGGTGCAGGTTCTCCAAACCATCAACAGTACGAGTCAAGCTGGGAATAGGGAGATTCAGGTCTCTATTAACACAGGGCAGTGCCAGGTTTTCCTATTAACACAGGGCAGTGCCAGGTTTTCCTATTAACACAGGGCAGTGCCAGGTTTTCCTATTAACATAGGGTAATGCCAGGTTTTCCTTTGTATGAAATAACACATTCTCTGTTAAATGGAATTCTGTGACTCATTCAACTTTGTTTTAAATATATGCAAAATAACATTTAAAAGGTGTTGGTTTGCTTAGGAATTGTGATGACATGATGACAAAAGCATTGTATGAATAGATGGGGTTTTACTGCACATTGACTTTAACATAACCAGAAGTTGCTCACATCATAACTTCCTAAATTTTTCTAAAACATCTGCTAAAACAAGTTTTTTAAAAAAATATATGAAAAAAAGAAACAAGCCAAGGAAATACCATAAAAGGTTTGACGCAAAACAAAGTTTAGTGTTCACTTTTCAAGACATCTTCTCAACTAAGTTTAGTGTTCATTTTTCAAGACGTCTTCTCAAGACCTTCAATGTATTTTACTTCGAATTGAGATTTTCCTCTATGGAACACTTTCACCAGGAAATATTTCTAAAGCAGTCTCCAAAAGAATTTGAGTATCAAAAGGAAGGGGAAAATAATTAGAAAATAGAACAAACATTGACATAATCTTGACAAGAAATGAGAAAAAGTAAAATAAATTCTCTGGTTTCCACATTTTAAAACCATGTCTGCAACAAACACCTTTCATCACCTGCATCAAAAGAAACATTCAAAGTACACACAGAAGGTTGGTGCAAGACTATGGCTAGTCCTTCACAAAATGCAAAAAACTATCCGTAATCATGCACACCAATCCCACATCATGCTCCACCTCAGGGGACACCTCAATATGAATTGATAATGTACCGGGGAGACGAGGAATTATGGCAAATTATGCTTTAAGAGCTCCAACCAACCCAAATACACAATAACTGTCCATGCTCCAAAGAAAGTAATAGGTTAGCAATGAGACTCCTGGGAAATAAACCTCTATACAATTCCGATGTTTGGATCTTTCTTTGGATCTGCGGGATGCCCATGTGGGTTTCAGGGTCAGCCATGTGGCAACTGGATGTGTTTGTATTTACATATATGGCATGGATCCCGCACCATCGGGGGAGCATTCCATAAACATTGGAACCGAGATAGCAGACATCACCGCCACTAATGCAAAACCCAACTCGTCGGTAACACCGCCGTGCCAGACATGCCACATTTGGATGGCTCTTCCGTCTAGTAATTCAACACATCATAGTATAGAGTGTGGAGATATGTCCAAATTGAAAGCAATAACACAGCAAATTAACCCTTAGAACTTTGGGTTATTTTCAGAAAAATAGATTTCTGTGTTGTCTGCCTTCCAAAACCGTCTTCCAAAGATCTGCTTAAATTTGATGTGGAAAGATACTCAGAGTAGGAAACAGGTTAGATAACAGGCCAGTCGCCAATTTACTTGGTGATTTGCCTGAATCTAACCTATTTGCATAAGCATGATGTCAGTTCCAGCACTATAAGGGCTAAGGATTCCTTTTATGTTTTGATTATGTAGGTTTTACATTGCATCAACACTAATTCAGTTATGCTGCGATGCAAAACTCTTATGGAGGAAGACCAATACTTTACTGCCCATGAAAAGACCAGTAAAAGGGGTAAAATCATCTGCATTCTCTAACTCATGAAAACCAAAATGCCATCACTGAGATTCTAACCCCATGCAGAGAGGGGCCATTCTTTACTCTAATCACGAGGCCACGGCGGGGCCTAAGGCTTCAGAGCAAGACTATAGTAAGTGCTTCATTAAATGTTTTTTCTGCATGATTATCAGTCAATCTACCACAATGTTTGCACAAATTGAAATCGTCAATGGAAAATAATTCTATCAATTAAAATTTGCTGTCTGTGCAGAAAAACAAACTTTGTAGGCATCAATAGGTTACACTGAATAGAAAAAGACAGAATTCTTGGGGATTGGATTAAAAGTTACCCAAATGCCAACCGCTGTTAAAGCTAACTTTCAGCTTCAGAAATTTTCGAATAGACACGAAACAACTTCCAATTTACTTCCAAAGCCCTGCATTGAATTTTGAGACTTTTTTCAGTGTAAAACTATGCAAGTCCTTCACAAAACTTTAAAGACATACAATAAGTGTGCCAATGGACCATCATTTTCCTTGATAAAATCTACAAATCTTCACCTTTCCCACATTTACATGGAATGTTTAATGCAAGACCAGAGTACGTTCTTCACAAATGTGGATCAGTAAATACAGTCATGTAATAAACCCTGGACTAGATTATCAGTCAAACATCAATGTTTCGAGGAAATCTATTCCTCTTAGTTTATATTGAGTTTTACGTCGTCACAATGCGTCAGTTATATGATACCCCTTTCCTTGGTCCACCAGTAC
Organism: Cerastoderma edule; assembly: GCA_947846245.1. Lineage (NCBI taxonomy): Eukaryota > Metazoa > Mollusca > Bivalvia > Cardiida > Cardiidae > Cerastoderma > Cerastoderma edule. Next base: position 25,676,575 of record OX401415.1, read on the forward strand.
TAGGCAAGGGCTCTGAAATGTCTTGCAAAAGGTCACTCCAATAAAACCAACTTGCTAATCTACTTATTTAAACAAAAACATAACTCCCAACAAAAAGACTTCTACTGTCATACACTGTAGACATAAACCTTCTTAATTGAATGAGTAAAGGGTTAATACCCCCTGTCTGCTTTCCAGGGAAATTCAATTAAACTTGAACATTAAATTTTGTAAATTGTCCCAACGTCTATCCAATGTTATAATAGAATGTATCAGATAAAATGCTTCGTTCCCCACAAAAATTGAAGGCAATGTCTGATGGGAAGACATTTCTCAGAATTTTGTCTTCACAATACTTTCGTCATACAACAAGAAGCTAGTCCTGTTTCTAAAAATAGTAAACTAATTGTAACACATTTCGTAATAATAAGTTTTGTAACTGCTCCAAATTGAAAGCAACAGCAGATGACAAACAAACAGTATGAAATAAATACATTTTCTTTTACGATATTGGACGGAAACTATTGTGACTATGACAATGAATTAATACTTAGAAACAAGTTGTCCTTTAGTCACAGAGGATTTTAAGGACTTCTACAGCAGATGTGTACACTGAGAAATCATAGACTGATATGGATGACTTAACAATTATAGTGCTGGAACCAACTTCACATCAATGCAAACATGTAAGATCCAGGCTAGCCGCCAAGTAAATTGGCGGCTGGCCTGAAATCTAACCTGTTTGCTACTCTGAGTACCTCTAATCAGAATTAAGCAGATATTTTGGGTTTTGAAAAGCAGACGACACAAAAGTCTACATTTAAAAAATTACCCAGCATTCTAGGGGTTATACTCTCCATACAAGTTAGTTTTGATCGGTATTGTACTTCAGAAAACCTGGCCAGACAATGGGCCCAGGACAAGAAAATCCTTTCATCCAAATGTTTCTACAAGTCATCTCCAAATCAATGTGTCTGAATTTATCCTCCACATTTGACCAAGAATGGGTGGGAAAGAGGGCTCCATATCTGCATTAAGTATTGTCCCATGCCTGTAAGCGTTTGCTTCCCTATAAAAATGTGATATTATTTCATAGAGCCATTTTGTAAATAGACTATTTACACAGACAAATCAGGAAACCATTTTGACAAGAGAAGAAATTTCCTCAAGACTTCCAATTTCCCCCCTTGATGGTTTCGTAATCAACATCCCAAAAGAAACAAAATTTTCAAAATTTACAATTGTTATCTACTGTTGCTTTTGAATGGAACCAGTCACAAAAGCTAATATTGAGGACTGTGTTAGATTGCATGGAACTGAATCAAGCCATATTCAAAGATCAATTTTCTTTTTTTATTATATGGGTTTTACATCACATCAACATTATTTCGGTTATGTAGCGATGCCCCTCTCTTAATAATGGAGGAAGACCCCATACTCAACTGCCCATAAGCGCTGGTCAAGGCGGGTAGAACCATCGGCATTCCGTAAGTCAGTCGGGAGACTGCCTCTCATGAAAATCCATATCCCTCTCAGGATTTGAACCCACGCGGAGAGGGGCCATGTGATTTCAAGTTCTGTACTCTAACCACTAGGCCACGGAGGCCCCCCTCTAAGATCAAGAAAAAAGCCTTCTTTATCCAAGACAAGATCAAGATTTACATTTAATGATTCTTAATCCTAATGCCATATGACAGAAATCAACAACCAATGCTTATATTGAGGGGTTAATGCAAGGCCATAGTAAGTGGTTCATAAATGTTAAGAAAGCAATTACTAAAGCGTTGCTTTGAACCATGATACAAATTGCTGTTTTGCCAGAACAAATATAACCAAGAAACAGAACATATTCTGCATCTTAACATTTGGAACAAAATTCAGTACTCTAAATGTCTCCCGTATAAGCAGAAAACAGGAGGATCCCTACAAGGGTCGTCTAAAATCACCAAGTCTGCCAATAAATTCTGTAGGCTGCTATGCTATCAGATAAGAATTGGCTCCCATTGTATTGCCTACAAGTACATAAAGGTGGGATGGACAAAAGAAAGGAAATTACAATCATGCCCAGCAGTTAAAAGAAACATTTTCTTAATCATGATTTGTTAATGTAGTGGATTTTAGTAGTTTTATCAATTATCAATTTTCCAATACATTGTTTTCCCATATTAAGTCAATAGTTTTTCAGAAAGCTTCAAATATTATACTTGGACAATATTGGAGACATTAATAAATTTTGTCGTCTGTGACTCTTTCTTTTTTTTCTTATTTTCTTTTTTTGCTTACAATACTTTACACATTAACCCATTTAACTTTCATAAGACTGATCATTTTCTCGTTTTTATTAAAAGATTTACAAGACACTTAAATGCCACAGGACCCCAGTCAATGAAAAGCAAGGGGATAAATGAGAATTTATCATACGGCAAAAACCTCACTTGGGGAAAGCATAAGAATGAGATCCAAGTCATTGCATCACTCTGAAGGGTTTTAAGCAGCAGGATAGGCTTGAAAATATGACAAGAAAGATTAAATATTCATAACGTTGAAACGTTAGACACCACAAAAACTGAGTTTTTCTCGTAAACTGAACAATTTCTTGACAGTTTAAGGATCTAAAGTTCTCGCCTACAGTTTGTTGTTCGATATGTTATTGCAAGTGAAGTTTATAGTCTTGTATTGATGAAAGTACTTCATTGAAACATGTTTGTCTGGATGCAGATTATGCCTTCAATATAAAATAGTACATGTGTTACAATGAAAAAAAAAAAATATTAACAGGTCTTTGTCCTATTTTTCCTACAATACTTTAATATGTTTTGAATCATAATTTAATTTTTCAAGAAAGAAATATTATTTTACACTTCAAACAAGTCTTAATTCATTCTACATAAAGCTTCACCACTTCACACTGTTCTGACCGGGACTTCTTGAGTCTCCCTAAAGACAAATCTTTGAGAATATTATAAGAAAAGTTAACAAACTCTCATATTATAGGTTATAAAAATGTACCAAGTAAGGTAAGCTTGTTTATCTTTAATAGGGCGAAAGCATGGTCCTGGCTTATGAAGATGTTGGAGATGACTGTTTGCGAATTTAGACTCATAAAGAGGTTACCATTTCGAGGGTTCAATGCAATACTATAGTAAGTGCTTCATGTTTGTCCAGCTTAAAGGCATCCTCCCAAAGCCAACTTTCATTTTGCTTCACTAAACCCTAAATTGTGTGTACTAATCAGAAGTGTTTCCACAAAGCAGGATTAACATATTAGTTTTAGAACTACTGCAGATTAAAGACCCTCGTATCCCCTCTTAAACAGACCAGTTTGGTGCATAGATGTATGCATTAAAATGATGCACTTACATCAGTTAATGGTAAAAATCAAGGTATTATTTAGAATCGGTTTTGTTTAATCCACCAAGTTTCTCTTATGTGGCTACTAAAGTACATTTTTAGACATATAACAAACATATAAGCCTGTAAAATAGATTACCAGACACCAATATAAAGAAACACATAAAAATGAATTAAAGAGATTAATAAAATAAATACATAACAATATTAATAATACTTACGAAAGTTCTCCAAATACTTGAAAGGCACCTTTTAGTTGGTGTGTTTCTATGTCTGAACTTAAATCACCAACAAATATATGGAAATGCTCTGAAAATACAATAAAGAGAAGATTATCATCTCACATTTAATAACATATTTTTCACCTTTCACTTTCACAAATCTAGTTAATTACTTGTCAATTAGCTAATAAGTATGACTGTAATTAAAACACTAAAACAAAAGGAAAAATTTGAGAGGCACTAGGCCAATATTTAACCTGTTAGAATTAAAACACTTCCAAATACTTCAAGAAAACTTTTAATCACAAGGCAACTATCTTTTTTGGTCAAAATTCAAACAAAGTATTCTTTGTAAGTTTTGATAAAATATTTCAGCAATATCGAGCAAAAGTTCACATTTCTAATTACACCTGTAGTAACTAAGATTTACCTAGGCTAACAATTTCAATTTTGTAAGAGCAATTTCTGTTCTTCAAGCATCAAAGGTGCTTGTTCACAGATAAGAAAATTTAAAAGTCAAAACAAAAAGCTGTCAAAACAATAGATTTCGTATTGGTGTTTAATATACAATTAAGTAGCTATTGAAAGTATAATTTAATCAGGAAGCATCGATTTATCTAAGCTAAGTAGGTATAGCAGTTTATATGCGGTAGATCTCTAAAGCAATGTCACGCTTTTGGATTTAAACACATGTTAATTCATTGTATTCACACTTTAAAGCATGAAAAATAATTAAATTTTGGTTTCAATGACTAATTTTCGGTGTGTATAATATAACAGTAAAGATGTGGTGCAGTTTTAAAGAAATTAAATCAATCTTAATCTGTGAACAAGCAGCTTTAAATCAAAGAATCCAATATTACATTCAGGGATATTGCAAGAGTGCACCCATAGACAGGTTACCAAGGATAAGATGACATTATCCAAGGAACGTGGCCATTTCTGAGGGGGAATAGATCATGGGTCAATTGTTTGTTTGGACGGTGGTGAATGGGGACTTGTTAGTACCATTGTACGTCCAGTCTGTCTCAAATCAGAGGCAGAAATTCCCCATCTCTCATCAATTATTCTTGAAACTTTTCTCACTTCTATAAGAAATTTAGCTTTACGCATTACCACCTGACACCACATTTTTCAGTCCTTCAGCAGACAACTTTCAAAAAGCATAGTGGCAAAAGGAGAAATTACTTGTCACAAGCAATTTCTCTTTTTGACACAATGCTTTTTCAATCTATTCACATATACTGCAGAACTGAAAGGTTTTTCACATATTTACAAAGTTTTCTTATAGTCCTCTGCTTCAAGTAAAAATAAATGTTGTCAACAGGTTGTAAAGAGTTAATGATGCCGAAAAAGAAGATTTAAGAAATCACAGAGTCACACAAATAAATAAAGGAATTTCCTTCTATAGTTTTTCGAATTTTGAAGTCCAAATTGCAATTGTTTATTTCAATTAAAAGAAACATTTTATTAACTTAAACTCATTCAGAAAACGAAGTGTTTCTATTCGCCCATATTCAAACCATTTGTTTCCAAGTAAGTTAAATCAAGAAAAAAAAAATGTTAGAAAATAAAATGCAAAATTGTGACTTATTTTGCTTAAACACTAGTCAATCTTATAAAAATTATCAGCAACATTAGAATGGAATAAAAATGCATTAAAAAAATATCATCAAGTATAAAGCAATCAGAATTTGAAGCAATTAGTTACGTATATATATATATATATATATATATATATATTCAAATTGCAATCAGACGTTATTCATTCACAGTGCAGAGTCTGTTCAAGCAGGGATGTTAAAAGACTTACACAAATAAATGTAGGGATAGCACAATATGCAAATGGCGTTGGCAATGAGACCAAATGACAAGTTCTTTCCTGTCCCAGACGTCTAGTGTTCGTGTTTGGGTCTTTTTTGCGGAAATGGCATCCTTTAGATAGTGAATAAGTTTTGATTTCCAGCCGACTGACATAGTAATAAATAACCCTAAAACATCCTAATCCTAGTCTCTTCCCAGTGTCTCGTGCAGAAAATAACCGTCGCTCTGCAACTAGAGGCTTGTAACATAGACCAGGAAACTTTGTCCTTTTACATACATTATATGATCGTTATAACCTTTAGAATGCTGTGTAATTTTCAAAAAATAGACTTTAATGTCGTCTGCTTTCCATAACCCAAAATATCTGTTTAATTTTGTTGAGGAATGATACTCAGAGTAGCAAACAGGTTAGATCAAAGGCCATGGCTTGGATCCAACCTGTTTGCATAAGCATGAAGTTAGTTCAAGCACTTTAATGTTTAAGTTGCCATGATTTCAATGGCTATCCATCCATCCATCCACTATAAAAGTTAGGCAGTAATATGTTGGTCATAACTTTATAAAAGAATAATCTGGATCACCTATGTAAGTTTCTTTGAACATGGAGTTCATAAGAGGATCCCACAACCATCCCCTAAACACGTTAATTTTACATCCAATGTGACGAAAGGTTAAGGCTTATTGAATTTTCTCTCGACAGCTTCCTGGATACTAAACCAGTAGTCATGCCAATTTCAGGGCAAGTTCTGGCCATTTTCACCTCTCCTACCAGGAATCTGAACCTGGGACCCTTGGAACAAGAGGCCGACACTCTGCCTCAGCACCATGGTTGCCAAATAATTGGATTTCATGTAAAGACAACTGAGAAATGGGCGGGGGGAGTAGCATAACAAATGAAAAAGCCAGTTCCATAAACAAATAAATGTAGACTAGTAAAGGTTTGTAAAAATCCATCTTAATAAGGCTTTAGAGTGTACAAACGAAACAAAACAAAAAGATCCAGGGATGTTTGGATTGGAATCATTCAGGGACAAGGAATCCCGGGGCCCCATGGGACACCCTAAACTATCCCGCATCATGCAAAGCCCTTATTACCAACTCTCACTTAACTGGCAAAGGAGTGGTGATAGACCCAGAAGATCAATACCTATAGAGTTTAACCCTTTACTAAACGCAAAATATTGTCGACTGTCCCAAATTGGAAGAGTTTGCAGACGACATTTCAAAATGTGATGAAATTGGAAGAAGATCTTCTGGTAAGGTTGAGAACATTATGGGAAAAGGAGGAATTGTTGTAAATGAGTATTTTCTCCTTTTCCCACAATGTTTTCCAGTCGTCTGCAAGAAAGTCGTAAAATGTCGATATCGTTGGGTAACTTTCTTCATGCATACTTCATGGATACTTCTGTTATCAATTTGCTCATTGTTTTCATGTTTGTATATCAAACATGCTGAAATGCGTAACATACTTGTGTTTATGTACCGTATTTGTTTATACCGAATTGGCCAAAGGCATCCATCTGGTTGCCTCTTGCCAAATCAAGAATTGAATTGAAGAATTGAAATTTTTTATTAAGCTCTTTCAGTAGAAGAGTCAAGAAATCACGAGTTACAGTTTCTTTTATCATGGTGATTTCTTACTTATCCCCCAAACACAGTCATTCTTCAAAATATAATACTTTCACATTATAGAACTGGTTAATAGGTGCTGTAATCAGTTGCTTTGATTTATGCTTTACATAGTCTCAACAGTATAACAGTTGTGATATGATAAACTATCGAAACCCATCTTCCTTATTAGGGGAGTATTGGCTATGTGGGACTCGTAAGTAACAGTTGTTAATAATTGATGGATTAACTTGCTTATTAGATTGTCCAGCGCGGTCACAGCTGCTGCTCTTTCTGTCAGGTAACCCCTGACCTCTTTAGTAAACTGACCCAGATGCTGCATAATTACACCATCTTTACTTACATAAATGGGTTTGAAATGAGCGAAACATATTTTTTCAGTTCAGTTATGTTGAGATGCTCAAACCAAATTCATTGAGGAAGACACTGGAACTTCTAATAAGAGACTAGAATCATCGGCATTTTGTTAATTGGCGGCTGGCCAGTGATTTAACATGTTTGCTACCTTTGCTCATCCAAATTTAGCAGATATCTAAGGTTTTGGAAAGCAAACAACAAAACAATCTATAATTTTTTTTTAGAAAAGTACCAAGCATTCTAAGAGTTAAAGCTTCCTATATACTAAAGTATGGGCAAGCTAACATCTGGAGAATATATCCCATTGTATAAATCAATCATTGACTAATTGAATCATAATTGTGCAATTAACACAGCATAAACACAATTTCCAAGATGCATTATGGATCAGTATCCAATTTTCCTTAATCATTCCTCAATGATGACTAAATCCTTACCTCATTTTGGTTAATGAAGTCAAATTACATCATTGTGGAATTAAACTTATTCTGTACCCTTGGTAACTTTTTTTGCTTCTCTGAGTATCTTTCCTCATCAAAATTAGGCAGATTTTTACAGTTTTGGAAACCAGAGGACACAAAAATCATATTTAGAACATTACCCAACCATTCTAAGGGCCAATGTAACAGACTTACTATAATCTTGCATGTAACTGTCAATAAAGGGTTGGATAGATGAGGTGAGATATCATATAGCTACTTACTGCTTGTGTCTTGTTTTGGTTGATTGCTGGGTGATGTTGCCCAATTCACCTTCATTTCCTGAAGAAGACAAAAAAAGCGGGACCATAAGTATGCTTCATGGTATAAGAGTAACATATTAAACAAATATGAAAATGAATTAACACTATTATTAACAAACAAACATTCTATAAAGCACAATGTGGTGATGTGAAAGGTAGTTCTTGAACCTGAAAAAGACAAAAAGAAAGAAAAACATTGTTAACAATAATTTATACAATTTATATAAAGGACACCACATCAACACTATTACAATTCAAGGATTCAATGCAAGATGATGTCAAGTGCTTCATAAACACAAAGAACTTGCTATAGTCTTGCAGTGAACCCTCAAAAGCATTACAGCTTTCCTGGATTCACCAGTAATAGGCTAGGGCATAGAAGTGTCTTGCTGAAGAACACTCCTAGGAGACAAGCTCTGTCAGAGGGCATCAAATCCGGGACTCCAGAGCTCCAAGAGTGCAACCTCAACCCTTATAGTGCTGGAACCGACTTCATGCTTTTGCAAACAGGTTAGATCCAGGCAAGCTGCCAATTGAATTGGCGGCTGGCCTTTAATCTTACCTGTTTGGAAAGCGGACGACACAAAAATCTATCTTTAAAAAACTACCCAGTATTCTAAGGGTTAATTAATAGGTCAAACAGGACTCCGATAAGCATGTTAATCTGGACCTTAAGATAAATATGGTGGGCTAACGCTCCATACAGTACTCCCTGGGGGTTAAGACCTAGACAGAAGGCTACAGCAAAATGATACTATTAACTGGTTATGACTTCTAGACAACCCTTTCTATATCTTGGAGACTTTTGAAAGCATTGTTCTATTCTATAAAGGCGTTTTTGTTCATAACATACAAATCTAACTTTGATGTTAGAGTTTGGCATGCTTAAAAAATTCTCCCATATTGAAATTGGTGATTGTCCCAATTTCAATCTTTCGGTTTGGGTCATGGTCAAACTCATTGAACTTTAACAAAGGGTTAGCCTTAACCCATTTCCAAACAACAACGACATTTCACCAGTTTTCACCAGTTTGTTGCGGACGATTATGGAAAACATGGTGGGAAAAGGAGAAATTGCGCTCTTTCTCATTTTCCCACAATGTTTTCTGCCCTATCGGAAGATTATTTTTTCACGTTAGTCACATTTTGAAATGTCGTCTGCAAACTCTTTCAATTTGGAACAGTTGAAAATTTGTCATTTAGTAAAAGGTTAGAAAACCTGCAAATGAATGCACTGCACCAAGATTACCAAGATTACAAATATGCCTAATATGCCACGAGACAAATCCCTTCCTCAGCCAAGCAGACACATTGAGGGCCGATGATAATTCTGTTAAGGAATGATTTAGCTTCATCATATTAGCTGGTATGACATTTTCCATCTTATGAATTCATCACTATTTTATTGCGTAACCCTTACAGTGCTGGAACCAGCTTCATGCTTATGCAAACAGGTTAGTTCCAGGCTAGCCGCCAAATAAATTGGCGGATAACCTATGATCTAACCTGTTTGCTACTCTGAGTATCTTTCATCATCAAAATCAAGCAGATATTTAAGGATTTGGAAAGCAGATGGCACACATATCTATTTTTAGAAAATTACCCAGCATCCTAAGGGTTGACGCTGCTAGACTGATTACATAGGCTGATGAGGGGCAGTCTATCGCGGTGTCTGGAACTCGTCAATAGCTGGACCGCACAAAAATACACACACATTATCGTGTTATTGCAGGTCCGTAAGGTTATTTTTTCGGGCCTTTGGTACCGAGGAAAGTGTCAAAAACCACATTACATCACATACTTCAATTTTCTTTATACGTGCATTTCTTTCTCTATTAGGTAGGTATACATATTTTAAACTATTCCCACTATAAAATTTCCTGATAGGTCAAAACCTTATGAGCAAAAAAAATAGGAATTTCTAACTTTAAAACTCAGCTATATACAGTCAAACTTGTGTTAAGAGGCCAGCCTGTGGGACAGAGTAAATTGGCTGTTTAAGACAGGTTGGCTGCTTAACACAAATTGATGTACACTATAAATCTAACAATGGGACTTCCTGTAGTGGTTGTTTAAGGTAGGTTGGCTGCTTAAAAGGGTGGCTGCTTAACACAAGTTAGACTGTAGAATGTGGTTGTCTAACAAAAGGGAACTATCAAATTTCCATTGATGGAATGGGTAAAGACGTGACATGAAAAGACTAAAAGCCAGCAATTTTGCGACATTAAAGAGTCAAAGGGAATATGTCCTTTTACAGTAATTATCAACAAGATTTGTCTGCTGACATTTTTGTCTGTGTCATTGCGATAGTTACTTATGTAAAAAAATCCATAATAGGCTATTTGTTATGCCACGATGTGGCCTGTTATGTAATCTTTGAAAGTATTACTGGAAATGGAGAATTTGCTCATATAGTAAATTAAGCTTTTTTTCCCCTCCACTTTCATGGAGGATTGATGGCAACTTGGATGGTAGCTGTGTTGTTTCTTTTAGTAACCATATTATTCTTAACCCATTACCAAACACAAACAACATTTGACCAGTTGTTGCAGAAGACTCTGGAAAACATGGTGGAAAAGGAAGAAATTGCTCTTCACAAGCAATTTCTTCTTTTCCCTCAATGTTTTCTGTCCTATCAGAAGATTATCTTTCAAATTTCATCACATTTTGAAATGTCGTCTGCAAACTGTTTCAATTTCGGACAGTCAAAATTTTGGCAAGTAGCCTTGTTGTTTCCTAAAGACACAGGTTTTAAGAGTTTACATGCAACCCAATTGTCTGTCACACACAGATGGGGCAAGGTCAAGCCCCGCGAGCTAGGTCATAATAGAATCATCCCTCTAGGTTTCTAACAATTCTGAGCACTTTGTGAGCTAACTCAATTTCCCTAGGAAGAAGGCGGAAATTGACTTTCTCGTCCCTTTCCTGCGTACCAAAGGCATTTGTAAAAGCAAAATTGGAAGATATATTGACACTTTAACATAATATCGCAATCTTCTTTCATATTGTTTATATATATTTCTTTCTTTTTTTTTATAAAATTTGTTGCGCAATATCAAAGGCATGGTATTACAAGATTGAGCTCATTGATAAATGTTGTCTTATTCAGCATGAGAATATTGAGCTATATATCTGTATTCTTTCCATGTCCAGTGTTGTTTAAAATGGGAGGAAAGTTAATCATTACAAAATGATCAGCCTGCACTGGTGACAGAGGACCCTAACCCTTACAGTGCTGGAACTGACTTAATGCTTATGAAAATAGGTTGGACAATTAATCCTCAGAGTGCTGGAACCAACCTCATGCTTATGCAAATAGGTTAGATCACAGGCCAGCCGCCAAGTAAATTGGCAGCTGGCCTGTGATCTAACCTGTATGCTACTTCAAGTATCTTTCCTCATCAAAATTAAGCAAATATTTAAGACTTTGGAAAGCAGACGACACAAAAATCTATTTTCAAAAATTACCCGGCATTCTAATTGCGTTAACCATGGAGTAGATTGAGAGTGATCCTGTTCTGACAAATTTATGTAGACACACTGTACAGATGTCGCCACCTTTGTTAACCCATCCCCAAACAATAACGAAATTAAACCACTTTGTTGCAGACAACTCTTGAAAACATTGTGGGAAAAGGAGAAATTGCTCGCAACGAGCAATTTTTCCTCTTTCCCACAATGTTTTCTGCCCTATCAGAAGATAATGTTCCAATTTCAACACACTTGGAATTGTTGTCTGCAAACTCTTTCAATTTCTGACAGTCCAAAATTTGCCGTTTGGTAAAAGGTTAAGCCATTCTTACCTTCAACTTGGCAACTGCTTCCTTAAAACCATTCCCATACATGGCATTTTGGGACCGCTTAATAATAACTTTCACTTGCTTTCTTTGTTCTGTTTATTTGGGGTCAAACATTGCCAACATTCTTTGGCTGAGACCACAACTCAAGGGTTCAATGCAATACTGTAGTAAGTGCTTCATAATCATGAAGCACTTACTATAGTATTGCATTGAACCCTCAAACTATAACCACTGGGCCATATTGGACCCCAACTTGCTTTCTCTTTGTTTGTTTGTCTATATAGGTTTAACATCACATCAACAGTATTTCAGTTATATTGCAAAGCAAGACTCTTAATGACCATAAGGTTTGGTTAAGCCAGTTAGATCCATTGGCATTCCGTAAGTCAGTAGGGAGACTACCTCTCATGAAAATCCAAATGCAGTCTTCAGGATTTTAACCCACGTGGAGAGAAGCCATGTGATTCCAAGTTCTTGAATCTAACCTATACTATGGACCATGTAGTACCCCAACTTGCTTTCTATGTTCTCCGATGTGCTATTTCTTGCACATAATACCTCAAAAAAAAATTAAACTCAAGATTTTATAAGCCTTCAGCAGCAATCAAATTTGTGGACATTGTCTTTTCATGTTTAAGATAGAGATAGAGAAAAGAAAGCATCAACAGTGAAGCATCTACAGTGAGAAAAAAGATCATCCCTTAAGCAATGTGTCCAGAGACAAAATGGCTTCCACATGGCTCCGTTACAAATGTGTTAAAATGAGAGTAAAATCTATTTTCTGGGTAATCCAGAAAAGAAAATGAAAATAAGGGGAAACAAAAATCTAATTCCCAAGAGATTGTCTCAATTCAGAGCCATTTTAATTTGCTAATCAGCGAACAGCCTTTCCATTTTTTCCTCCATCAATTAAGCAATTATCCTTAGCGATGTCGATATTGGTTAATGAACAGCACTGAATACTCTCTGACATGGGGAAATTAGAGTCTCTTCCGGAAGTGCTAATCATATTATCTATGGTGAACATAAATGAAATCTTTAGTTTGGATGATCGAATTTATCAAAGATATCATAAAATTCTGCCATTTAGCTTTTATAGAAAGTCAAACAATAACCAAATATAGGAGATTCAAACAGCAACTGCACATGAAAAGAATGTAAGAATAAAGTGGATGGCTTCAATTCAAATGCTCTGCTATTTGTCCTCTCATAACCAATTAATTTAGTTTCTCCCCATGGCTACCTATTCTGAGTAAACAGCCAGCCCTGCAAAAGATTCAAGAACTTATTCATGAACTTATAAACATTGAATGACCATTTATGAACACAAAGCTGTTTTTAAATGTACTCATGAATTTCAAGAACATGTTCATGAACATGAACCTGTACTTGATTTTCAAGAACATGTTCTTGAATTTCTTGAATGGTGTTTTCAGGGGCATTGATAGCTAAGGTCATTTAGCATGCAATATGATGATATGGATAAATGTATATTAAATTATTAACAGGTTAAAATGAATTTGGGTTATGAAAAATAAATAATGGATTTCATGTAAAAGCTCTGTGTCCTTCAACAGCCATTTAACGTTTATGAAGCTCATGAACAAGTTCTTGAATATTTCGCAGGGGCAACAGCCTCAGAGCTGTCACGGCTCTACTTTGAAGAGAAACCAAATCATGGAGTATGCATGAGGCAGGTCCATAATAAGGTGGAAAAACAAATGAAAGTCATGCTATCTGGATCTTCATCAGGTGATTAAGATTGTTCATACCTCACAGTCAGACGAGAAGGCATGAATATTTAAACACCATCACAACTTCCCAGCTCGGGCCATTCAATTGGAACTGAAGGCAAAATGATGCAAAGACGATCCAGCTGTTGGAATTAACATTCGTATAATTCTGTTCAATGTCGAAACATTTCTGGTCTTGCATTTGAATTTTTCTTGTAAAAAGCAGATATGATGAAACAGAATGTGTGCTTAGATCCTTACAGTGCTGGAACAGACTTCATACTTATGTAAATAGGTCAGATCCAGGCCAGCCACCAAGTAAAATTTCCAGTTAAATAACGCTTTCCTAGATCCATCAGTTCTAGGTTAGGGCTCTCAAATCACTTGCCAAAGATCACTCCCACAAAACCAGAGGTGTTGTTAGGGCTTGAACCCAGGACCCTGAGTTCAAAGTGTGCCAACTTAACCAGTCTAGGCTTTTTCGTTAGTATTTGTAGCAGATCTCAGTTTGAAACCAATATGACATTCAAGTAATGTTTCCATTCAGTTCACATCCATTTTCCCCCCTGTTATGACAGAGCAATGTCCCCTGATAGAGAAGGGTAATGTCATTCTCATGTAATTTTCCAGTAACAAAGATGCCTTCCTTTGAAGCAGGTTTTATGACATTTGATAGCAAAGTGAAAGATGTCTAGCTCCTAGGTGATAAAACAGTTTATTTTCTTGAATCTTTTTCCTATATGGAATTTTCCATGAATGGAAAGAATGGGAAGCAACATGAGATGGATGTTATGAAATGTGAAAAATAACAATCTGTAAAGTGATACCGAGACAAAGATGAAATGTCCCTATTAAAGTAACAGTTATTCAATTGCAAACATTAATGAAAACAGTTTTGCAAAAAGGTATGGCATTCATTTTGTTCATGATGTACATAATTTTTGTTTTATATAGGTCTTACATTGCATCAACATTATTTCAGATATGTTGCAATGCTTAACTCATAATGATGGAAAAAGACCCTTAACTAATCTGCCTAAGGCTGGTCAAGCTGGGCGGAATCATCGGCATCCGCAAGTCAGTGGGAGACTGCCTATTACAAACATGAATTCTACCTTCTGTCATTTAATCTCTTGTCAATCACGTTTTCTCACAATGGAACTTGTATCATTCATTTAGAGAACACTTATCACTCTAACAGGGAGAGAAATCCTATATATTCTGATTGAATTGCTGGAGTCAATATGAAGAAGTCCATACTACATGGATTGGTTTACCCCTAACCAATTATTGCCCTCCAAGATTGTTACGAGTGAGTGAGCTTGTATCTTAAATGAGGTTAATTTGTGTCATCCTTGTATTGATAGGGAGTAAATTGACCATGGTTCTAAATGGTCGGCAATCAACCAACACACTTATCATGCAAAAATGTCCACTGCATGCATAGAAATGATTTGGGTTGAAGCATTCAACCATAATGAAATACTGCTACTGATTCAAACTAAAAGCAGAAGCAGAGAACCCAAAAAAAAGAATCCATTTTCTTTTGTGAAATTGGCTCTATAGGAGAAATTTAACATTTTGTAACGGTGGTACCTGAAGTCTTCCACAGCAGATGCTGTCAAATGATGTCTTATGAACTATGGGTAAACTGTGTAAGCACCGTCTATTGTTCACAGCAGATGCTGTCAAATGATGTCTTATGAACTATTGGTAAACTGTGTAAGCACCGTCTATTGTTCACAGCAGATGCTGTCAAATGATGTCTTATGAACTATTGGTAAACTGTGTAAGCACCGTCTATTGTTCACAGCAGATGCTGTCACATGATGTCTTATGAACTATGGGTAAACCGTGTAAGCACCGTCTATTGTTCACAGCAGATGCTGTCAAATGATGTCTTATGAACTATGGGTAAACTGTGTAAGCACCATCTGTTGTTCACAGCAAATGCTGTCAAATGATGTCTTATGAACTATGGGTAAACTGTGTAAACAACGTCTATTGTTCACAGCAGATGCTGTCAAATGATGTCTTATGAACTATGGGTAAACTGTGTAAGCACCATCTGTTGTTCACAGCAGATGCTGTCAAATGATGTCTTATGAACTATGGGTAAACTGTGTAAGCACCATCTGTTGTTCACAGCAGATGCTGTCAAATGATGTCTTATGAACTATGGGTAAACTGTGTAAGCACCATCTGTTGTTCACAGCAAATGCTGTCAAATGATGTCTTATGAACTATGGGTAAACTGTGTAAACAACGTCTATTGTTCACAGCAGATGCTGTCAAATGATGTCTTATGAACTATGGGTAAACTGTGTAAGCACCATCTGTTGTTCACAGCAAATGCTGTCAAATGATGTCTTATGAACTATGGGTAAACTGTGTAAACAACGTCTATTGTTCACAGCAGATGCTGTCAAATGATGTCTTATGAACTATGGGTAAACTGTGTAAGCACCATCTGTTGTTCACAGCAGATGCTGTCAAATGATGTCTTATGAACTATGGGTAAACTGTGTAAGCACCATCTGTTGTTCACAGCAGATGCTGTCACATGATGTCTTATGAACTATGGGTCTACTGTGTAAGCACCATCTGTTGTTCACAGCAGATGCTGTCACATGATGTCTTATGAACTATGGGTAAACTGTGTAAACACCATCTATTGTTCACAGCAGATGCTGTCAAATGATGTCTTATGAACAATGGGTAAACAGTGTAAGCACTGTCTAATGTGAATGCATTTTTTTTTCACTCGTAAAAAGCAAATTCTCCTTTCCCACAATGTTTTCCAGAGTCGTCAGCAACAAACCCGTTGAACATCGTAATGGTTTGGTAATGGGTTATGAAATTTCTCTAAGGAGGACACTGGGTCCATCTTAGACATGGGGTTCACACATTTCCATGTGATTAGCCATTGGTTCAGACAGGGCAGTGACGCAGACGCCATCAAGGTGTTTTATTGGATATACCGACTTTCACCTTCATATGACAATCGGCTGTGTTTGTGTGAGAGTGCCGACAATTTTCACATCTTTATTTTTGGTCTTCATCATTTTTATTTTGTCTAATTTTATTTCTGTATCTTCTTTGCGACGTTTTGACCACTGTTCTGAGTGTAAAGACGTCTGCCTAGATAAATCTAACATACCAACAATTCTATTTCTTCCTTACCTCTTCTCTCGAAATTAAAAAAAACCCCAGGAAATCTTTAAAGAGCAGGAAATCTTTATAAAAAAAAACTCCCCCCACCCCCAAAAAAGAGTTGATAACAATAGTTTATGTAAGGAACTTCAGAATTTAGTAAGGAACTAAATACATTGTAGACAAAACTACACTCACAAAAAACATGGACTTATTTTATATTGACAACCATTAATGGACAAAAACCAAGATGTCCCACCATTACGTAATAAGCAGACTGGATTCCTCCATTTCCTGGTCTTTTATCATTGCCCAAAGCTGGGATTGCATGGTCAGTCAACCTTCCATGTCCTTAAATAGTCTGGGGGCAGATCTAATTTGTTAAACCTTTACCAAACGGTAGATTTAAGACTTCCCCAAATTGAGAGAGTTTGCAGACGACATTTCAAAATGTGATGAAATTGGAAAATAATCTTCCGAAGGCGCAGGCTTATTACGAGCAATTTCTCCTTTTCCCACAATGTTTTACGGAGTTGTCTGCTAAAATGTGTTCAAATGTTGTTATTGTTTGGTAAAGGGTTAAATGAAATACCTACACAGAGTTGTAAACCTATTCGTCCGAGTCTAATGCACCTTTATAAGGGAATTACAGAAGACAGGGATTTTTCTTCAGATCTGTGTCAAATACTTTGAGTGTTAAATGCAAGATTTCAGGAGGTCCAACATGTTTGTTAAGGGGATTACATTGTGAAAAATAGTTCAGTTACAGCTTTCCTAGAATCAACAACAGTTACTCTAGTCTAGGGCTCTGGACTGTCTTTCCAAATGACACTCTCTTATAACCAGAGGTACCGTATTGGCTCAAACCTGTGACCCCCAAAGTTATAAGAGTATCACCTTAATCGCTGGGCCGAGCAGGACCAAACGAGGAATTTCTATACTAGTGCACTGAAACATTCATTCCATTTGCCTGAATCCTACCAACGTTTCCTTGACAATAAACATGAACAAGTCAACATTTAAGACATGACCCCAAATTTCCTTCCTAAGCAATAACAACATTCTGCTTTCACCTTTAAGACCCTTACACAACTCAAAGTTCCTTTGAAACCAGGTCTAAAATAAGTATGAAAGCAAAAAGAATTTCAGACAAATCAAGCTTTATTACTTTAACCCCGTCTTTGTTAAGGTTTATTAGAAGCAGATAGCAATAAAACTCATTGGCAGAACTAGAAATAACTTCCCTGAAGTAACTGCATAGATGATCAAGAACCATATTCAAATCATTCTGAAAAAGTTGCAAATTGCTTTAATGTCAAATCAACAATTTTTCATTATACGAAAGCTCTGTTTTGGAATTTACCTGTAAAAGGCTATTGCTTTGAAGTGTCTTGCAAAAAGACATACTTACATAACAAGAAGCATTGGTGGTGGTCATACCCATGAGTCTCTACCCTTAGAATGCTGGGTAATTTTCTAAAGATTCTCAGAATAGCAAACAGGCTAGATCACAGGCTAGCCGCTAATTAACTTGGCGGCAGGCCTGGATCTAACCTGTTTGCATAAGCATGAAGTCAGTTCCAACACTATATAAGGGCCAATACCCAGGAGTCCTTAATCAAAAGTTCACAATCCAACAACTGGCCACATACGACCACCAAGTTCTAGAAAGATCATTCCTATCAAGGGAAAGCAAAAGCACTAACAAGTTATGATTGGGTGGAACCGTCTGATAGTTTTATTTGCTCAAAGAATAGAGGAGGAAATGAACTATCAAGATAATTTATCATTTTTTCCATACAACTTGAAACAATTTCAGTTTCAGGCTGGTTTATGTCATTAAGCCAGGGAAATGTCATACCATTATAGCTTCTGGATAAGTTAGTATGGTACAATACAACCTGCCTTTAACCCTTAGAATGCTGGGTAAATTTCTGAAAATTGACTTTTGTGTTGTCTGCTTTCATTCCTTTAATACATAGTTGCTTAATTTTGATGAGGGAAAAATACTCATAATAGCAAACAGGTGAGATCACAATAAATTGGCGGCTGGTCTGTGATCGAACCTGTTTGCTACTCTGATTATCTTCATAATTAAAATTAAAGCAGATATTCAAGGTTTTGGAAAGCAGATAACAAAACAATCTTTTCTTTAGAAGATTTCCCAACATTCTAAGGGTTAGGAAATCATGCAACTACAGTGTGTATTCTAAACTGTTAAAAAGCAACCTTGAGCATCAGTTAGAATCATTGAGGAAAAGGTCACTTTAAAACATTCATCTCTAGATGCTAGACTGATTCTGTCAATTTTGTATGATTTGAAGTGACTCTATCACCCTCACTTGCAGAACTTCTATTTGTTTCTTTCCATTTAATGGCGCCTTATTTTTCAGAGCTCATTTTAAGCCCCTACTCTATGGTACCTCACTTTGACACAACAGCTAGAGATGTCTTTAGAAAACAATGCTGCAAAAAGACAAATTGCTTGCATTTTTTATGCTACAAAGAAAACATGTTTCTTCATGATGTTTTTAATCGTTACTAAATCTATTACATTCAAATTGTACTGTTAAAAATTCCCATATTAGCCCTTACAGTGCTGGAACCGACTTTATACTCATACAAACAGGTTAGATCCAGGTCAGCCGCCAAGTAAATTGGCAGCTGGCCTGTGATCCAACCTGTTTGCTACTCTTGTGTATCTTTCCTCATCAAAATGGGTGAAAGACGAAGAATTTCAAAAACTTGAAATCTATACATCATTATCCTGAAAAGGCATGTTTGCTATAGCATTATATGGGGACAAAATGTCTTAAAAACCTGAAATTCAGGAATAATCCAAGGGCTCTGGAGTGTCCATGCACCCATGCACTACAATTGTCTTCTGCTTTGGCTTTGAATTTGGACCAGTCTCACAATCCTGTATGGGAGGGAAATGGGTAGATTGGGGTTCAGGAAACTCTCCCTCCTAATGGCATGCTATGACAACACACATCAAGTCTGATATCTGGATATTATTCTGCTACATCAACTTTTACCAATAAATGTGAAATGCCCACTACTACTACCGCCCCTTGCTTCAGTGGCCATGAACATCCCTATCCAATCCTTAACCCGTTACCAAACAATGATGACATTTAACCACTTTGTTGAAGACGGCCCTGGAAAACATTTTGGGAAAAAGAGAAATTGCTCGCTAAGAGCAATTTCTCCTTTTCCCACAAGGTTTTCTTCTTTATCTGAGAATACTTTTAAATTTCATCACATTTTGAAATGTTGTCTGCAAACTCTTTTAATTTGGGACAGTCGAAAATTCGCTGTTTGGGAAAGGGTTAAAAGGGTTTGTTAGCATTATTTTTTCACATCTCCAGTGATATTGCAATTCACGGCTCGAAGTCTATCACTGATGCTTCAATGCTTAGCTCTTAAAAAGTGCAACAAAAAAAGTTTTCACAACAATATTTTGTAAAAGGCGTATCAACAAAGAAGCTATGTGCTTATCATGAGCTGTTTCTCTCTTTCTCAAAATCATTTCCCAAGTCTTCTGCTGCAGATACAGGTATAAAATAATCAGTATGCATAAGGACAAGATTAATAGATTGACTCACATCAGCAGTTCATAGACAGAGAAACCCACACCATTACAGAACCAAAGGGGCAGCGTGGCTTTAAACAGATTAACTCTCCCATAATGGGAAAGTGCTGCCTCTAGTCGGCTTGTAAAACTCCAGGAATGTCGCTTTATGCATTCTTAATCATTCTGTGAACCATAATCTTGAAAGCCGTTGAATGTCATCTCTCAAAGATGAAGATTCCTTTTGAGTAAACCAAGAAACCATTGACACTTGAAACAAAATGAGTCCTTCAACCTTCTTTCGTGAAATCCAAACACTCTCTTCAACAATGATTATTGCATTATGTGGCATAACCCATTACCAAAACATAACAACATTTGACCAGTTTGTAGCAGACGACTCTGGGAAACATGATGGGAAAAGAAGAAATTGCTCTTTATGAGCAATTTTTCCTTTTCCCATAACGTTTTCAGCCCAGTCAGAAGATAATTTTTCAATTTCATCACATTTCAAAATGTCGCCTGCAAACTCTTAATCTGGGACAGTCGAAAACTTGGCATTTGGTAAAGGGTTAACACGTTCATGTTTGAAACATTTTAATTTAATAGTAATGCTGCTACAATTCCAAGGTTAAAACTGGTTCGTCCATTTTTATTTTGAAATTACTTTAATAAGTAGAAAATATTTCATGTCTTTTGTCATCATCATTGTTGACAGCTGTCTCTCCCAATTAGGACCATATTAAATACTGAATTTTAAGAGAAAAGAAGTATAGATGTAATAATTCAAGACAACATCAGAGTGGTCTTTTAGTCTCTACTATCTGGGAAAGAAGCAAACCGATCCTGAATTTCTTTTTTTCTTTTTTAACAGGGCTTCGCAAAGTCTTGCACTTCATCTCTCTGAACACTGCTTATTACCCGGACAAATCGGTCAATGTTTTCAGAGAGGGGGGTTTGGAGCGCAAACATGTATTCCATTAATATTGAATAACAATGAACATTAACAATATGGCTTGCCACTTACTGTAAACCAATGTAAGATTTCATGGATCTATTTGGGGATCATTATATACCCATAAAGTTTTTATGCCTGGACAAACTAGTTCCTTAACAACACCCTAGCTCTATTAATTATCCCATCTTCCAAGCCTTAACGATTTCAGAGGTCTAAAATTTGAGGGCTTTTGGGAGGGGAATTTGGAGAGATCCATGAGAAGTTTTGTTGTTTTAAATTAAATGTACAACTATACTGGTTATTCCGAAAAGACTGGTGACCCTTTTCAAAAATAATAAATTTACAAAGGGCACACCACAAAGCATCAAATAGGTAACATTAGCTATTAGCAAAGCCTGCCACTCCAATACCATGCCTTGAGGGATAGTTTTAACTGCAGTGACATATGGTAACAGGTGACCATATAAGGTATGCAACATGTTTCCCTAGCCAGAGGGCATAATTTTAATACTAATTAGTCTATCCGAGCTATGAATGACTATCTTCATCATTATTGTCATTGTTCCCTATTGCTATTGCTATCCTATATCCTATGTGCATCTAGATACTAAATCTGATTGAATGGAATTTTTGACTGGGGAAAAAAAACAAAAAAAAAAAACAAAAAAAAAAACGACAATAACAGCACTAAAAGTCTTACATTATTAGTCTAGCAATGAACCTTCGATTAACTTGTGTCTTAAAATAAACCATGATAATGCTTTAACCCTTAGAATGCTAGGTATCTTTTTTAAAAATGGGTTTTTGTGTCCTCTGCTTTCCAAAAACCTTAAAATCTCCTTAATTTTGTTGAGGAAAGATACTCTGAGTAGAAAACAGGTTAGATCACAGGCCTGCCGCAAATTTACTTGGCGGCAAGCCTGTGATCTAACCTGTTTGCATAAGCATGAAGTCAGTTTTAGCTCTATAAGGGTTAATACCCAATGACATAAAACACTATTTCAACTGCCGTCCATGGATAAAGCCTTGAACTCTTGACAAAGGTTTTTTTCGCATTCTTTCATCGCCTTATTCCTGAAGCCCTAATGGTCTTATACCATGGGCACCCAGCAGTTACCATGGCACCAAAACAATTCAGCAGAGACTCCTGTTTTGTGTTGTTACTATATCCCAGAAGGGCCAAAACATTCCGAACAATTGACTGATAAATAGGCATTTGGCCTCTTTATTAGGTTCTCTCATGGTCATATATAGATCTTCAGATCTTAGATTAGGCACCATCAAAGCAGCTGCTAATATATATCCCTTAGAATGCAGGGTACTTTTCTAAAAACATTTTTGTATTGTCTGCTTTCCAAAACCTTTAATATCTGCTTAATTTTTATGCCAATTTACTTGGTGGCAGGTCTGGATCAAACCTGTTTGCATAAGTATGAAGTCTGTTCCAGCAGCTAAGAGTGTTAAATGAACTTAGTTACATTTACTCCCAAATCCCTTTTCCTGAGAATGAGTTAGAAGCAAACCAATGCTTTTCCACATAAAGACAAGAGCAAAGTGGTGAATGTCCAGTTAATCCTGTATTATATCAAATCTAAAGAAATGGTTATTGTTCAGAAATACATAAAAAGCAACTTTTTCTACACAGGGTGCTTTCTAAGTAAGTGTTAATATATTGTAACATCTCTAACATGTCAAATTGAAGAAACACTTCAATACACAGGTAGGAAGGAAAAACTTCTAAGCCAATTAGGGGCTAGCTGAAATTGCATCCTGCAAGTTCATCCAAAAGCCAATTTTCTCAGCAAGAAGACAACTTGACAATGACGAGACACTGTTATTTCTAAACTTTACCGGCAGCGGGTCAAAATGGACAGTAATATTCATCCCTATTGTTCGTCCAAATCAATCTCTGCTCTTTTGGAAGATATCATCTGTTTGCATTGCACCATAGATTGCACATAAGCTATGGTCAAAGAGTCTGTATGAAAATTGTAACCCATCTTGCTGTCTAGACCAGAAGAATGCCATTAACTGTTTCCATGGTTAAGGAATGGTAAAAGGCAATTTTTAGAGGCCTTGTTTATTGACTGGCCATCTTTGAGTTTTGATAAGTTCATCCATATTTAATAAGGTTGCCTGAGTGATTGTCTGTTGAGACTCCTGTACGTCCATTCTGGGTAATTATCTGAGAGCATTTGGGGGGAAATAAAAAAAAGACTACAACAAATCGTTTCTAGATAAACTTGTCTTCTGTATATTTCTTCTCTTTTACACCACTTTATCTTACAGTGACATAACCAGTGAGTCCTTTCTATCATACTGTTTTTCTATTAACATAAATATAAAGACAAAAAATCTGATATGAAACAAGCGCAACCAGCTGATTTTCTTTCTCATTTTAATCCGTTACATCATTGCTGACACAATTCATCAAAATGCAACAGATAATGAGACCAATGAAATCATTACTAAAATGTCATTGCTTTTCACAATATCGCAAAAATCCTATTTTGAAATCTGCTTAGTCTAGACGATGACAGAGAATCTCAAGGCAACGCCAAAGTTCATCCTGTTTCACCTAAACCATCTATATTTCAGTCAGAGACTTTTTCTATCCCGTACACCTTTCTACGGTTGGAATTGATAAAACTGTATTAAACTTTTAGTTATCTTTGGATAAACTTCAAGTCAACCTGAACTTTGGAGCTGTGACAGACTTGCCAAAAGACACTCCAAATGAAAACCAAAGGTGCTGGTGGGGCTCAAACAAGGGGACCCACTTAATTAGCATTGCAGATGTGAAAAGTTTACAAAATAAAAAAAAAATGAAGTACAGTTTTACAGTTAGCCTTTGGTTTGCGATAGTTCATTTCTTAAACAAGAGACACCTTGAGAAAGCGTCAGGATTATTACATTACAACAAAATGAAATGAATCAGTTCCTTTACTATTGTAGTGATGAAACATCCAAACATTATGTATCTTCAAACCCTTATTTCAGAATAAGATTTTTCTTCTCCATTATGGTTTTGCCTCTTCTTAACTCCCTCAAACAATGACATTTTAAGGACACTCGTAATCTGTTATATAAGTGCATGTTTAACTTGATTCCAAATGGCAGCAGTAGAACTCATTAGTTCTTAGAGAGAAGGAGTGCATGCAATGGATTTTTCTATTGGAGAGAAAGTCACGTCATAGTCTAATAATCAATGCGATTAAGGCATGAAACTGAAGTATGTATGTTTCCAACATCTGTCTGATTGAAAAGGTTTCAAGAATAAAATTATTTCAAAATCTATTTGACATCAGCATGCTCCTTAACCCTTGCCTTATTCAAACCCTTGAAATGCTGTTGGCAGATGCTGAAGATCATTACAGCATTACTAGGATAAGGGTTCCCCCCATGCAAATCTAGAAGAAAGCTGACCACACAATGATAGAGATAATTCATCACCCCTTCAACTAGAGATTACATAGTCACCCTAGACCACAGTCTGCCCCATTACTTTATACCAAGGATGAATGGAAAGTGCTTCTTCTTGATTCTTGCTTACCAAATAGCAATGGCTCAGTGCAATATTAAGTGGTGTGAAGGACTAATCAATTAAAGTATTGCATTGAACCTTTGATTGGCTGTGCCAGTGGCTATCATTGTCATAGTCATAGTTCCCTTGATCCAAGTTGGTCCTTGGTTGTGAGTGGGATATTTTCAATTGATAGAATGAAGTCTCCATAGTCTTATATGCCAATCCACAAACAAGTCCATGGAATAAGGAAGTGTTGTTCTTAAACAAACTTTGACAATCTGATATTTGTTTATATGGAATTAAGCACGGTGTGAATTTATCTAGTGATGTTAAAGCTTTCCTGGATTCACCAGTACTAGGCAAGGGCTCTAAAGCGCCAAATGAAACTCTAACCACTTGACCACTGTGTCACACCGGTACCATTTCCATGATTTAATCACTTATCTTGAGCAGTTCCTTCGTATATAACGACTGAATTGACATTTGAGTAACAGTTCATGTAAAATCCCCTAATGCAAGTTTTCAAAGCTTAAAGAAATATTAATGAGTCCAACTCTACAGTGGCAGAAATACACTAATGAAAATAAGTAGTTTTTCTTTGTCTGTGTTTTGAGCTCAAATAGTTTAAAAAGTCACCATCTTACATCTTGCTCAAGAGTGTTATTCAGATAGTATGCCAATTCACACAGAATGACAAAGATTGTTTATTTACAGAGGCACCAAGTTTCATTAATTTCCTTTATTTATGAGAGGTGCTTCTCTAAGAAAACAAGAAAATTAAAGCATTCACAGTAATATCCAATTTACAGTTTCAGAATGGCATCACAATATCTTCCACGAGATCATTAATCTTTTTCCAAAATTGAATTTTGACAGTCTAGTTTAAAGGTGCTTGTTCATGAACGTGAGGAAATTAGGAAGTTAAAAATAAATTTCTTTTAAACTGCAGAACAGCTTCACTGTTATATATGTGCTGAAAATGAGTCATTTGAAGCAAATTGATGGTTCGACGCAATACTTTAGTAAGTGCTTCACGTTTGTGAAGCACTTACTATAGTCTTGTGTTGAAACCTCGAAATAGAAGTGCAAATCAAAGGTAACTCTTCACAGATGTAGGAGAGCAAACACTCCCTCAAAACAACCCCAAACTCATGCATCGAGATTTTGAGAAACGTGCAAAAAAGCACTCATTACATGGAACAGGTGACAGACCCTGTTATTTTGAGTGTCTGAAAACTCCAGTTTTATAGCAAGAAATCACATCAGAACCATCAATAGTTACATGGAATAAACAGAGAAGTAGCATAAAACTGACATCAACCCCCCCATAAATTCATCTCAGTGCTCCAAGATACTTGATAGTGTTTGTCTTCCATGCTGGATGGAACAAAAAAAAACAGAAAAATAACCCAGTTTAATGCATTGACTTAAATTGAAGCATGCCATCACATTGAAAGCTTAAAATGAATTTCAAACATGTCGGACTTTGAAATGCACAAAACGATAATGGAATATTGATCTTCTTGATTAGGTAAGTGGTGTGCTTCATTTTAAAAAAAAGTGTTCACAAAG
The DNA here is from genome assembly GCA_947846245.1 of Cerastoderma edule. Taxonomy (NCBI): domain Eukaryota; kingdom Metazoa; phylum Mollusca; class Bivalvia; order Cardiida; family Cardiidae; genus Cerastoderma; species Cerastoderma edule. The sequence continues at coordinate 25,702,994 of OX401415.1, forward strand.
TCACATGTTTATGAATTGAATTCAACATATTAAGAGAGAAAAACATGTTTGTGTTCTAACAAAAATTGCATAATGTTTTCATTAACTATGGAGCAAGGATTAAGCCTTATAAAGAAAACTTTTGGGATTTATTCAATCAATTATGTTAGTTTTTCTTTAATCAGCCTTTTCAAATAAGTCATGATTCTTTTAAAGGAGAAAGATGAACATTTTAAACCTTCAGGGGTCAAGCATCTCCAAACCTGCATTAATGAAGCAACAATTGGCCGAATTTCCAAGAAAATATCTAAACACAGTCTGTTGAGGTCTTGACAATGTTACAGGGCGCGAAAAATGACATGATGAAACCCCCCACAAACAAATCAGTCAGGCGAGAGAATTAATGTCACACTACAGAAACTTTCCAATTTCTGAAATGAATGCAGCAACTTAATTAGATTTTCAACATGATGTAATAGTTGGGAAAGCTTGTAGTTTATTCCTATCAGATGCAAAAAACAAACACACAATGCGTTTCCTTTCACAGTAATAATCCAGTGGAATTTAACCATTAGAATGCTGGGTAATTTTCTTAAAGTAGATTATTGTGGCGTTTGCTTTCCAGAACCTTGAATATCTGCTTAATTTTGATACTCAGAATAGCAAAAAGGTTAGATAACAGACCAGCCCCAATTTACTTGCCAGCTGGGGCGGCCAGCCTGGACCCATTTGCATAAGCATGAAGTCCGTTCCAGCACTATAAGGGCTAAAGTTTAATCTGCTTAATCTTTTGAGAAAGGCAGTGTGCCATCCATCTGGCATATGGTCATGTGACCTTTACACAAATGATACATTGTTTAGTTATAAAAGGTTTAACACAATGTTCACAATTCTTCAGTTAAGTTCTAGCTTTCCTGGATTTACCGACACTTAGCTAGGGTTCTGAATACAGAATTACTGGTAGGGCTCAAACCTGGGATTCCCTAAGTAATCAGATTGCCACCTTAACCACTGAGTCATGCATGATGCTAACAATTAATACAATTAAAATCTAGATAGTTAGTTAGAAGGTTATTAAAAGTGTGGCATAAGAGAACAGTATTATCTTTTAGTATAACTTAAAATCCATCTAGTAAAAAGCTCACTATTTTTCCTGAAATTTTCGATCTTAACTATTCCTTCAAAACATTCAGTTCAGCGAAAGGCTAAAGCGCTTCCTGAAAATTTCCATAAAGCTTCCCAATCCAATCTCTAATGGGCATGTCAGATCATCAAGCGTGACTCACTTTTCAAAGTTTGTTGTTCCCTTCCATGTCAAATCCTAGATTTGCAATTCCAAGTTCAGTCAAATCTGTCTCAAGTAATGAACGCTACAATTCATGAGATTAGGGAATGTAAGGATAGGCAGGCAGCTAGACCACCGTCTCAGTAGATAATGACTATGGAATCTCTATTGTAAATCATGTCAACAATTTTTCATTTACATTAAGGCTTTCCTGGAACTCATCAGTACTAGTCTACATGAAAAGTCTTGTCAAAGCACAACCCCATGAAACCAGGGGTTTTGGCCAGGATTGACTTATCCAAATTAAAGAACAACAATAGATGCAAAAGGAAACAGAAAATAAAAGTTAACCTTTAGTTGCGATGGTTTCTACCATATAGCTCAAAGAAAGTTGCATGTTTTCATTCCATATCCTGTCATTTGCTAATGCTTTCAATTTGGATCTTTCACAAATGCTGTACGGGGATGACGCACATTGACAAAGTATAAACAAAACATGCATCATGATGAAAACCCTTAATCAAATAAATCAATCAACATAAGTCATAGTCCTTACCAGGTTTGGGGTCTGAGTAGCTGTCTCCATGAGAACGGGCGTAAAGCTTCCCGTCACGCTGAGACTAGAATTCTGGACGAGGCCGTTACTCTGCATCAGCGTGGTGCCCTGCACCAGGCCCGAATTCTGAACCAATCGGTTAAAGAACGGGACGAGACACACATACGAGTTTCCATTCACAACCGGATCCGTGCCAACAGAGTTGAGAAACCCCGACGGAAACCTATCAGCAGGTGCTGGGTATAAGCCTCCAGTTGACATGGAGCAGTCCTTAAAACAAGCTTCCTTTTCACACAGAATTGCACTATAAAAAAAACCCGAGACGTTAAATCCAAAAACTCCTGTCCTCTTTCAAAATTTCAGCATGGTAGTTTGGCAAGCATTAATCATTACTATGCAGAACCTGACCATGTACTGAATGTATCTACCAAAGATTCCCTTATAGAGGCAGCGAAAAAATGAATATTACGCCAGGAAAATCCTTTCCCTAAACATTTATCCAATAACTCGCTTCTCTCCAATACCGACTTTTACCACAGAGCCTAACTGCACTTGTAAGGCAAGTTGTTCAATAACCATAAATGGGAGGTACGGTTAGAAAAAACAGCTTTCCTTCCACACACTGCAAAACTCTCACCCAGTAAAAGGTAACATATAAAAAATTAAACAGTAGCAATGGTGGTGCAGGCGACTGTCACCAACTCCTGTTATTGTTAAATGTTTTATCACAGGCAGATACCCCTCCCGGCATTTGTCATCAATATTGGGGAAAACTTTGTATAGGACCGGCAGAGCAGCAGTGCAATCAAACTGTAACAGTTGGCATTACCAGAACCTATACATAACTTTACAAGAAACTGCGGTCAACCACTAACAAATACAGTTGGCATAACTAGTACCTATACACAACTTTACAAGAAACTGCGGTCAACCCCTCACAAATACAGTTGGCATTACCAGAACTTATACATAACTTTACTGTCAACCCCTCACAAATACAGTTGGCATTACCAGAACCTATACATAACTTTACAAGAAACTGCAGTCAACCCCTCACAAATACAGTTGGCATTACTAGTACCTATACTTAATTCTACAACAACAGTTGGCATTACCAGTACCTATACATAACTCTACAACAAACTATGGCCAATCTCTCACAAATACAGATGGCATTACCAGTACCGATACATAACTCTACAACAAACTATGGCCAATCTCTCACAAATACAGATGGCATTACCAGTACCTATACATAACTCTACAACAAACTATGGCCAATCTCTCACAAATACAGTTGGCATTACCAGAACCTACCCGTAACTCTACAACAAACTATATGGTCAACCTGTCACAAACATAGAAGAAGAAAAACCAGAACACATAAACTTCAAAACAATAAAAAGAAGCCATTTTAGTAAATCTTTAAACTACAGGTCACATCCTGTTGAAAGGTAACAGAACGGTTGCAATAGTTCCTCAGTGAGTCAAGATTCAAACCTGCAACTGCCGAAAGCCTAACACCTTGCATGACTCTCCAAGTCACAATAAGTTTGTTCCCCTCTGTTTCATCCTTTAGATATACAGACTGTATGATTAGGGATGGGAATAAACCTTGGGGGTTGTTCTGGGCTGTTACAGTAAAACATCATTCGGATGAATTATTCAAATACATAATCTAAAACCACAGACATTTAGGCCTCCCTACATGCAATATATCTATCTGGATGGATTTCAGACACAACATGGGGAAATTTTGTCCAGCAGATTAATCCAACGGCTTCCCTTTGACTTTTGACATCTGAATTGCAGATAACTTTGAGGATATCCATGCTTGATTTCTAACGTTTGTCAAATACTGATACTTCGAATTTTAGTCAATTACACTATCAGTGTTCATGCATTTCATTTTGACATCTGTTTTTTAAAACTTGTAAAACTTGTACTATCTTGTTCAAATTTTAACTCATTTTCAGTTCTTATTACTCAACTTACCAGAATAACAAAAAGAATAATATATGTTTTCATAGATATTGAAATAAATCATTGTGATGGATTGATGACCTTTTTTAACTAAAAGCATTAGCAGAAAACATTTTTCTTTAAGATATCGGACAAAAAACACTGTGACAAAAAGAATATTTGCTCTTCATAAGCGATTTAACCTTTTTTGTCACAGTGGTATCTCGAACTACTTCAACAAACATGTCAAGTTTCAGTTTAATGCAGAAAGGGGTTAGGAGTTTTGTGTGCTTCAGTTGCTAGTACATAAATGTACATTAAGTAATCAACTACTACATCTGCTGCAGATGACCAAATAAAAGTATTACATTCTGCTATTCATAACTTCAAACATGGTTATTTCTTTTCATGAATGAACTCATTATGTTCCAACTATAATACAGGTGACTCAAGCAATTGTAACCCAAACAGGTAACATGTAGCAAACCTTCTGCTGTAAGTGTATATAGTGTTTTCGAATTCTAAGAAAACCACCCAACTTTTGCTGTTCCAAATCGACATATTTAGCAGAATAACAATAGAAATACAAACAGAATTGGAAGATAACGGAATTTTTACTGGTAAGATTTTTTGAAAGAAAAAAAAAAAAAAGGAAACTTGTACAAAATATAAATATCTTCTTATCCCATCCACAAACATTTGAAAAATTCAAATATGTGAAAAATACTAACTTTAAAAACGATTTGGTGAAAGGTCATTGTAGATCTCTTTTATTTTAAATACAATGCAATTCGACATGCAGAAGTTGACCCTTTAAGCTATGCAAACAACAGTCCATCAGGTATTCTTAATCTTCACAAAGCCTTTTTTTTTCCATTTATATTGATTGGTTCCCAAGTTATATTTACACTAATTCTCAATGGCAATAAAATCATTTTTGAAATCATTCCCTGAAGACCGAAAAATCACACATCAATGGTTAAGTGCAAGACAACAGGGTACCGTTTTACTAAACAGTTTACGCTTAAGATTTGCATAAGTCTAAAACAAAAATTCCTCTTATTTCAATATTGGTCGAAGCAATATTGCAAAGTGACACATCATTGGAATCGTCTCTCCGAGACGCTTCCAATGAAGTGGCACATTGCAACATTGTACTTTCATTGAAGATACTATCCATGTTTATCAATTATGACTTTGTTGTTTAGTAAAACGGGCCCCAGTAACATAAAAGAGTTACTATAGTCTTTACACATCAATAGTTTAGCGCAAGAAAACAGTAACATGAAGGAGTTACTATAGTCATGCAACAAACCCTAAATGTGCAACATGGAAAAAGATTTAGCTAAAGTCAGCCTCATGTGTAAGTGTCGAGCCGAGGGGGGAAAACAACAGCAAGGTGGTGAATACTTAAACAGGCTAGGAGAGACAGAATCTCATATCTCGATCATACATCAATATCAATTTTAATCATTGCTTTTTTTTTTGTGAAATTAGATATTGATTTCAGGGATGGAAAGGTGACTCTCCGTTTCCCATTTTATTTGTTTCAATAACAGAGGTCCCCAATGCACTCATCTGCCCTGTATAAACTATATCGAGGGTTAACCCCTAGAATGCTGGGTATTTTCCAAAAATAGATTTTTGTGTTGTCTGCTTTTCAAAACCTTAAATATCTGCTCAATTTTGTTGAGGAAAGACACTCAGAGTAGCAAACAGGTCAGATCACAGGCCAGCCGCCAATTCACTTGGCGACTGGCCTGGATCATATTTGCATGAGCATGAAGTCGGTTTCAGCTCTATAAGAGTTAAGTACAATACTATAGTAATGGCTTCACATTTGCTAAAGACTAACAAGTCTTGCATTAAACCCTCCGCATCCCAATTCTCAACTCAGAAATGACTATGCACAATTGGGGATTCCTTTGACAGTTACTTCAGCTTTATGGTACACATGTATCTCATTAATAAACCTTTTTAATAGTTTACCAGTTAAGTTTTAGCGCTAAAGTTGTGACTTTTCAAACATATTGTTTGTGGGGAAATAAAATATTGAGGTCCTGCATTACCCAGTGGTTGATGTGGTGGTCACGCATTTGAACCCCACCAATACCATTATAAACAGTTGAGGTGGTGATCTTAGCAATTGGAGGTCCCAGGTTCAAGGCCTAAAGAAAACTCTGGTTATGTGGGAATTTCCTTTGGAAAGACACTTCATAGCCCTAGCCTAGTAGTGGTGAGTTCAGGAAAGCAGTAAAAAAACTGATAATTGATAACACAGCATTAAACCTCCATCGGGGAAAAAAGGAATATTTGTTTATAAACAATTAAATATGATAATGCTTCATAACAATATCATACCCTCCTCTGAAAGCCCAGCAATGGGAAAAAATTTCTATTCTACATAATTTCCATAGGAAATGGAACTTGATTGAATGGCAAACAAATGAAAGAACATCCATTCATTGAAGCCTGTGTGACAGTACACACTGTTAATGAATCTGCGCTTATCAGATGAAAACCCGTGCAAAAACTGAAAACCCATCTAAATTGACCCTTTTATGGGGAATTCCATCAATCCATTATTTCTAATGCCAGTCCTGATATGCAATCAACAATGAATCTACAGTAAGCATCAAAGGTTCAATGGAACAAGTTCGTAACAAAGGTAGCAGATTAACTATGGTCTTGCATTCAAACCTTGACATTGTCGTTTTACTTTAATATGAAAGGTTATGACAAACTCACGTTTCATCTGTGAAATTTTTTCAATATTCTCCTGTTCGTTACACACACATTTACTTGCTACAGAAGATACAAAGAATTAGTCAGTTTTGACATGTCCATGTTAGGATGCGTTTACAAAGAAATGAAGGGATGACTCCATTGAGTTATTCCTAAAGCAAAATCAATTTTTGTTTGAAATAGGATGCAACTGAATTAAACACAGTTCAAATACGATTGAGTGGAACTGTTCTGATATTTCCATAGAACAAGGTCAGAAAGGCATTGGCATGACATCCTTTTTTAACCCAATGCACTCTAACCCTAATAGTGCTGGAACCGACTTCAAGCTGATGCACAGGTTAGATTTCGGCAAGCCACCAAGTAAATTAGCAGCTTGCCTTTGATCTAACCTGTTTGCTTCTCTAGGTATCTATCCTCATCAGAATTTCAGCAGTTATTTGAGGTTTTTGAAAGTGGACATAACAAAAATCTAATATTTAGAAAATTACCCAGCATTCTAAGGGTTACTAGGTTCAGGTATTTACACTTACTCGTTCTCTAATATGGGACTTTGATTGGTCAAATACAAATAAAAAGTGGAGGAAAATAAAGTACAAAAAGGGAAATTTATATACATCAGCATTTAACAGGACAATCATATGAGGAGTCTGCGGCAAAACTGCAAGCTTTTCGTTTCAGCTGTCAGATGCTTCCTAAAATGTGCAGAAGACTGTGGCACTTGCTTGACATGCAATATTCCAATTCCTACCCTCCATGAGAAAGGTTAAAGGTTTCACACCCATTTGATAATTCCCTGACAATAGACGGATCCCTAGACACCCATCTATATGAAATATGTTTTGATGGCTTCCCATTTTCAACATCAAATATATATGAACTCTCTTCCAAAGGTCTGGAGAATGAACGGCTCCATAAATATTCATTTTATATCCCATTTCATGGGCCCAACCTAAATAATGGGAAAAGAAGGAATTCCTCAAAATATACTTATATCGTCAAAATGATTCTTGCTTTTACCTTGAAATGCGATCATTCCAGATATTCTTACCATTTTAAATAGTAAATAATGCTATTTAATAATAATAATATCTTTTCAATTTTATTCTATTTGTGACAGATTTTTAAATGAAAATAACTACGAAGCAGGATTATCTAAATCAGGAACCATAGGTATGACAGGCGAGGGTTCAATACAAGACTATAGTAAGTGCTTCATATACATGCAGCACTTGCTATAGTCTTGCACTGAACCCTCAATGTGCTTTCTTAGAAAGCAGACTGTTGTTCACTAAAAAAAAATATATACGACAGCTTTCCTAAACACTATACTTTTTTCACTGCATGAATGACATCAAGTCTGGGGAAAAGACGAAAGATTTATGAGATATTAAGTATGATCTTACAGTCTGAAAGGTTCATGGTGAGTGGGGAATACAACTTCTCCCTTAATCGGGTGGGGTACGATCTCAGTCCAAGAAAGGCTTCAAAGGTGGTTCAAATTTAGCCCTTATATAGTGCTGGAACCGACTTCATGCTTATGCAAAAAGGTGAGATCCAGGCCAGTCGCCAAGTAATGTGATCTAACTTGTTTGCTACTCTGAATATCTTAAATCACCAAAATCAAGCAGATATTTAAGGTTTTGGAAAGCCGATGACACAAACATCTATTTTTAGAAAATTACCCAGCATTCTAAGGGTTAGTAAAGAGTCGCGGTTGTATGGATAGTTTTGATAAACTAGCAGATTCAAACGTTTATGCAAAGTTTGATATAGAAACAACATCCGCAAATGTTGTCCGTTATAAATTATGCAAAATTTGTCTTTTCTCTTTCTTTCTTTTCAATAGCCCCAAAGTTTTCTGATTATACATTAAAGTGACAATCAATTTAAGAAAATCCAAAGGTTTAGGTCAAATTATTAAAGTGCTGACCAAGTAAAGACAAGCATTGTCAAAGAAGGAAAGAATTCCCTATCAACATCAAATGACGAATATATCCCTGTGTTTGATTACAGCATTTGATTTCTGTATCGAGATATCATTTTGGTCACATGATACTCTTCCTTGTGGCTAGATAAGGGCATGGTCGCCAGGTGCTTGCAATGATAGTACTTTACAGGCTAAAACCACAAGGTTAACATTTAACCCTTTACCAAACACAAAGTTTTCGACCATCCCAAATTGAAAGAACTTGCAGACGACATTTCAAAATGTGATGAAATTTAACAAAAATCTTCCGATAAGGCAGAAAACATTGCGGGAAAAGGAGAAATTGCTCGTTAAGAATGAAAGAATGAATACCATTCTCCCAGAGTTGTACTTGGCCAAAGTGTCGGAGAGTGGGTATCACTTTCCAACGGTTTATATAAATGCAATCGAGAGAACCTTTTCGCGGAAATTCCCCTTCCACTAATTTGTTATTTTGACATTCTCTTATTTTGGGCCATTACTTGAGACAGGCCCCATTAATAGTGTGTGTATGGACCCCATTACTGAGTGATTATCTATTGATTTTGACTCGATTCAACACTAAATGTTTCTGCGATAGTGTGTAAATTACAGAAAATTGTCAAACTAAATAGCTCTAACTCATTCCGTCTGACATGCTAATATGATAATGTACGGCTATAACAGATTTTGGCATAGCTTTACCAAATGAGAATATTGTGGAGTCCGAAACTGAGAGACTTTTCAGACTACACCCAATGAACATGACATTGTTAGAAAAAGTTTTTTTTCCAAAAGAATCTTTAATGGCCTGAAACACAAGCAATACAAAGTGTTTGGCCAAGTATATATTATCTTGTTATAATTATGTATATAGATAATAGTATTACATTATTTAAAATAAGAAGCATTAGCTAAAGAATTCATTACCAAACAACTATGGGCATCTTAATTCTAAGCTTTTAAATATGCCATGAAATTTTATCATTAAGCAGTTGAGGTATGATGGTCTTTTGCGCAAAGCCTTCAAATTACAAGACAATGAAAAAAGAAATAAAAGAGGTGTGAAATTGGATAAAAGCCCGCAGCAAGTTCTACTTTTGTCCGAATGGATTTTTCATTACAATATGTATTAAGTGATTTCTGTTAGCTGCTTGTGTTTCTGAATTGTACCCGTCATAAAATGCCATTGTCTTTTGTCAAAGATGAGTCAATGGAAATTCCTTACCATTGGAAATTTCAAACGGATTAAGCCTTCCTAAAAAAAAACTCAATGTCAACCCAGCAGCTGAAAAATTTTGAAGAAACAAAAGTGACAGAAAGAGAGATTGCTCATAATCACCAATCTCTCCTTTCTTCACAATGTTTTCTACCAGTCACTACTGACTGAATGTTAATTTTCAGAATTAAACTTCATAATTGTCCCATTTTGACCAGACATAAAAATGAAGTCCTTTGTCAAGGGAAGCATTATCTTGGCATTGTCTACAAGCCATCACCAATTTTCATCAAATAAAAATCCACTTTTAACCTCTTGACTCTTACCATGGATGGTTTATATTTCAAAACTTTAATCTAAAGTAATTTCCTTAATTGCTTTCATATCAATTACCTCACTTTAATCATTTAAAGCAGGAGTGTTAAAATGCCTTGGAACTGATGTAAGCCAACCGTAAATCTTTGTAATATCTTGGCAGTTTCGGAAATAATCAGATTTTCTGGATTGATTTCCTTTAAAGGATGATATTCATCCACAAAGGATTTGGCTCAAATGATCAAACAAAAGCAGAGCGCTCAGGTTGCTGCCAATTGCCATTGCTGAACTATTTACCAAAACATAACAAGCTTTTTATTGTTTCAGCTTGAAAACAAAGGAAAATGTAAATAGCAGTTTATAGTTTTCTTCTAATCTACTTATTTTCTTTCATCTGAAGCAGAAGATTGAAAAACATCTAGGAAAAGATTCCTCAAGATAAACAATACTTCCTTTATCACAATGGTTTTGACACAAAATGTCTTAGCATATGTATCTCCACACTTTAGCAACAACATTTAGCTGTTGCTATCCCCGTAATGACTGTGACTTTGAATTTGGATCATTCCAAACTCTCCCACATGGGGGAATGGAGTAAAAAAATATTATTCCATACAGCATGAAAAACTGTTTGAAGGGAAATAACTCTTGACTCCTTCTAGCAGGTCTTGACCATTACGATCATTAATTCGTTCCCTCATAAGGGAATTAACATGAAGTCTAAATTCAATGCAACGACAAATGAAGAGTATATAACATGGAAGTAGAATTATTTCCATTTTGATATTGTGGAGACACCACTGCGTCAAAAGGATAAATTATTAATGGAGGAGCAAGTTGAATTTCAACACTTATAGTTCTGGAATTGACTTCATGCTCATGGAAACAGGTTAGACCGAGGCCAGCCGTCAAGTTAATTGGCGGCTGGCCTGTGATCTCACCTATTTGTTAACGTAGGTTTCTTTTCCAAACAAAATTAAACAGATATTTTAAGTTTTGGCAATTATCCGGCACAAAACTTATTTTTTTTAGAAAATTACCGAGCAGTCTAAGGGTGAAGTGTGGTATTATTAAGAAGGGCATGTTCTTAAAATTCATAAACATTATCAGAAACAACTTTGTATTTAAAAACAGCTATTTTTTGCTCATGTCTGTCCATGAACACAGTCCTTGAATCCTTTACAGAGGTAAGAAGCTAACAAAGTGCTATTCAGTAACAATCTCTCATCATACGGGTTGGAAACACCATCGTAAATATAGGACATAAAGCTGTTCTTACTTGTCAGCATCTTAAATGGATTTCTTTGATTCAAATTTGAAAATCCAGTGATCACCCGCTAGTGGTCATGTACTTATTGATCACTGTTGTAGGGCGTTAATAGTTTTAAAGTTGGCTCCCCTCTGACACACAAAAAACAGGTTAATAACATGGGCAATGAATCATTCCACCTTAAAGCCATCAAATTTATCTCTCCTCTTTCTAGAAAAATTAATCTAACTTAACCATTTCCAGGACATTCTACCATCATTTCTTATCTTTTTCCTTTCTTTAAAGGTTCTTGTTTACAGATGTGAGGAAAATTTGGAAGTTAAAAGTTAATTTCTTTAAAACTGTCTGTTGTTGCTTTTGATTTGAACCAGGCACAAACTCCTTCATGGAAGAATAAGGTTAAGAATTTTCCCAAAATAATGATAAAAATAAAGTGTCAAACAGAACATTAATTTTGTCATCAACATAGATCAGTTGTATTGTGGCTTTAGTTAACATATTCAGACAGCCTGGAAGATTATGAAATGGGTTTTTCTTGTATTACTTTTAAAAAAAATTCATTGAGATGGGTTGGTACCTTATTTCGTAGCCATCTAAGCTTCACGAAATTTCTACATTTTCAAGAAAGAAGCATGACTGTGGTTGAGACAGAATCAGAACAACCAACATCGAATTCTCAATCCTTTAATATTGGCAGGCAAATTGGATTAAAATAGTACTGCCTCTTTCTTGTAGCGGATTCCCCTTTCGGGGGTTTGACAGAGCAAAACCAGAGAATCTTGATAGGAAAATTATCTTCAATGAAAAGCATGGGCAATTCTATTCAAATCCATTCTTCATTTTTGTAATTATATCATTGAATGATCCCTTTTTTCTAATGTACAAAATATTCAAGTTTTTGGGAAGGTTTTTATCTCTTTTCTTTAGCAGTTTATTCCTTTTCTTTTTCTTACTCATTTTTCTTTATCAAATCGTCGTGTGAACCTTTGATAAAAATTGATAAATAAAAAAAAGTTGCCTTTTGTTAATATAAATTTGGATTAGGCAAAGTTCCAAAGGAATTTAATCATTAAGTAAAAGTTCAGCAAGAATAACCAAAGACGAAACAAAAAAGAAGAAATTCATGGAAAAGCAAACTGATTTGTCAAACTTGTTCTCTTTCCACAATGAAACTTATCAAAAGTATCAAAGGTAAAATAAAAAAGCCAACAAAATATTATAAACATGAGCTCTATCTGCTATCAAATAGCCCAAAAGTGGTATCACACAAATTAAAAAAAAAGCCAGTTCAAAGCAAGTAAAAAGTGATAGACATGCACTTTTTACTGCATCCAAACATATAGCCTGGTTATCACTCTATCTTCAACCAAACTTGCCAAAAGTATTGAAGAAAAATAAAAAAGTGAAGGTAATGCGAACAGATTGTCATAGACTGGTTCTCTATCTACAATCAATACAAAGACGGTTCCCAGGGGGGACACCATCTTACTTCTCCTTTTACAGAGCCAGGGCTCCAGACAAAAGGAGCATTTCCCCCTAATGTCATTCTCCAGTATCTGGTTTTACACATTTTCAACATGTTTCTAGTTATATCCAGGTGACAGTTCCCTCTAACATGGCCAGTGTTCTGCTTATCAATGGGAGACAAGGAAAATATGCCCAGCCCAAGTAAATACAACAGTGCTCTTGAGAAGATGGTAATGAAACATTGCAGAAATGATATATCCTATTTCGACCCCATGCATTAAATTCTCTCCTGAACTTGATGAGAGGATTTTAAATTTGACATAATAATTTCTACCAAACATGGAATCAGAAATATTGCATTATATTTTGCATGCTTTTTTTGTAAATATTGTAAGATTATCTTATCTTATCAGAATGGTTGTTTTCAAACATAATGTTATTCATATGCAAAATGCAATAAACAAACAATTTCTAAAGAACTTATTTCATTCTAACCGGATTTGAAAGGATTAATGAAGATTCCTTTTTTGTTTTCAGAACCAATTACATGGAAATTGACCACATTAAAAGAAGCTACCACTTTATGTTAGAAAAACATCACCAGGCATCATTATAGAAGCCAGACTGTTATTTCATGGCATGCGATTCCCCGAGTTTAATCAAAGCCCCGACCAAATTGTTTTGTTTCACTGGTTTACACCCTCAACCCAAACAAAACTTCGGTATCTTCTAGTTCACGGGGAGTGATTAAAGAAACTATTGTGACAAAGGAAGAGGCTGCTCATCATGAGCAGTCTCTCCCTTTATCACAAAGGTTTCTTCAGGAAATTTACAAAGTAAATGCTCTTTTGCATTTTTTTTTCTCATGGATAATAATCATGATATGCTGTCCCTTTAAGTTTGAATGGAAGTTTATTTAAATCTTATTCATTTTACATTGATTGTGAAACAAGTTCTTACAACTTAAGATAAATCACTCTCGATACCGCTTTCTGGATACATGCATAACCAGTTACGCGAAGTATAAACCATCACACAATTTGCAATTAAGGTAAGCCATTGATGCAATTATAATTTTTGGTCTTTGATAATGACCTGTTTGATTATCAAGCCTTCTGCCATTCACATATTCCTTTCATAAACAATGTGCAATGGAAATCAAAATAAAATCCGAGTACAGCTTATCTCTCTATAGGACCCAGAACTTTTCTGTCTTGCATTGGATGACTTGTCCTGTTGACAGCAGATGCACTGGTGTTTATCAAATGTCTTGCTTTGGTCCTTCAAACACATTTAGCCATTTTTCGCTTTGCAAATGTTCCATCCTTTAAGTTCACTGCAGATTGAAGGGGACCCATCATTTACTCTATTCATGTTTTAAACTTCCAAAAACTTTTACTAGTCTCAAAATAGATAAAAAGAAAAATATTGTTTATGGCCAAAAAAACTTAGCGGAATTGAATGAATGAATGAATGAATGAATGAATGAATGAATGAATGAATGAATGATTGGTGTTTTAAGGGACCCAAAAAAGGGAAAAACATGTACATGAGAAAGCTAAGATTATGATCTCCTGCATAATTTTAGTGCATATTACACAGAAATAAGACAATTTTCAGCAGAAACAATAAAGAGCAGGAACAAAAAAAAAAAAAAGAAAAATGGCCACACTTGGGGAGATGCCACAGAGATCTTCAGCCAGCGCCATAGCTACCAAACGACTCCCAAATGGTCGCCGCGGCAATGATCTGTCTTCTCCAACCATATCAGCTTCCAATTATCAAAATGGGAGAAAATTACATCAAAATGGGATAATGTGTTGCTTGGAGCAAAGTTCCTTTACCAGTGTGGGACCTTGGTCTGGCAGTCAGTGGTCTGGTCCCTTCCTTCATACAGACCAAGTACGTACATGTCATTGATGTCATGAGCTAATTCTCTGCTTAACCCTTAGAATGCTGGGTATTTTTTTCAAAAACAGATTTTTTGTGTCGTCTGCTCTACAAAACCTTAAATGTTTGCTTAATTTTGACGAGGGAAGATACTCAGAGTAGCGAAAAGGTTAGATTTAGAACAGGTTATAATTTACTCGGCAACTGGCCTGGATCCAACCTGTTTGCATAAGCATGAAGTTGGTTCTAGCACTATAAGGGTTAATTAAGTAGTCATGATTTCCATGTCTATCAATCCATCACCTATGAAAGTTAGGCAGTAATATATTCATATTTATAGAAGAAGAATCTGTTTCTTCAAACAGGAAGTTCACATGAGGATTCCACAACGTCCCATAATCACGTCTAAGCCATTGGTTTGGGATTGATGATTATTATCATGGTTATGATCACACAGAATTCAACTAAGAAAATCTAAATGCCATTGAACACAGAACCACCCATAGATCACTATTTGCCACACTCTGATATCCTTCCTTTTCCGGAAGCTTGATTTATTCTGTTATAAAACAGAAGGGGAATGGATGCAAGAGAGTTTGCTTTTTTCCCACAATATCTCTTGCTTAGTCAAGAGTAATGTGCTTTAGCCATCTACAAATAAAATCAACCCTGAATATTGCAAGTTTTCACCACAATATCTCTTGCTAAGTCAAGAGTAATGTGCTTTAGCCATCTACAAATAAAATCAACCCTGAATATTGCAAGTTTTCACCACAATATCTCTTGCTTAGTCAAGAGTAATGTGCTTTAGCCATCTACAAATAAAATCAACCCTGAATATTGCGAGTTTTCACCACAATATCTCTTGCTAAGTCAAGAATAATGTGCTTTTTGCCATCTACAAATAAAATCAACCCTGAATATTGCAAGTAGGGTTACATCCCTTTGTCTATTACAGACAGGCTTAATCAAATTGCTATAAATTTTCCAAAACGAAATTGCGGAAAGGATTTGTACATCATAATCAGCATCATTAGTAGACCATTACAGAAATTCAATCTAATCTACTCATATACTAATATTGTAATCAAGAACATTCTCAATGCTCATAAAAAACTAACTTTATTCCATGGAAAATTCTACCAACATGCAAAGTGCGCCTTTTGTCTCTATGGTCTCTAACAAATTCAACCTAGGACACCGTGCCTTTCATACTAAATCCCTTATAGTGCTGGTACCAACTTCATGCTTTTGCCAGCAGGTTAGATCCAGGCCAGCCGACATGAAAATTGGCCGCTGGCCTGTGATCTAACCTGTAAGCTACTCTGGGTGTCTTGCCTGAACAAAATTAAGCAGATATTTAAGGTAATGGAAAGCAGACATCACGAATCCTACGAAAATTACCAAGCATTCTAAGGGTTAATTGGTCGCCTGCTGGAGCTTTAAAATTGAACCGGTCAAGAAAACATCATATGAAGGAATGGCTTAACCAAAGCAATATACAATATAATCTCCCTTTCATTGGCATCAATAAACGGCTGACCACCGACAATGACCATGTTCCAGAACACAATTATGCTGACCAAATTGGCTTCACCGAATTATAGACATTTATTGTTTGTATTTGTTGATCTGTCTCTCCAGCCTTTCAGGAGGCAATGCTATCCAAATTAAGCCAAATCGGAATAAAAACCGACAACTTCATATGCCTGTGAAGTAGACGACATAGTATTTTAGACAATTGTTTGTTTGTGCTTCACCTGGTGTCAACAGTATATCAGTTATATTGCAATGCTATCCTCATTACAGATGGAGGTAGACTTCAATCTTTTCAAATCCATTGTGTCAGCAGGGAGACTAGATCTTGATTAAATCCAAAGCCCCTACCGTCATTCGAGCCAATAAGGAGAGAGGCCATGCGATTTCAAGCTCAATTATGCCTACAAGTATGCAAATCAAATTGTAAAGTTTTATATACATATTAAACATATTTTTGATAAATTGGTTTTAAAGTGGTCCACTGCAACATCCTTGGAATGGAAAATAAATTAGCCATTTTACAAGTAAAAATTAAGTGTTCTCTTTCTTATTCATACTTTAATTTAATCAAACAAACTTCTTGCTAACAGCTTAAACATTTTGAATCATTTAATTGCTGCATATGTTGTAAACAGCAAATAAATATCCAAAAAAGAGTGGCATTCCACTTTCTAACTTCTTCCAATCTTCTTTGAAACCTATTTTTTGGATACTCAATAGAATTGTCTCATCGAGATTTCTAATGAGTAACCACAAAATAGACTTAATCACACACCACTTTAAATTTTTCAAGCACAAGTCCCTGCTAAATCTACATTGAAGACTTGCATGAACTCAATAAAGGGAACCGGCTTCCCCAGGCCAAGACCAATGACACTGGCAATAAGAGGGGAAGGGAGGGATACCAGCAAGTTCACAGAATTGATACACAATCAAATTTAGATTGATTTTCTGTCTGCGTTACACCTTCCCCAGTAAATCGTGAAGTGAAAATGAGACTCGGATGAATTTATTATTTATGGATATGCCTTGACAAACCGAAATCTGCGGAGAAAAACAGGATGACAGACGCGCGTAAAGTGACAAGGAGCCAGACTCTAGACCATACCCATTATATTGGGTCGAAATGAAGGGTCCAAATTGAAACCAACAGCAGACAACATTAATTAGAGAATGAACAGAATGAAGAAAGTTAATAGCTTTGATACATGCTTCAAACATTGTGACATGACAGAAATAATTCATGTATTTATCTATATGGGTTTAACACCGCATCAAAGAAATTATTCATTAATTTTGTTTTAGAAAATTTTGGATAAAAGACCCCAACTAAAGTGAGAAAAAAAGGAGAAAAAGGTTTCAATGTCCTATTTATCCTTGAATTACCCATGCACTCGTAAGTCTTCTTCTGTGGCAATGTCCAATTGAACAGTAGAAAAAATATGAAGATTTTGACCAGTCTGTTGCAGACGACACTGGAAAACATTGTTGGAAAAAGGAGAAATTGCTTGTTAAGACCAATTTCTCCTTTTCCCACAAAGTTTTCTGCCCTAACAGAACATTACTTTGAAATCCCATCATATTGAAGTGTTGTCTTCAAGCTCTTTCAATTTTGACCAATTGAAAATTTGGCCTTTGGTAAAGGGTTAAAAAACAGCCCACAGGTACAACAAAGAGAAATGTTGCCATTCAAAGAAGAGCTGTTGTCAATGTTTAATGTGTTCAGTGCTATTTGGCTTTGGTTTGTTAATAATTGACTCAGTCTAATATTCGCTTACCTTATGACAGAATAAATCATTTCAAAAACAATACAAATATGAATAAAAACCTCAATTTTCTATACATGGGAACAGCTGTATTGTCCTAAACACAATTTCAACCTGTTTACATGCTTAAATTGCAGCAAATTAATCATCATCTAGACTTCATTTTTGTTAAGGCTATTAGCCATTTTCAACTGTTAAATTCTTATATATCTCTTACAATGGTCAATGCGCCAAGCACACAAAACATTCCAGACGACTGACTGTGTATTATATGGAATGAGTAAGTAATTAAATATCAATTCATCAAGTTGTCAATTATAGACAGAAAAATTGACAGAAAATGACATTCCAACTCTTTCCCCTTTTTATGAAAAAGATAGATGTGATAAAACATTAAAGGTTAGATAATGAAAATAAAAGCCAATAAAAAGCTTAACTTCAGAGCCTTCGAGATTTTAAGTTGCTTAAATTATCATTTTCTTTAAATAAAGTAATTCCCCTATCAATTGCTCAAAGTTCTCTTTCTTCCCATCCTTATTTTAGTTGGCATTTGCAAGAAATCGATACTATCTAAAAAAAATAATCAGTATACAGTTTTATAATATCTTCAACCTATTCACATAATTATGTGGTGAAATTTTGAAATGTAAGAATTAAAAGTATTAGCAAAATTATGAATCAAAATTAAATAATTCCTTGTCAAAATAAAACTTTTATATTTGATATCAGATAAAAATTGTTTCCCACAACCCAAATTTTACCATTTTACACCTCTAGTAAGACGAGAAAATAAATGAATGAATGAATGAATGGTGTTTTAAGGCGCATCGACAGCTAAGGTCATTTAGCGCGCATTATGATGATGTGGATGAATGGATATTAAAAATATTAACAGGTTAAAATGTATTTGTTTAAAGAAAAAATGAATAAGAATTTGTAATTAATGAACAAAGGTAGATATAAGATTTGTAAAAAATTAATGATTGTTGATAGATTGTTTGTAAAGAATGTGTGATATGAAATAAATAGTGTGTGATGAAAAAATGATATTGATAAATGTATATATATTTAGAATGTGTAAGGAATCACAATTTATTGTAAATCCCAACCTCTTTGAGAAAGGAAAGAATTAATTCAATCCTGACAGTCTCAAAAAGCTCAAAAATAGTGTTGACATTGAAATATTTTGCACGAATTCTTTGAAAATCAATGCAATCTAGCAATATATGTTTGATGGTAAAGGGTGCATTGCATGGAATGCATTCAGGTGCATCTTCCTTAGCCAAGAGCCAGGAGTGTGTAATGTATGAATGACCAATTCGGATTCGTGCAATTGTAACTTCCTCTCTTCGTACGGACCTGTAAGAAGGGTACCATTCTCCGAGGGTAGGCTTAATTGAATGCAATTTATTAAAAACATCATCATTCCATTTTGATTGCCAGATGGATGTGATGTAAGTTAAAATAGAAGGTTTAAAGTCGGTGTATGGTACTTTAAAATCTGAAATGGGAAGGTTAAGAGCTGACTTAGCCGAGAAAATAAAAGGTAATGGATTATCAAACACATTTTACTGCAGCACATGCAAACTCGAAACAAAACATTAACAATAAAAACTTGTGGCTCGCTCTCAAAGTGAGTGACTGGCTTGCATTGTGACACATTAAATTCCACAGGGACGTAGCAGAGTGTGACATCAGCAATGATGATGAAAATCGGGTCATCACAGTTAATGGTACCCAGAGAGCCCCAACCCCCTGAATGATTTATTAACTCCTCACAACCTGGACACCCTAACCCTTCCCCCAGTACAGAAATACAGATTGTAATAAAAGAGGTCACTTGATAACGATGGCTGCAGAACACATCAACTTAAAACAAACAAAGCGATGATAGTAATGATAGTGAAATCTGCATGATTATTTGAGTAATGTGAAATCTGCATGATTATTAAAGTAATAAACAGTGAAATAATGTATCTTCAGGAAGAAAAACTGTAAATTGAACCTCCAAAAAAAGAAAGAGATGGGATAATTGTCTCATGATTAGTCCTTTCCTGCAGAATGCCTTCAAATGCCTTTACTTGCAAAAGGACATTTAAGTCATGCTAAAAGCGGAAATTGCTTGGCCCAAAGGCATGTATAAAAAAAAAAATCATGTGTTCAAAAACAGAGATGTATGAGGTTCAAGATTTATTCTTTTTCCTGTTCCGAAGAATCTAAAGCAGATACAGCAAATTATCAAACCCAGAAAAAAATGTCTTTAATCCTTAGAGTATCAATAAATATTGATACCATCATGACCAAAGGAGACTGTTTATATGATGAGCAAATCCTTTATAAGTCACAATGATTTTAAACACTATCTGCTTCAAATGCAGTCAAGGCCTCCCAAAGGGGATTTAAAAAAGAAGAGAAAGAGCTGGTTTCCCTGGTTTCCCATCCCACCCTCCAATACTACTGGACCCAAGAGAGGCTTTCAGGCAGAGTACCTGTCAACATTTCTGTCACATGTTACTGTTTATTTCTCAAATAATCCATAACATGCTGAAATATTAACTCTGGCAAAAATTTCACTCACGCTCTTCCAAGCCCCACATTGTGACAGTTGACAGCTTTTTTTCTTTTTTATGGGGCAAAGTGTCTTGCCCAAGGACGCAGTAAAAATAATTGAGTTGAAAGTCTCTGAGTGGTTTCAAATGACCATTTTTACAAGTTTAACGTAAGCATGGCCTTGAATTGCCACAAGTAATTATCCGAGATCTTGAATTCAACAGGGGAAAGAACCAAGATTCAAGGATAAAACCTATTAAATAGCAGTTCCTTTCTTGACTCAGAGGCTTTTGAAGAGACAATTGGATCAATGAGGGACTAAATAGTTTAAAGATGAAAAAAAAATTAAAAAAAAGTTTTTCAGAAACATTCCTGTCAATAGCAAAAATTATTCAGTTTGAAAAGGTAAATTACATCACCATAATACATTTGTTCATCATATTGATTCCAATGTTTGTAAAACTTAAATGCAATTTTTTCTGGGCGATTTTTCGACGTTGACCTTCGTTAAGACTGGTATACAGTAAAAAATGACTTTTTGTAAAGGTTAAATTCCAAACATATACAGTATGCAAATTGTTTCCGCTGACATTTACCAAAACTGTACCGTTAATGATGAGTAGTGACTGATCCTAATTATTACCCTTATTTCATATCTTGAGGGATCAATGCAATACTATAGTAAGTGTTTCATATTTGCGGGACAAATTTAAAGCAATTTGAATCTATTCTAATTGCAGTGGGTTCAATTAAGGCATCTGCAGAGTGCTAATTTTGAAATTCAGGCACTGAAGCCTGAACTCCAACAGGACTGTATATCAAAAAGGGTTAAGAAACAATTGTTCAGAGGAAGAAATTGCCAAACACAATAGTATTTCCCCTTCTAACACTATAGGCTGTTACCAATATCAAGCAGGTTATGTGATGTCAGCTTTTTAAATATATTTTTTAGTTGACATCATCTGTTCTTACTCCTAATTTGACCATGCACCAAAATTCCATGGAAGGGGGGAAATGTTAACACTTATAATGCTGGAACCCACTTCATGCTTATGCAAACAGTTTAGATCCAGACCAATCTCCAAGTAAATTGGCGGCTAGCCTGTCATCTAGCCTGTTTGCTACTCTGAGTATCTATCTTCATCAAAATTAACAGATATTTAAGGTTTTGGAAAGCTGACAACACAATAAACTATTTTAAGAACATTACGAATCATTCTAATGGTTAAGAATGGCTGTGAACTCTGGCATTTGCTGACAACACTTCATACTCTCCTTTTCCAAGGTTCAATGCAAGACTATAGCAAGTTCATCATTTTTGAGAATGACTTGCTGTGGTATTGCTTCGAACCCTTGATTTATGCCCTCTTTAAGCCATAAGCTTTCCTAAATCATTCACCCTGTGAACTGTCAACATGGGAAATTATCCTAAGGTTAGCATGCGAAAATTACTATCTTAACTGGAAAAAAGACATTTAGAGACTTCAATCTAGACATAAAGAAATCAATTGAATTAAAAAAGTAATCAAAAATGTGTTTGAAGAGTGAAACTTAGAAATAAAAATGTTGTTAGATGTCTGTAAATGATAGCAGATCACACATTGACTAACAAGAAATAGACATACAAGGGATGTAGATCTCTAAAACTTCTATGAATTAGATTAAACTACTTAAGTATTATGATGGGTAATTTCTTTTCTTTTTTGTCAAATGGGAAAGTTTCTTAATTGCTTGGTCTAGAGTTTGAGCTCGTTCATGACTGAAGGAAAATAGTCTTATCAAATCCCTAACCCTTATAGTTCTGGAAGAGACCTCATGCTTGTGCAAATAGATTGGATCCAGGCCATTTTGGTGGCTGGCCTGTGATCTAACCTGTTTGCTACTTTCACAACTTGAGGCTTTTACTACAGTCTTGATTTGAACCATTAATGGTGTTCCGTTTTTTTTAAGGATCCTGCATTTTAGATTAAAAGCCCTTCACTAAAATGCTCAATGTTGTTTTAAATTCTATTTGAGATGATCAGGTGAAAAGTAATAAAGAGCCAGTAAGAAATTCAGACAAACAATATAATGTAGAGAAATTTGATATAAAACAAAATAATAATAGAAAACAAGTAATCAAGATCATAGACAAAAACCGAACAAAATAAGGAATATTGCCATACAATACCAGTCCAAACCCTTAATATTCATCAAAACATGGGGACTTGCCTATAAAACCAGTAAACAATTGCATATTAAGAGCCAGCAAGACAACAAAAGTATTCCCTTAAAAAAAAACCTTCTCAAACTTTGTGATAATTGGTAAAAGTTTCTACTCAGAACCCAAAGTAAATGAAGCAACTAATGCTTTACAGACAGTCTTCTTTGATAGTCAAATTTTCGTCTGTCCAAATTTGAAAGAGTTTGAAGACGACATTTCAAAATGTGACGAAATTGGAAAAAAATCTTCTGATAGGGCAGAAAATATTGTGGAAAAAGGAAAAATTGATGTTACGAGCAATTTCTCCTTAACCCACAATGTTTTCTGAAGACATCTGCAACAAAGTGGTCAAATGCCGTTATTGTTTGGGAAAGGGTTAAAATATGAAGCATCAATAAAATCACATAGGACAGATTGAAAGTTTGGCAAGAAAGTCAACTCTTCCATCAATGAAACAACAAAAACAAAGTGACAAGACTTAATCCAAGGTATGCATGGCATAATAAACAAAGAAATATAAAAAGGACAGACAAAAATAAACAAGAAAAGTCTGACATTACCAAAAACAAACAGAAGGTACATGTAACAAAGTCAATCAACACCTACAGCAAAGAGAAACCAATCTGTCGCGCAATTAGCGAAAAATAAAATGTTTAGCATAAATTTCGATAAACTAAGTTAAGTTTCAAGTTGTTCATTTTACAATCATTGTGACGGAACCTTGAAGCTTATAAAATGTACTCTCTATTACTGCTTCCCAGATACTGAACCAGTTTTTTGGGGAACAAACCCGGAACCCTTGGTGCAAGAGGCCGACGCACTACCACTGCACCAATTGCGACCACAACCATTAACTTGCAACAGACATCATCAAGGTAGTAATAGATGGGAATGAGCAATTCAAAATATCTTCCAAGAAAAAAATGTATGTTTTTCCATTTTGCTGTTGTGACTTTGTCAGTGGAAGAGGCACAGATTTCCATATAGAAGAATGGATTAAACACATCTTATTATTGAACAGTAAATCTTTTTTGTGACCGGAGCAGAATTTGCTCCTTATAACCAAATTCTCAAAGAGCAAGTTTTTGTCACAATGAATCTGGATTATCATCTGCTTTAAAGGCATTAAAGTCATTTGTGTCAAGGAAATTGCCTTCCCAGTTTGGACATGTCTTTGCACCACACCATTTTACAGCAAAGTGTTTTTGTCATATGGCAAATTAGTCTGGGTAGAGACTTCACCAAAAACACATATAACAGCTTTGCAGCTGCAGACATTTAAAAGCATTGTGATGTGATAAAGCAAACTCAAAAGTGAGGCACATCATCAACTTTCAGGTGCCATGGGTCACATTTGCACCATACTAGGGATGGCTGCTAAAAATTGTTCTGCAGCCATAACCTGGCAGCCCTTTGAGGATAGCAGCTGTAATTGCATCTTCAAAACAGTCATCCCTGATAGCACATTACTGACAGACTAAAAAGACTAAATAAAGATGGTGTTTAACACCATTTTAACCATATCTTTTCCAGTTGTATCTGGAACAAAACCAGCACAATCCTTTATGGGAATGCTTAATCAGGAAATCCATTACTACCAATTGGTTCTTGGTCTTTGGGAAAGTTTTATAAGTGAATTCATTACTACCAATGGATCTTAGTCTTTGGGAAAGTTTAATTAGTGAATTCATTACTACCAATGGTTCTTGGTCTTTGGGAATGTTTAATAAGTGAATTCATTACTACAAATGGATCTTAGTCTTTGGGAATGCTTAATCAGGAAATCCATTACTACCAATTGGTTCTTGGTCTTTGGGAAAGTTTAATTAGTGAATTCATTACTACCAATGGATCTTAGCCTTTGGGAATGCTTAATCAAGGAATCCCTTACTACCAATTGTTTTTGGTTTTCCGGAGTCCTATTAGGATTCCATTACTACCAATGGTTCTTGGTTTTCCGGAGTCCCATTAGGATTCCATTCCTACCAATGGTTCTTGGTTTTCCGGAGTCCTATTAGGATTCCATTACTACCAATGGTTCTTGGTTTTCCGGAGTCCTATTAGGATTCCATTACTACCAATGGTTCTTGGTTTTCCGGAGTCCTATTAGGGATTCCATTACTACCAATGATTCTTGGTCTTTGGGAAAGTTTAATAAGTGAATATATTATTACCAGTGGTACTTGGTTTTTGCGGGTGCGATAAGGAATCCATTACTAACAATGTTTTTTTGGCTTTTTGGGGTGCTGCAAGGGAATCCGTTACTACCAATGGTTCTTGGTTTTTGGGGTGCTTTCTGAGAATCCAATACCACCAAGGATTCTTAGTCTTTTGATGCTATTAGCAAGTACATTACTTCCAATGGTTCTTGGTATTTGGGAGCTTTATAAAGGGTTCCATTACTATCATCAGTTCTTAGTGTTTGTGACTGATTTGTGGGGTAATGTATTACTTCCAGTTGAGGTTTCAATGTCCTTATCCCAGTATACCTCACTTTGACACATTTTGCTCTGACTTAACATACAGGTAACAAGAAAATAAATTCATCCCATTGAGCAATTTATCCTTTTTACAACAATTGTGTGTAGCTAAAGCTTTTAAAAACATATTTCTTCATGTCATCTTCCTTCTGTCATCAGCTTACATTTTTAATTTTAACTTGTAACTAATCCCTGTAAAAGGAAATGGGTAAAAAAAAAAAACCCAACTTATTCCTATATCTAACAGTTTTACCCAACATGCACTAACAATACTAAACTAACACATAAAGACTGCAATCTTCATTACTGCATATCTCAATGACTTTTTACAAAATACTATTTATTTTGATCTTTCAAACTAGGTGTTTTTGTATCAGTCATCAAATTCAGGATCATGAAAGCATTTGCAGTAGATGACATTCATAATCATTCAAAGAAAACAAATAATCTACTAAATCATTAAATTCCTGCATTTTCATAAAAAATATTTCAATGTTTCTTTAGTGCACGGATAAACATTTCATGATTTCATTGATTGTTAAATCAGATGTTATCCACTGCAATAGAAGGTAATGCGGAAAAGTTTAAAGAAAATTTTAAGTCCGTTGTTGAAGTGTAAATGCAATAAGCAAAAGTGTATCATATGTTAGGCATTACCAGCATAGTTATTCCAGGCTATATACATCCAAAACATAAACTCCTAAAAATGAAAAAAGTTTATTAATAAAATTTGAATGTTTTAAAAATTATAAATTTAAAACAAAAATGTTGATGTAAGAAAGAAAATCAAGGAAACAGTAACAAGAAAAAAAGTTCAAGAATGGAAAAGTTGAAAAACTTGAATCTACCAAATGCAAATATATATATAGTTCTATAAACTGACATAATGGTAAAAAGGCAAGACTAGTTTAGAGAGAGTAAAAAAAAAAACAAGAAAAAGAGGCGAGAAAATTGTACCCTTGCGGAAGTCTGGAGAATTATACGATTTTAACACGACTTGACATCATGTCACCCAGCCAATATTAACCTGTAGACGAAAAGTGAAAAGATTATTTCTATATTTTGTAATCAACAGTACTACTGATGGTAAAAATCACTTAAAAGTCGTAGTTCCACATCATCTCTATCTATCAAAATGAAAAAAAATTGTTTAATTGTCTCACTAAAATTTCTCAGCCGTTATAATGCTGGAAACAACTTCACGCTTATAATTATGCAAACAAGTTGGATCCAGGCCATCAAAATTAAGCAGATATTCAATGTTTTGGAAACCAAACAATACTAAAATCTATTTTTAGAAAATTACCAAGCATTCTAAGAGTTAATGCATATACATTTTTCGTACTGTTTTGGTTGTCTGCTGATGCTTTCAATTTTGACCAGTCATAAAATCCAGCATTGAGGATATGGATGTATTTGAAAGGATGCCTTCTGAAAATGTGCATTATAAAACTGCAATATTGCATCATTATTTACTCAAGAACACAACCATGTGTAATGATGTTTACAAACTTTGCATGAATGAGCAACATATCACATTTCCATGCCCTTTTTCCAAAACAAAGTCATTTGTCAAAGGATGAGTTTTCACATTCATTATTGTCTTATGCTATTGTTTGAATTTGGAGCAACACAATAATCCCTGACAATAGAATGGATTGAAATCAACAAATACCACAAGATGTCCTCTGCTGCTGCTTATATTTTTGACAAATTGCAAATTTCCAAATGATTCAAGACTGGTCTAATCCTTTACCAAACGGAAAATTTTCGACTCTCCCAAAATTGAAAGAGTTTGCAGACGATATTTCAAAATGTGATGAAATTGAAAACTAATCTTCTGAAAGGGCAGAAAACCTTGTGGGAAAAGGAGAAATTGCTCTTAACTAGCAATTTCTCCTTTTCCCACAAGGTTTTCCATAGTCGTCTGCAACAAACTGGTCAAATGGTGTTATTGGCTGGTAATGGTTTAAGGGGAGTCGTTATAAAAATTCCTCTAGACTGTGTCACTGGTAATTCCCGCTGCACCAGCTGAGACTGACATCTCGTAATAAGTTTAAAATCCCCGAGCATCCCCCCTTCCCAACTGTGACAGAGTCTTCGGACAATATTTGGCTGTGTCATTCCGCAAAAAGGTTGTCACCTCCCTGAGGCGACAAATTGCAATTTGTTGGCCACATACTCCATTTTTTCTCCTATCACTTCAATGCACCTGCTGCAAAATACTTAACCCTTAAAATGCTTGGTTATTTTCTGAAAATAGATTTTTGTGTCGTCTGCTTTCCAAAACCTTAAATATCTGCTTTATTTTGTAGAGGAAAGATACTCAGAGGATCAAACAAGTTCGATCACAGGCCAGACGCCAATTTACTTTGCTACAGGCCTGGATCTAACCTGTTTGCATAAGCATGAAGTAGGTTGCAGTTTTAAAACAAGGTTAAACTAAACACTAACAATCTTTTGTCTAAAATACTATGTCGTCTGCTTCACAGGCATATGGTTCCAGCACTATAAGGGTTAACCAAAAGGACAGACATGACCCATTTACACCTAAAAATGCCAACTATTGTAACCATTGTAACCTGGAGAGGACTCCTGTCCTTATGTCATTTAAATCTTTCACCAGAAGTGTTTTACATAATGTAGGATCATCCCCATTATAGCATAAAAATAGCATTAAGAAAAACAAGGACAAAGGAAATATCTCCATATTTATGGCTCTCTTTCGCCTTAGTGAAAATGAGATCTTTGTAGACAAACAGGTGGCAGATGCAATCCTGGTTGCAGACAAAATAGATCATTTGTCTTTGACCAGTTGCCTCTTATGGGATTTTGTGAGGGGGGTCCAAAATTGAATGCAGCAGCAAAGGGCTATGAAAATAGATGAACAGTCATGGGGTATTTATAAAATTGGCTTGAAATCATTGAGACAAAAAGAAGAATTGCTCTATGAGATGAATTTCTTCTTTTATCACACTTATTTCTAGAGTTATCTGCTTGAGTAGCCTAAATATGTATATATCTATTAGTTGGAAGGTTTTATATGCTGCCTTTGTTGGTGAAAATTAGTAAATATTTTAACAGACAACTAATACCTTTAAAAGGTGTCATAGTAACAATATTGCAATTAGCTAATTAAAATGGTCTAAAGTATATTCGTTTTTTACCTCTTCCACCATAATCAACCATACAATTTTGTAACATACCAACAATATCTAAGGGTTTTTGAGCAATATGCAAAACATTAAAAGCTCCCTCTTTTAAGACATTTGGTCTGTCAGAGTCTGAATCAATAGTTAACAGAGACAACAATGTGCTGAGATTTGTTTGGCACTGAGCATATGTTCAAATATAGACCAATCAAAAGCCAGAACCAGTGAGACTGCCATCAAACCAGCACATCAAATTTGATGAAATATATACCTGATATCTGTAGCAGAAAAAGCAATAAAGTACTCTCGAGAACCATGATAAGATTTTCTTTCATATTTCGTTATACAGTGGACAAACAATGACAACATGAAACTCATCTTCAATATCATTGGTATCACAGAAAGGGCATATTCAGAGAAAGGGTTCCGAGGCAAACCATACCACCCCTTGGGACCCCATCTATGGCAGACATAGCTTCCCAAATATTTCACATTTTAATATTCAGACTGCCAAAAATCAATTGCTCCACCCTAAGTGACGCGCCAAACTTGGCCTTACTTCTAGATACACTTGGGGCAGGACTGTTTACTCAAACAGGGGCGGTTTTTTATTTACATGGGTTTTACATCACATCAACATTATTTCAGTTATGTTACGATACCTGACTCTGTAATTATGATGGAGGAAGACCTTAACCCATTACCAAACAATAACGACTTTTAACCATTTTGTTCCATATGACTCAGGAAAACATTATTGGAAAAGGAGAAATTGCTCATAACGAGCAATTTCTCCTTTTTCCAAAAAGTTGTCTGCCCTATTAGAAGATCATTTTCCAATTTCATCACATTTTGAAATGTCGTCTGCATACTCCATCAATTTTGGACAGTCAGACGTTTTGCATTTGTTAAAGGGTTTAACTTGACTGCCAATAACACCTGGTGAAGCCAGGTGAAACCATCGGTACTCTTTAAGTCAGTCAGCACTCCATAGGTCAATTGGGAGACTGCCTCTCATAAAATGCCAAATAGGATTTGAACCCACACACAGAGGAGCCATGTAATCTTAATATCTGTACTCTAACCACTAGGCCACAGTGGCCAAATATGTGGTCGGGAGTTCTCCAATGTACCACCCAAGAACGAATAACAAGAATAACATGAGCTAGATAGAGCCAAAGATAGGATCAGACCCTATAGAAAGCACAGTAATGCAATATAAATTAGAATGGTCCGTACACTTCTCTTCTATCAAGTATAATGATGTCAAATAATGGACGAATTAGCATAGTATATTCCATCCGTCTCAGGAGACACTCTCACCTCATTGTTCACTGGTGTAGCCCTAAGTATCGGTCAATTCAGATAGTTTCGACCCTTCTGCTTGTGTTTTTATTTCTCCCTTAGATATAATGCCAAAATTAAGAATGAAAAAAAAATGGACAGATTGAAACTAATGACAGCTTTGAATCAATCACAATCCTCCTTTCTAGTGTCATCCTTACACAGGAATACTTGTTGGAATTTCCTCATTACATATCTAGTGTTCAAAGCTTGCTATTGCATGCTCTTCACATTTGTGAATGATTTTTTGTGAACTTATAGTGATGGAAACAACTTCTTGCTTATGCAAACAGGTTCGATCACAGGCCAGCCGCCAAGTAAATTGGTGGCTGGCCTGTGATCAAATCTGTTTGCTACTCTGAGTATCTTTCCTCAACAAAATTAAGTAGATATTAAAGGTAATGGAAAGCAGATGACACAAAAAATCTATGTTTAAAAGATAACCAGGCATTCTAAGAGTTGCACCAGACCCGCAACATACACACCATCGTAATATAGGGATACAAGTAAGAAATAAGGATGTGGAAATGCCAAATATTTGCATGAACAAAAGTTCTTTCAGCCACCAAGCACCTCTGTGTCTCTATAGAGGATTTATCAAGATCAAGACTTTACTTGTCCTTTGCATGAAGTTTTTCTACCACTTATTTCTAAAGGACATGATGATTGTCCCACAAACTTTTGCAGCTTCAAGGTATTATGACTTGTTTCCTATACTTGTTTTATCACTTTCCCCTTTATGTATAATTTGGAGCCAATCACATTTAAATTCTATGCATTTTGTCACAATGGCTAACTTCAAACTACTCATTGAAAACATTATTAATGTATTGTGAAATTTTATCATATTATCAATAACATCTCAATAAAAAATTGGGTTAAAGTACCTATGGTTGGTTAATAGTTGTTTGTTAGGACTTAACATTGTAACAATATGTCATTTATTTTGCTTTGCCCAGCTCATTTTAGGTGAATGACCCAATAGCATCACTGCACATCAAGGCTGGTCAAAATGGGTAGAAACATAGTAATTCCAGAAGTCAGCTGGGAGACTATCTCTAATGAAAATACAAATTCACCCCTACTGAGATTTGAACCCATGCGGAGAAGGGCAAATATTTGGGCGAATACGGAGAAGGTCCATGTGATTTTCGAGTTCTTTACTCAAACCACTAGACAATGAGGTGGTTATTAACTATGCAACCTGTCACAAAGATGAGAATCATCTCAAACAAGTAACAGCTGAAACTCAAGGCAACCTTAACCCATAGGTCCCTAGGTACCCATTTTTACATACTACCTGCAAACAATCAAAGAAATATTTAAGAATAAAAGATAACACTAATCTAAGAAATTCCTCTATGCGTTGCATTTTATCTTGCATACTTTCTAACTTTAAATGACATTTGTCCTCATGATACATTGCTATCAATGTCCAAACCTTCTGACCGTTTAATAATGTCAATAAATTTTCACACAGTCATGGTGGAATGAGTTTCCCAGATATAGATCTTTTATCATTATCGAGAAACAGGTGACAGTCTTGTTTCTATTCCATGGTATGTACATTTGAGTGAAGTTTCAGAATTATATTAAACCCTTCTAGTGTTGGAACTGATTTAACGCATATGCAAACAGGTTAGATCCGGGCCAGCTGCCAATTTTCTTGGCAGCTGGCCTGGATCTAACCTGTTTGCTACTCTGAGTATCTTTCCTCATCAAAATTGAGCAGGTATTTAATGCTTTGGAAAGCAGCCGACACAAAAATATTTTCTTTAGAAAATTACCCAGCATTCTAAGGGTTAATAAAATATGCTATTGCACATACGTACATAATTATCAGCTGTTCAACAATATCAGAATTAGAGATAATCTTTGGAGAACACAATGATCCATCGTTTCATCTTAATTCTTGATAGCTGAAAAACAAAACTCACATTCCTCGCATCTATTCGATTTCCAGAGATGGATCCTGTTGAAAGTGATCAAATATTTATGAGGTTTCTGGTAGGCTCAGCTGACCCCGTGGTTTTGCACACAACCAACAGCTCTTGCCGTTTAAAGGACGTTTTTACAATAATTAGTTTGTTTTAATTGTAACATATGTGCCCAGTAGGTATGTTTTCTCCAATTCCATAGCACAGCGCCTTTCTTATTTGTGAGGGAACCTATTTCTCTGCGTTAACCCCTTTTTTCCTGTATTTCAAGTATCCTATTACGGTACAAAACTAAATGTGAATGATCTAAATTCAAAGTAAAGTCACAATTTGTTGCTCCTTGACCACAATTGTTGTGGTCAAGGAGCATATTGTATCGCATGCATTTAATTGACAATTAGGTTGAACAATCACAATTAACTTATCAAAACCAAACTCTTATTTTGACACCAAGTAGAAAATCTTGAGACAAAGAAACAGTTCATTTGACAAACTTTTTCCTTTTCTTTTGTCAAATAAATTTCTTCCTTCAAATAATTACCAAAAGACCTAGAAGTATACACAATGTATTTAGGCTTTCCAAATCCTTCAACTACTTCAGACTTAAAAACAATTATCATGTACTTTTGTTCTTATAATCACAAAAATACCAAATAAATTGTGGAAAAACCTGTTTTTAGCTGAAATGGCCTTCAAACTGTAATTACTTCTCCCTATTTGCCTTTAATCATCAGAAAACAAATGCATGTGACAACTGTAATAATAGTTTGCTAATCCAATTATGGAAACCATTTTCTTTATGGATTTCTCCATATTAAATCATTTTAATGAACATTCAACACTGGAATGCAGATACTGAATGTTTGCTAACAAGCTTTTCTTCCTCAGTCACATGGCATCAACATGATGTCAACTTTCACAAGAGGGCTTGGGTTGTTTTCATTGCTTTAAGGTGCTTGGTCACAGTTGTGAGGAAAAATGAAAAAGAACACTGTCACTGAATCAAAATTGGGTTGATTTTAATTCATTTCAGTGTGTTTACAGCGATTTTAAATGTATTTCATACCAAAAGCTTGACATCACTTTTAAGATCTAATTTACTCAGCAGCTGGCCTTGATCAAACATGTTTGCAAAAGCATGAAGTCAGTTCCATCACTAGAAGGCCTAAACAATTGGAAGGACAAAGGATTCAATATGCTACTCATGGCTTCATTTATATGCCAATCATATTTCTCATTATGGGCAATTCCCACACTTTCACCAACAACTAATCTACATCCGTGGGAATGCAACTTAACCCTTAGAATGCTGGATAATATTCTAAATATAGCTATTTTTATCGTCTGCTTACAGTAGCAAACAGGTTTGATCACAGGTCAGCCACCAATTTACTTGGTGGCTGGCCTGGATCTAACCTGTTTGCATAGGCATGATGTTGGTTCCAGCCATTTAAGGGTTAAAACATTTCCCGAATATGAAAAATTGTGATTGGTCAAAATTTGAAGCAATAGCAGACTCCAAAAATTGTCATTTAAAAAAACACACATTTTCTTTATAACACATATTTTCTTAAAATGAACAGTATATCCTTTTCTTTAAGTTGATGCTTGGGTTTTGCTAAATGTGCAATTTTATCCCTTACTAACAATGCTTGCTTACATTTTCTAAGCAGATACTATATATTGATGTTTTATAGAGTAACCAGGGTAACAAGTGAGTGAATTGGAATTGACACCCCCAAAGAAGTGGAGTTTCCTTTCAGAGAACCATTCCAGATTGTCACCATGTCTATAGGTACACTAAAGGAACCACAGTAAAAGGGTAAAATACCAAACAGTAATTATTATCAATTATCATAATTGTGGCAATCTGGATTATTCAAGCATACACAATGACTGCATGTATTCCAATAACCTAAAACCAATCCGACTTTTCACCTCAATTCTTTTCTTTTTTTAACAAGAAAATCCTCAACTGGATTTGTTTATTTCCCACAATGTTAATTAGGAAACCAAAGTTATCAAGGCTAGCACAAAATCCCTTAAATATGTGACCCAACAATACGCAAGGTCGATAAACATGGTATTATTAACTAGTTTTGTAAGAAAAGTCCTCCATGTTCTTGCTTTCATTTACCACATGAAAAATAGTTTTATAAACTTACTTAAATAGTAAAAACAGCTTTAACCGTTTTGAATATGAGTTGTCGTTTTTTTTCATTTATAAAGATATAAAATACTTAAACAATTGCAAGTCATTTGCAACAACATAATTTTGGGATAATTAAATTACGGGTAAGATGTACTTTATGATCAGATAATGTATCTAGGGGTATTTCTTGCTAAAAGCAAAGGATTTACAAATTTTAACAGTCACCTGATAGCAATACAATTACAATGACATTGAAATTACATTTGGGAATGGTGTACAAAAAAGGTACATAAGTTCTACAGCAATTACTAGCCCTTCTTATTCTTGTGGCATAGCTTACCTCTTGGCTCAGTGCAAGACAGTACCAATTCCTTCAAGAAAGTGATATAGTGAACACTCAAGCTGTGGCAACACATTAGAGTATTCTGATTAGAGGCTGGTTCTACTTGATCACTTCAATTTTCCTTTCACTCCTTCAAGATAGGACTTTTTCGTGGCAAATTGAAAGTGAAAGCAGACAAAAAATAAATAAGGTCGAAAAGAATTCTTCTGTAATGGTAGTGGAAATAAACTAATGTGAATCTTTATCTCTAAAACTGATTCATTTTTCAAGATTTTTTTTTTATCATACAAAGTATTCCTGAGCTCATTGACTTTGCAAAGGTAGAAAGAACCCCCTCCATGTTGAGACATGATTTAGATAATTATTTGGTAAAGAAAAACAGCATGTGCCATGCAATGTTCAAGTGTTCAAACATTGGCCAATTATCCTAAGTCTCTCTATTGCCTGTGTAAAGAATCGACACCCCTATCAAGACTGGCCTATCTCTTTTCTTTAGCTTATTTCTTGAAGACAAGATGCTAAGGCAATTCTTTTTTCAGTCTATTTCATAATAAATTGAGAAAAGAATAAATTCAGGTGGAGTAAAAACCAATGAAGACAACTTTATTTAACAGAGACTTTAATCATCTTTTTATAGCTGCTAAATCTGGACAATTTTGCAAAATATGATATTTAAACTTATGAGATTAATTATTATCTTTAAGCATGGTTCCTGGTGTGACATGGAATAACCAACCCATTATCCTACGATATTTATTATATCTCATTAAATCTTCAACAGAAGCCTGTAAGTTTTGGTGATGAAGGCAACCACCTTTATTTGTTATAACTTTTTTTTGTCCTAATGTTCTATTTAAAGTCGACAAGGATAGCAATTTTTCATACGGAGAATTGTTTTATTTATTTTAACTTTCATCTATGACTGGTAAGTTAATCATGTACAGACAAATCTTTTTGAAACAAGCCTAGACAATGTTGAGATATGGCTTATTATAATTATAATTCCTTTTGTTTTCTAACAATACTTCTTATCTACCATAGCCCCAATTCAAAGCCGCCAGTAATAAGGGAAATCTCTTCGAAGTCTAACCAGCAATTAGGAGTAATCAGAAAGTCAAATTACCCCCTGTTTAAAAGGTAAAATATCTCTTGCAAAAGCTCTGAATAATGGCATGATTTGTTGTTCAACAGGTGAAATAACCAATTGTCTCTTAACCCATTACCAAACACTAAATGACATTTAACCAGTTTGCTGCAGTAGCCTCTGGAAAACATTGTAGGAAAAGGAGCAATTTCTCTTTTTCCCACAATGTTTTCTGCCCTATCAGAAGATTAGTTTTCAAAATCATCACATTTTAAAATTGCACTTAACAAGCAATTTCTCTTTTTCCCATAATGTTTTTTGCCCTATCAGAAGATTAGTCTTTCAATTTGGGACAGTTGAATTGATGAGGCCCCCTTTCCATGTACTATGCAGCAGATGTAATTACAGGAGGTCAAAATGAAAGAGAAGATTGTTTGTTAAAATGTGGTTTACTGCTATATCAACAATTTTTCAGTTTTATGTTACTGCTTTCCTGGGTTCACACATAAAAGGCTATGGCTCGGAAGTAGTGCTTTAGTACATTAAGCCTTGTAGTGCTGAAACAGACTTCATGCTTTTGCAAACAGGTTAGATCCAGACCAGCCGCCAAGTAAATTGGCGGCTGGCCTGTGATCTAACCTGTTTGCTACTCTAATTGTCATTCCTCATTGGAATTGAGCAGATATTTAGAGTTTTGGCAAGTAGACAACACAAAAATTTTTAAGAAAATTTCCCAGCATTCTAAGGAATAATGACATTCAACACCAAACCAGCCACAACAGAGAGAATCAAACCCAGGACAAACATAATACAGGTCAATCACCTTTACAATTAAGTCACGCAAGACCCTTATTACAAAAGATGAACTTGCCCAAAATGGCTTGGGGGATATTTTCCATAAATGGGCTGGGACTTGTATACCCGTGGGGCCTGCCTTCGTTTACCTAGACGGGTATCTTGAGATGTATGCAAACAGCCTGTCACTCATCGTAGAATACAAACATGGTGATTACCTGTATAATCTGATGTAGATCCACGAGATAATATTTGTTAAAAAAGATTTGATTAGGTCTGTGTAAACAAAGGATTTTGCGCCGATATTTGTGTTGGTGTTTGCCTAGTGAAGTTTAAGCATAAGCGCAATCGTGATCAGAAAAGTATACAGGCAGGCTTAACCCTTTCCCAAACAACAAATTTCCGACTGTCCCAAATTGAAAGAGTTTGCAGACGACATTTCAAAATGTGATGAAATTGAACAATAGTCTTCAGAAAGAGTAGAAAACCTTGTGGGTCAAATGTCTTTATTGTTTGGGAAGGGGTTAAACATATGGCATCATCCGACAAACAGCAAACCACATGTGAAATCTTATTTAAGCCATTTTTATAAATTTCACTTTTCTAAACTCTTTGCGGAATTGGTCAAGTTGTTACAAAGCATGTTTTAGACCATCTATCAAAAAGAAAAAGGCAAAAAATCATCGAAGGAAAACCTGCACAATTCCTCAACAAACATTGAAATTGTTAATGAAGCGCAATGTACACAAAATGATTGAGAAAGACTATTTCAAGTATCCAATGCAAGGATAATGAAAGTGCATCTTAAGGAAAGTATTGCAAAGTACCCTCAATTTGTCAAAAATGAAAATTAATTTTCAACTTCCAAATTTCCTCACATCTGTGAACAACAACCTTTAATGGTTGAAAACGAAAGGCTATCAGCTTACATTATTTACAAAGATTCAAATTTAAATTTAGAATAAAATTTTAAAACCGTTACATCATGACTCATCACATCAAGTTTAAGACTATATAGAAAGTACTTCAACCGTTAACCCTATCATCAACTATACTGCAGGGGTGGCGAAATCTGATTGGAATTAACTTGTCTGTAAATGCCAAATCTTTTTCTGCACTTGTCCTTATAACGGCTACATAGTAAATTTCAGCCAAAATTAAATTGTCCAGTAAGGCTTTTGGACAAGCTCAGCAATGGACCATTGATTTTGTCACCCCTAAAATCACTGTAAGAGATATGTTAATAAAAAGGCAAAGTTTCTATTCTCAGTTTTTATATTACCTTACTAAGCCATATATTGTTTGTACAAATTAGAATCACTCTTTAGTACCTACAAACAAGGATTTATTGCATAGGTTTTCAAATAAAAACCTTATATACCTTTTGTCTTTTGATGTGGTCTCAAAACTCCATATATTTGAATGATGATTAGCATGAAGTATATGTTTAATGCAGTTTACTTTGTTGCCCAAATAGTTTTCCATCATTGTATTAAAACAAAGTATTCATGGAACTTCTGAACCTTTGAAAGAATAAAGCCATATAAAGCCCCTTTTCAGCGGACAAAACTGTGATCAAGGGTACAACTTTGCAGACGTTTTGAGGCAACTTTTATTTGACGATGTCTCATATAATTTAACCACATTCAAATAGACAGATAATTTCAGCACACTTCCTCTAAAATTTACTATTAACCCTTTTGCCTCAGGGCTATGTTATTTTCTATCAAATACAGAAAAAAAAACCATAAAGCATTTGTCTTAACACATTTTCAAAATGGTGTGACAGAAGGATTGTTTATCTGTTTTCCATAGCCATTCAATTGCCCTACAAGAAGGTGATGAGCACTTGTTTAGTTTCAACCTAAATTAGTTTGTATGGTGTTTAATGCTGCATCAACAATTTTTCAGCTATGTAATGGCTTCCCTGGATCCAAAAGTACTAGGCTAGGGCTCTGTTTTAGCTACATAATTGTGTATCTCTTCCATTTTATTCAATCTACAGCATGGTTTTTAAGAAGCTTGCTTTTATAACCAATTTTCTCTCATAGGACTTTGTCTCTTGTTGGAATTGTGCGAAAAGGTAAAAATAAAATTATAAAATATAAAATATAAATCGAACCATAATTTAGATATTTTACCACCATGAACTTGGAAGAAGGGATTGGAAGAAAAGGGTCTCATAGTTAACATGGGGAAGGCTAAAGTCATGATCTTGGGCTCTAACCTGGACTTACTGAGAAGGATAGGAAAGCACCCCTGCTCAGTTTGT
This sequence comes from Cerastoderma edule, assembly GCA_947846245.1. Lineage (NCBI taxonomy): Eukaryota > Metazoa > Mollusca > Bivalvia > Cardiida > Cardiidae > Cerastoderma > Cerastoderma edule. The sequence goes on from OX401415.1 coordinate 25,741,247, forward strand.
CTAACTGGAACAGGTAGAAACTCCATCTTCTGCACCAACTGTTCATGCTGGGTCCACAAGAAATGCAGTGGAATCAGTGGCCCACTTAGACCTGATCCAGATTACATATGCCCACACTGTGTTGGCTCAGCCCGACCAATTGATGGAAGGCCACTTACTGAGGTAGAAGTTGGAGGAGAAAAACTTGAAGTTGTTGCTGACTTTTGCTACCTTGGAGACATGCTGTCAGCAGGTGGGGGTTGTGAGCTTGCAGCCGTTAACACGGTGCAAATCTGCCTGGAGCAAATTCAGAGAGCTCCTCCCCATCCTAACAAATAAGCAATTGCCAACCCCAACCAGAGGCCTGGTGTACTCCTCCTGGGTGAGGAGCGTTATTCTTTACGGTGCCGAGACATGGGCAGCAACAGCTGGCATTGTAGGGCGTGTACATAGAAATGAAAAAGCCATGATGAGATGGATCTGCCTGGTCAAGCCTGAAGAAGAGACTTCCTACAAGACACTACTTTCCCAGCTCAGCATAAGAGACATTGCAGAGATTCTCCAGTCAATCAGGCTGAGATGGCTCAGCCACGTAGAGGCAGCTCAGGCTGGATCTCTCAGATCAGATTCCTGAACATACCGTCACATGGTCAAGGCAGACCCAAACTATCTTTGGATGACCTTGTGAAGCGAGAAAGAGCATCTCCCGGGCTGGATGGTACCAACCCACAGGATCGCAAGACCTGGAGAGGAAGGTTGGGCTCTCGACCAGACAAGCAGGCCTTACCCTTGCCAAAGGATTAATAAATGGCCTGTCAAATCTAAAATGGATGATGATGATGATGATGAATATGATTGGTGCATATTTTATCTGTTTGGAAAAGCCTTACACAGGAAATGAATTAAAAAGGACCATGGTTATGAATACATCATTTTTAGTAAAAACCATGTAACCAGTTCCTCCAAAAGAAATAAAATGTCAAACAGTTTTGAAACTGTAGGATTGGAATTGACAGTTAAAACGAGATCACCAGACACAGGCTACTCCTCAAAGTAGGATCCTTTCAGAAGGAATCTGCATAAACTGTCACATCAGATCAACCTCTATCGGTCCACACATCCTATTCAGATGAAGATATACTTCCAATGGAGTTACGCCTTATAGTGCTGAAACCAACTTCATGCTTGTGCAAACAGGTTAGATCACAGGCCAGCCGCTGGCCTGTGATCTAACCTGCTTGTTACTTTAAGTATCTTTCCTCATCAAAATTAAGCAAATATCTAAAGTTTTGAAAAGCAGACGACACAAAAATCTGTTTCTAGAAAATAACCCAGCATTCTAAGGGTTAAGTGATACAGTCTGTTTTGAGCGTCATTGACCTTGCACGGAATGGAAAAAAGCGTTAATTGTTGTCCATTTATAGTGTTTCCGTCTGAATTTTCCACTCCTGTTGTGTTCATACTAATCTCTCCACTCGGTATGCGTGTCCTGTGTTTAAGGGGGTTCTCGGCCAGAATTCTATTAACCCTTAAGGCCACAAAGGCTTTTTGGATGACCATGGATAACTTCTTCAGAGAATGATGAAGTGCGTAATTCGGAGAAAAAGTTGACATAATAGGTTGTGTGTTGTGTTTCAACGTGTAAAAAAAGACGACAATTCAAGGGTTCAATGTAAGGTTATAGTAAGTAATTAACAAATATGAAGCACTTACTATAGTATTGCACTGAACCCTCGAATTGTCATCGAATTGTTGTACTTCAATTGTCAGGAAACCTTTTTAAAACTTCTCTCAATCAAGCAAGCAACATGAAATGCAACACTGAAACCAACAACAGCTGGAAAACACTGCTCAAAAAGTAATTCTGGTGTTCCATTCCAATAATCAACGATGTTAATCTTGTTGATTTTATCAACTTTAAATGAACTATTCTATCTTTTTGAAATCACCTAAAAAATGTTTCCCACACAAAGTTACTGACCAGGATTCAATCAGATTAGCTTGTTTTTGGATAATACCACTTTCAACACATTTTGAAATTTGGAATTTGAACACATGCAAAGAGAGGCCAGGTGATTACAAGATCCCCTTCCTCTGGGTCACACAGGACCATTCCAGGGTTCAATACAAGGCTATGGTAAGTGCTTCACAAACATGAGGCAATTACTATAGTATTGCATTGAACCCTCACATTGTCATAACGCCAGCCTCCATTACCCATGAGTTCCATGGAGGGGAAGCCACTACAACCATTGAAGGATGCCATCAGAGACGGGATAAGGATGTGTCTGTTTACTGTTAGTTATCAACACTGCCTCCAATTTCTCTCCCCATTGTTTATTTAATCACAACCCACAGAGGGAAAACAAGCACTAAATGCATTTCTAGTTTGTCGGAACATTTCAATCAATATGTAAAACTATGAGTCTATCAATGAAGAGTTCTGTATAGCTGTTTCACAGATGTGTCAATTAAGCATTGCCTGGCAAGCCTTTTGCAAGCTATCTTTTCAGGAATTAATTGGAATAAATCCTATATTGTGGGTACCCATTGGAATGGTCTGATCCAAAAGGCATTGCCTGGCAAGCCTTTTGCAAGCAATCTTTTCAGGAACAATTGGACTAAATCCCAAAATGTGGGAATTCATTAGTATCATCTAATACAAAAGCCATTGCATACCAGGGTACCGTTTTACTAAACAGTTTACGCGTAAGATTTCCGTAAGTCTAAAACAACAATTCCTCTTTTATCAATATTTGGCTAAGCAATATTGCAAAATAACACATCATTGGAATCTACTCTCCGAGACGCTTCCAATGATGTGTCACATTGCAATATTGTACTTTCATTGAAGATACTATCCATGTTAATCAATTATGACTTACGCAAACATTTTCCGTAAGTTGTTTAGTAAAACGGGCCCCAGGCCTTTTGCAATCCGTCTTTTTCAGAATTTAATGAAATAACTCCTACATTGTAGGAACTCATTAGAATCATTCTATGATGGCAACTTTAAGAGTACCCACAATATAAGGTCAAGACAAGAACTACATTTAAGATTGTCACAGAGATATGGTTCTTATCTGGACATTTGGATTTATGTGTCTCATACCATTGAAACTTGATCCCAATGATTAATCACATAAATTCACAAAATTGTTCCAACATTATATATTTTTACAACTACAACACTTAACTGATACAATGTTGCCCAACAATCTAAACAATTCCTTCATTTATCACAATACACTTTGATCTGTTAAGGAACGGTATGGGGGAAAGAGTGAAGTGTGTTCACCAAGAACAAGTTGGCATCCAAGAGACTGTGGGTATTGCAATTCTGTCCTTCACAACAACTTCTTACTTAGATTCCAGGAGCCTATAGGTCCCAGATGGCAGTCTAGCACACAATTGTTGGAACTTTCTAGTAAGTAATCTACATAGAGGGTATATTAGGAGTTGTTTACAAGAAGTATGTAAAAAAGCTATGACAGAAGTCCTTTTTATATGCCAGCCAATTAGAATCATCCGATCAAGACGGTTCTAATGAGTATAAAAATTGTATTGTTCAAACAACATCTTATTTTTCTTCTGTGATCAAGCACCTGTAAATATATGCAGGGCCTAGTCATCATTCCAGATACAGCTTCTCAAATTGTGGTCAAAGATCAATTCAATGGCTTTATTAGACTTTTGCATCAGTATAACCCTTCCCCAAACTATAACGACATTTGACGACTTTGTTGCAGACGACTTTAGAAAACATTGTGGGGGAAAAAATGCTCGTAACAAGCAATTTTTCCATCTCCCACAAGGTTGTCTGCTCTTTCTGAAGAACATTGTTCAACTTCATCACATCTTGAAATGTCGTCTGCAAACTCTTTCAATATGGGACAGTCGAAAATTTGTTGTTTGGGAAAGGGAAAAGCATACTTTAGGTAATATTGCCATGCACAACTCTATAACAATGGATGAAGGAAGACCAAAAACCTAAATGAGTCCATATGAGCATTCTTATGCAAAGTATAACCATAGGTGCTATGTAAGTCAAATTGGAGACTATCTTTCATGAAAAAAAACTTAATGTCTCTACTCAAATAATTTGAATGGTTGAGGCAAAACATTACCCAATTATTAGTGTGACAAGAATAACCTTTTTCTTCATAGGCATTATTGTGACTGCTCCAAATTCAAATAGGACAAACAACTATATTTTACATACCAAAAATAACTAACAAAGATCCTAAAAACTATAATGAGCTTTTTTCTTTTCTTTTTCCTACAATAACTTTAATCACAACTTAGGACTGATAAAAAGAAAACTAGAGAAGAATTTGGTGAAGGACATAAAAGAAAAAAAGGGTTTTTGGTTGGCAATAAAAAGGGGGCCCATTGTTGCTATGCAGAGGGGACTGTTGTCCGGAGGAAGGAATGTTTCCTGTAGTTTACTTTGATCAGGATTCAAACATGTTTGTATACATTTACAGGTCTGCTGGCTAACACCAGGGTTGGACTGACAGTTCTATAACACCCTCCTATATTTGTGAACCCTTTCCAACATACGACTCCCTGTATTGTGTGACCTAAAAAGACACTGCTTGTCATGGTTTCTTCCAATTATGGCAAAACATGTTATCTTTATGCTTGATAATTGATGTTTCAAGGCTTCAAAGCAAGACGATAATAAGGACTTCATAAACATGAAGCTCTTACTTTAGTCTTGCACTGAATATTGCTTTCGAATTAGGCAAAGAACATAGTATCTTGATGAAAAATAAATAAAAATGTCACATGATGACCCATAAAATTGTAGGATTAATTCATCTGCTACAAATTTCTTGCAAGTACCAGTGCAAAGACTGAATTCCTGCCTATTAAAGCATTTTCTAATATGGAATAGAGTAAAATATCTAGTTTGAATGAAACAGCAAAAAAACAAACAAACAAAAACGGCACAAATACAAACCGCACACACACAACATAGTCTTTGTGATATTTAGAAAGAAACAATTGAAACGAAATGTTGGAATTACTCGCTTATTTTGGAAGGGTTTAAATGAAGTATTTATATGAAGAGACAGGATAAAATCATCTGATACAAACATGTTGCAACTAGAAGTGAGGGAGAATTTCAGTCCATTAAACCAAACTAAATTGGGATGCGATGGCAGCTGGCAGACCGTTTTTGTAGTTAAGCTGTTCCCTGTTATCACAATGAAATCTTTCAACCTCTTTGCTATAACATTTTCATCAAAACAAAATCTTTCCATCACAAATTATTAATAGCCTTTGAAGCAACTTAAGTTCCTAAAAAGGCACAATTTCAAGCACACAAAATGTTCTGGTTTTGATTTGTTTTTTTAATGAAAACATGAAAATTGACTCTAATTTGAGAACTTTTGACGTAGGTTCTGTTTCTAAACCAATGAAAGATGTCATAAATTGCTGCACTTCAATAAATTCATATTGGCCTCACAAGAATAAATGGGAAATTAACCTGGATTGTTCTTCCAATAGGTTTAAAACTTTAACGTCTCAATTAATTGATCAGCCATTTAGCCTCATGACATAAAATGTTTTAGAACTTAATCTTCACATTAAACATTGCTATTTCCTGAATCTTCATAATCGTACAATTTAGCAACTCTAATGTTCATCCTTCAATGCACTAGCCATGTTTTCTGTCAACCAAATCAACTTAAAATAAAGTACATGTAATTCTATTCAACTGAGTTATTAGAGTCAAGGAGAGAGATTAATATCAATGATTTCAATGCCACTGGCCTTTTGAAAACTTCTATTGAAAGTTAAAGTAGCAAATTAAAACGTCTCTCCCTCACTGATCATAATGGTACTCTAACCACCAGGGGCCCGTTTTACTAAACAACTTACGGAAAATATGTGCGTAAGTCATAATTGATAAACAATGTTGCAATGTGGCACTTCATTGGAAGCGTCTCGGACAGACGATTCCAATGATGTGTCATTTTGCAATATTGCTTCGTCCAATATTGAAATAAGAGGAATTGTTGTTTTAGACTTACGCAAATCTTAAGCGTAAACTGTTTAGTACAACGGTACCCTGAACACATATTATTCAATCTTGTGGTAGACAACAAATTAATTCTCTCATAAAATATGTTGTGACTCTCTAAAAAGGGAAGTTTGTGACTTGTCAAAACAGAGAGCAAAGTTGTTTTTTTTTTGTATGGTCTTTAACGCTGTGTCATCAATTTCTCAGCTTTGTAACAGTTTTGCTTGAAAAACTTTTAAAGTATGTAAAGTAGTTTTTTCTAAGTGGTCTTAGCTAAAAGTCATTATGACAAAAGGGGAAAATGCTCTTCACAAGCATTTTCTTCTTTTTGTCACAGCTATGTCTCAAGTCTTCGAAAAATGGTGCTTAAATAACTATTAAATGAGTAATGGGAGAGATGAATAAGAGACATTTATAATGTGTTTTTTCAGTGAGAACGAGTCTGTTCTGGCACCCCGAGGCAAGAAGCTCTAGTAAGCGTAACAAGAGTCCTAACAAGTCTCCAACTCTATAGACAGTAATTAGGTCCGTAATCAAGGAAGGATTTAATTGAAGCAGCATAACCAGCAAGCGACCTTACTAAATTTTCCAAGCAAATACTAAAGGCAAAATGTACCTAGAAAGCTCTCAATTTGAAAGGCAACGCGAGAAAAGCAAAAATATGATGCCAGACAACTATGTGAGGGAAATAAGACATAAGTTGTTCTTGTTTCTTTTTTTTTTTTTAGAATATCCTCAGTCCTTACATTTTCCTTTTATTCAAATGCTTTTGATTGATTTGAATGGTGAGAAAAATATAGGAGCATCACACATATATGCAGGCATTACTCATTGAGCTCAACTTAACACTACTTTAATCCATCCGGATTCAAAATGAGAATTCAAATGCTGAGGATGTGTTCAAACCAGTACCCTTTCATAAACTGTCAATAGAACATGCTTTCACAAGAATAACACTTTACTTCATATAAACCCATTTAAACTTAACTGCAGCATGATATGTGAGAAACCAAAGGTTTGTATAAAGAAATATTTTTTTATCTATAAGGGGTTTATATCGAATCGACATTATTCCAGTTACGTTGCAATGCCTGACTCTCAATGACGGAGGAAGAGTCCCGATATTCAACTGCAAATAAGGGCTGGTTAGCACTCAGTCAGTCAATCAGGAGACTGCCTGCTTTCACCTTTTGTCATTAAAACCGAATAAAAAACTGTTAATCAAAGAGTTCAGTGCAATACTAATAAAAGTCTTTCATTAGTGAAGGACTTTCGATAGTCTTGGACTGAACTCTCAATATAAAGATAATGGTTTAGATGCAAAAGTGTTACCAATAAAACTAAGGTGGATTTAACCATTTGGGTATACACTCTGTCCAACCGACAAGACCATCATTATAAAGTCATAGTAAACTTAATTAGTAACAACACATCAATAAAATAAGCACAGTTCCCTTTGGGTTGGGATTTAGGTTAAGATTTGTCTTAAAGTTGGGAAATGAAACTTAGCATCTAGGGAGAGGGGTTTGAATCTGTGACAACCACAGTTAGAAGTTTAACATACATCTGGAGTACCAATTTGAAAACAAGAAACTGTTTGGAGGATCGTTAAAGGCTTGGTAAACAGTAATGATAAGAAATGGACCCCATATTTCAGGAAAGACGATTTTAAAAGCAAATTAGTAAGCGCTCCTTTGGTTACAATGATTTCCCATTGGAAAAAAGAAAATGTGTTTATTCTTATTTAGTTTATGGTGGCCACCAAATAATGCCCTAAATAAGTACCCCAGTCATAAAGTTAAAAGAGAAGGTATGAATGGGAGTAGAACTTATCTATATTATTATTTCCTACTCTGTATATCCTTGAAATGTATTTGTTTAATCCCCTTTCTAATTTTGGAATCATACCTAGATAAAAAAATATATAATGATATAATGATAATCCATGATAAAGAATAACCAAATACACAAATAGTTGGAATCTTCAAGACTGAAAGGAACCATGTGATGTCAACTCCTTAATAATGCAATTACATGTATTATCTAGAATCAAAAAAATTAGTCAAAAAAAAAATATGAATGTAAACATCCAAAACCCAACCAACACCTGCTTTTAACAGGAAAACTATTCTCATTTAACAATGTTATCAACATATATCAATCATTTGAACTGAAATAATACTCTGATAACTTGTATAAATGCCAAGTTAAATTCCATACATTATACAATTATACATGTTATAGACTCACCAGGTTTTGTTTAAGGTCCAGGGGGACATACTGTACATAGTAATAGGGATGCATTCTCGTAAGACCGGGACCCAGAAACCTTCGGGAACTCGGTACAACTTTCAGTCCGGCCTGCGCGGGAGCTGGTGCCCCGTAGGTTGGTGTGAGTGATGGTGTAAGTCCCGTAAGTCCGGTACTGATGGTGAGCGGGGATTGCGCGGGTACGGCAGCAAACTGCGTCTGAAGAGGCTGAATGGCGGGCACCTGTTGTAGCGGCGACGGAATGACCAGCGGTTCCGAAAACAGTTCCAAGTTCTGTGCTTCAATCATGGAGAAGGATAGGACGGCTGGTGTCCGTCACAAAGGGGCATTCAAATATCTAAACCAATGTTTAACCAACAGTCGATGGATTGATCTAATCAAAATGACTTATCCAAATCACAACGCTTAACAGACTAGGGAAATGAGTGTCAACAGCGGAAGATGTACACAGATTACCAATAAATAAAGCCAAAACAACACAAATCACCCTTTAGAGCAAGCACTATCTCTATGGGTTTCTTTTCCTAACCCTGAATTAAAGCACTGAATTCGGAAATGTTGGATGGCACTACAAGAGTTAGAGTATGGTTAATGAAGACTGGGATACTATGACCAGTATTAACTCAAGGCAGTCTCCACAGGGACCTGTTCGCAGTTCAATGGAATACAAGCAACACTTCATGCACCGGCTGTCATACACAACTATACATGTCACTCCAGTTCTACTATATCCAATAGGGGAAGTTAGAAAACTCCCTGCTCACCAAACCGTAACAAGCATGTGCTGGCAAATAACGGGAAATGGCAATATTATACTCCCCTTAATTTTCACTGTCTGCGTTCATCAACGAGATGGGTCCACTTTGTCCGAGTTTTACTCTTTTTTTATTCATCCACAATACACAAGTCCATCAATATGCTTCATGCGAAAACTTCCCTATTCATCACAAGACGGTTCTTGTGTGACAAAGCATCATCCAATTACGAGTTAAGCTCCACGAGGTGATAATACAATGAAAAATAGTTTGCAGTCGCTGAGTTTGGGTCTGTATCGACTGGTAACCGTGTTATTAATCAGGCTGTGAGAAAATGTCTTTGAGCACGACTAGCCGGACAGGGACAATGAGGCTATGATTACCACAATTTACGTAGGTTCTCTCTCACTCCTTTATCTTTCTCTATCACTCTCTCTCCTTTTGTAGTTGACGAAAAAAATTATTACAAAAACTTAACTCCGCCAACCAAATGACTACCAATTATCTATAATTCCGCAATGTAAAGGTTCCCGCTATATGAATGTGTCAATTATGCCGGGAGAGCGCCGTGCATAATAACCTTAAAATGGAAAGATAAATACTGGTATAATGTCAATGAGTCACGCGTTCACACACTGGCCTTGGCCGTGGTTATTATTATTACCTCTAAAAGTAAAATGTTCAGGCTGATCAAAATCTACTACTCCTCCTGACACCTTACACAACCACCATGAATACCCCTACAAAACTCTGCACACTCCTTTCCTGGCTGCAATCACTCTTAATGACCGACAAGGGGGGGTCAACCACTCTGTAATTACACTGACAGCCAAGTCTTCGCACTCCTCACACACTCACATAGAAAATGAGACGGGTGACAAAAATCCCCTCAAAATGATATAAACAGCCCGAGGCCCGGTAAGTTTCTATCAAATATCAATGATGTCTTCCTTGAGAGATCAATCAAAAAGTCCTCGAAAAATCTATAAATCGGCCCACCTCCAGTCTGCCTACACTTACAACCTAGGGATAACGGTGCACTGGTGCGGAACTGTTCTAATAAAGCCGTAATTTGAAAATCATATCAAATAGCGATGATTACCCTCAAAATCCTTTCGTATGTAAATTAACCCTTTCTCTTTGAGGTCAAATTTGTGGAGGTTTGATCTGACGGATTGTTGATGGCCATGAAAGACAAAAACGAATCTTTGCAGGAAATAGAGAATTTTTTTTGACAAGACTCAAGATATTTTTGGTCATTATTAGACATTATAGATATTATAAATGATATTTTTCAGGTGTACTCTGAAAAAAAATTCCCTTTGTAGGAATGGATGATCAATATATGTTATAATAAAGGTTGCTCTGCAAAGTGCATCCCCAAATTTGTAAACCCACCCATTCCCCAAAATATGGAAGTTTGTGAATGGTCCAAATTGTAGGCAAAAACCAGACCACAAATAAATAGCCTGGGAAAAGATATTTCCTCTACAATATTGGATAGAAAGCGTGTTACAAACTGAAATATTGCTCATTTGAAATCATTTTTTTCTATATGTCACAGGGGTTTCTAAAGACTCAACAATAAGGGGAATTATGGAGAAAAGGGTTAATACTTTCATCCAATAAAGGGCCATGATCCACTTGAGCCCGAGCCTTCATGCGCGTTTTAGCAAGGTCCGTTTCATCTACCACAAAATGTTTACTTGCTTCATCAAAACAACAAGATAGTTCAACAAGATAGTTGTTAAAGATAATATTCTGACAATGATCAAGAGTTTTGTCCTTCTCAAATTGGTTTCAACCTAATACCATGACTTTCTTCTTATTTTCATCCTCATCAAATTAACGAAAAGACTATTTTATTGATGTTGAAGATGGAAATAGGAAAAAAGGGTAATGCAAGAGACAAACAGGGATGAATTCAGTCTCTTTGCCAATGAGATTATCTCTTTCCTTGTACCATTCCTTCATACAGGTTTGATTGGATCAATTTACCCTTAGAATGATGGGTAATTTTTTAAAAATATAATTTTGTGTCGTCTGCTTTCTAAAACCTTAAACTTGCTTTATTTTGATGAGGAAAGATCAGAGTAATAATCAGGTTAGATCACAGGGCAGCTGCCAATTTCATTGGAGGCTGGCCTGGAACTAACCTGTTTGCATAAGCATGAAGTCCGATACAGCACTATAATGGTTAAAATAGAAATCGGGTTAAGATTTGAAAATTTGAAATAGCACTGTTTCTTGAATAAATGGGTAGAAATAAATTTAACTTCGGAGAATCAATCAATCATGTACAGATTACAACTTAACCATTACAGTGCTTGAATCAACTTCATGCTCATTCATACAACTACCAATTAAATTGGTGGCTGGCCTGTTATCACCTGTTTGCTACTCTGAGTATCTTTTCTCAACAAAATTAAGCAGATATTTAAAGTTTTGAAAAGCAGATGACACAAAAATCTATTTTCAGATCTCAGTATGGCATATTGCTCTTATTCCATAAAGTTTTCAACTTTTATCTAGTCATTTCAAAAGTTTTCCATTTGCATGTTGTCTATGATGGCACTAACACATCCAAGGTTTTATTTTCTGATTTTGTTTTCTTGATAATGTTTTGCTTTCCCTAAAAGAGTTATTTTAATTCTTTAATAATCAATACTTTCATGGTTATCTTGAGGATGCAAAGATAATTGTTTAGATAGTAAATAATATCAACTCGGGCAAATGAATCAAGGTTTATTTTCCTAAGATTAATAAAAAAAAAAAATATCAGGAAAACAAAATCAGAAAACTAAATCTTCAATGTTTTTGCGTCTTGCAACAGTGCCATTGTATGTTTTTGTTTTTCTCATTGATTTGTTTCCCTAACTTTGCATGCTGTGGATATTTTCTAGTAGGAAGAGAGTGGCACTTAAACATATTTTAGCAACATATGTTTTAACACACATGTTGCGAAATGATTCTAGAAGTCACAATCGCAAAAAAATACAGCTTATAAAATGTTACGTTTTCTTGGAAACAAATAACATTTTCACAAATATATCCTTTTAAATGATCTTGTCAATGAATATGTTCATGAACATGATCTTAAAATTCACAAACATGTTCATCAACAACCTTATGTTGATGAACAACCATTTTTGTTCATGTCTGATCATGTAGTTCATGAATGTAATTCATGAACTCTGTGAAGGAGTTAACCCTTACAGTGATGGGACAGACTTCATTCTTATGCAAACATGTTAGATCCAGGACAGCCGCCAAGTAAATTGGCCTGTGATCAAACCTGTTTGCTACTCTGATTATCTTTCCTCATTAAAATTAAGACCATATTCAAGGTATTGTAAAGCAGATGAGGCAAAACTTCATTTTAAGAAAACTATCCAGGATTCTTATGGTTAAAATAAAGGGTTAATAATCTCACTCCAGTCCCATCCATCAGTTTGTCAGCCGCTGAAGTTCTCAAATTTTGAGCTGTCACACCATTCTATATGGCCTTTGGGGCAATGGGTGGAGGAACTTCCCATTGCTCGGCTCTTTAATTTAAGAGGAATAAGTAGCAGATTTAAAGGAAATCCCTAAATGGGAGGAAAAGACATTATCCGTGGGGTTGAGGAATTGCCTAGGGGCACACACGTTTCAGATAAATAAGACAGAATTTGTAATTGGTTTTGACTTGCATCGGATGCTTATTGCCTGCAGAAACTGGGTAACGATATCCTTCAATATGGTGAAAAAGATTGAATATGCCAAAATGAGTGGAATGATGCAATTAAGGAGTGGCGGGGAAAGAGAAAAATGTTCGAGATTATAAAAGTGTTTACTTCAGAAAAAGACATGGGAACAGTTGCTAGATTGATCGGAAGAAACATGAAATGAAATATGACAAAATGAATGGGAAGATGCTTTACTTATTTGTTTACATGGGATTTATGTACTTATCTAATTTAAGAGCAACAGCAGGCAAATTTTCTCAACGATTGAAATCAAAATATTCAAATAGATAGAAACAATTTCAGGGCTTTTCCACGTTATATAACAGGGGCCTATAAAAGGCTACTTCCCAATTGGAAATTTCTTTAAAATCATGCAATTTTCTAAAATTTCAAAGTCAAACCAGGTTTTTGGCTTCCCAATTCAGTAATTTCAGTGATAAAATTTCCCAAATTCAACAGGCTTGAGCCTCTACTGCTAAAGGTAAAATGAGTACCATAAACCTTGTCCAGAATAACTAAGATACAGGCAAGCAAATAATTGTTGAAAAAAGAGAAAATGTGATAAGAGATGAACTCCTTTCCCGCACCTTCTACATTACCAGAGAAAACAAGTAACCATCATCAGTCAAATCTTTGCATCCAAAATCCCAAGCCAAAATGAAATTTTATTGGTAATATGTTTCTGTTACAAATTATACTTCAGTTATATTACACCAAAAGTGCAAAAATGCAACCAGGTCTTTTACAATCTCTTAAGGAAAAGAAAGATCAAAATTCCCCTCAAGGAAAAGTAAGCTGTGGCACTAGAGGTGAAATTCCGAAGTATATGGAAGAATTTGATAATTATCCTCATTGAAACAGTATCTGCAATTCTAGAGTCAAACACTTCTCCAAAGTGTCTCCTTTTTAATTTTTGACTGAGTTTAAAGAGCCTCAGACTATACTATTTTTCAAGCACTATTTAAGATTGGTTTCTTAAAACTAGAATGACTGTACTATTTTTGCATTGATCCCTTACTATAATTGGGGCATGATACATTGGAAGAGGACATTACCCCTTAGAATGCTAGGTAATTCTCTAAAAAATACATTTTTGTGGCGTCTGCTTTACAAAACCTGAAATAACTGCTTAATTCTGTAGAGGAAAGATATTCAGAGTAGCAAACAGGTTATATCACAGGCCAGTCGCCAATTTACTTGGCGGCTGGCCTGGATCTAACCAGTTTGCATAAGCATGAAGATGGTTCCAGCGCTATAGGGGTTAAATGAGTAGAACTTTTGAATAATTTTAGGATGAAGCTCCAAAAGGACCAAAATTAACCACATCCAGGTAAAAAGAAACAAAGGCACACTCATCTTTCACTATGTTATTCATAATGTTATTGATTCGGTGGGAAAAGCGAGTCATGCACCATATCAAATATGAATATTTTATAACTCAAAACTATATACCACTCTAAATGTCGCACAATTCCCATGTGTCCGTCTGTCTATGGCTGGGAACAGAATCTAAACGGGGATCTGCCTAAATGCAGCGTTTCTCTGCCAAATGCCACTGCAACATAAACTATTTACTTTGGCTATGTCAATGATGAATCTCCTTAGAAATAAATTCTGAAACTGATGATTCTTTGAATCTTTGAGTTTTACTTATCAGTTGAACTTTTCAAGTAAATTTAACTCTTTAACTTCCTACAGGCAGAGGACATTTTTTTTACTTGAAGCAGAGGACTTTGGAAAGGCTTTGTGAACATGTGAAAAACCTTTCAGTTCTGTTGTTGTGATATGTTATTAGATTGAAAAAGGAATTGTGGCAAATGGAGAAATTGCTTGTGACAAGCAATTTCTACTTTTGCCACAATGCTTTGTTAAAGTCGTCTGCTTCAAGGCGCAAAAATGTGGCGTTAGGTGTTAATGTGTTAAGTCAACTTTTGCTATAGTTTTCCTGAAATACAGATTATCCTGATTTTAAATGACAATAAGTCAATCAGATTGCCTCTCATGAAATATTGCCATCACAAGGATTTGAATCCAAGCAGACAGGGGCCATGTGATTTCAAGTTCTGTACACTAACCACTAATCCCAGGAAGGCCATCTTTTGATGTAACAAAGGTTCTTATATATCTGCAGTCACATTTTTTGTGCTTGGAGAATTAATTCTTTGTATATATTCCCAGCTAAAGGCCAGTCATCATTTGCATACATTTGTATTCAAGGAACAACAGAACTGGAAATTCCACTGTTTTCATGCATGATCTGGAAAAAAACATCGCATTAATCAGGTTTCACTTGACTTTAGATTCAGCTTTTGATACTGTTCCAGATCTTAAGAATATTCCAATGCCTTTGAAGGTATTTGAACTCAAGAGAAGAGTGACCATGTGATTTCAAGTTCTGTATTCTTACCACTAGGGTATGGAGGCCCCAGATGAAAATCAAAATGTCTCATCATCAATATGGAAGGATACATAATTTGTAAAAATTAAAAAAAACATAAAAAACCTGTTTGCTGGAGTATTCGAAGGTGAAAACAAAAAGTCAATCTGATAATTCAATGATTCAAAAAAGTGTCAATAGCAGCTTCCATAACAGTTCACAATTCCCTACATTGACAGTCATCCAGGCATACCCGGCTATTCTTTCATATATCCATTATAAAAAGGTATTGATTTGAACCATTATCCTTTCATTCGAAATGAATCATGGGACTGGTAGAAATCGAGAGATAATGTAGACATCAAACCATGGGTTACGTGCATTACTATAGTAAGCTCTTCACATTTGTGAAGAACTTACTATAGTCTAGCATCAAATCCTTTAAATGTAGCGACAATGCAAGGGTAAAGTGCAAGGCCATAGTGTGTGCTTCTGGGGCCCGTTTTACTAAACAGTTTACGCTTAAGATTTGCGTAAGTCTAAAACAACAAGTCCTTTTATTTCAATATTTGGCAAAGCAATATTGCAAAGTAACACACCATTTGAATAGTCTCTCCGAGACGCTTCCAATGACGTGTCACATTGTAATATTGTACTTTCATTGAAGATATTATCCATGTTAATCAATTATGACTTACGCAAACATTTTCCGTAAGTTGTTTAGTAAAACGGGCCCCTGGTTTGTAGTCTTGCATTGAAGACCAATTCTTAGGTAAGAAAAGTAACATTTCCATCATGGTTTTGGGTGGAACTTCCGTAAGTTACAATGGCCACTTGAGTCTTTTACTAAGTCATCTTGTGTATTTATGAAGGAAAGGGGAAATAAGTACTATTTCATATCAGGCATACTCTATTGCTGATTTAAATGACCATATATGGGTTTCTAGAAGAGAATAGAAAATTAATTTTACCAAATATAGAAAATTTGTAAGGAAAGGAGAAAACAGCTTTGAGAGATCAGTTAATGGGTCAAATCTAAGACTATAATGTCGAAAGTGCTTTACGTTTGTGGAAAAGTACTGCATATGCTGGGGTAATTTTCAAAAAAAAAATTTGTGTTGTCTGCTTTCCAAGACCTTAATATATGCTTAATATTGATGAGGAAAGATACTCTGAGTAGCAAACAGGTTAGATCACAGGCCAGCTGCCAATATACCTGGCGGCTGGCCTGTGATCTAACCTGTTTGCATACCGGTAAGTATGAAGTAGGTTCCCGCACTGAATAAACCCTCAATTTTTTCCATCTACACAAGGAAAATATAATTTTTCAAATGTTATAATTCCAGTCTGCTTAACCTTAAAGATGGGTCCACTCTCATTCAATACGTAAGGAGGAACGGAGAGCAACAGGTCGGAAAAGGGTTGAAAACTATTTGTAATGGAAGTCATATCGCCTCATGAAACATTCAACATGTTCAGCATCAAAAACTTGCTCCAGGATGAATGCATCCTTTCAGCATTGGCATGTTACGAAACTCCCAATATTCAAATTTCAATTGATTACAGTGGGACACTTTTTAGCAGATTAATAATGACAATCTGATATTGCAGTCTATTCTTTCTATTCTTTAAACTTTTGTACTCCTTTATGCGTACAATTTGTTTTACTTCATATGTTTTATTTGATTTTTACATTGCTTTTATGATGTACTTTCCAACAGTATTGCTTTGGTCTCTCCAGAATGCAATGTTTTTTTGCCAATAATATAAAAAAGGCTTTTGCTTACCTCCAAAACATCTTATTTTGACACCTGACCAAATTGAAAGAAAATTCAGATGACATTCATAAAGCATCATGAATACAATTTCTCTTTCATATTATGTAGGAACCATATTGACATAAAATTTGTTTCTCCATATACCAAATTCTTTATCCTTATATTGCAGGTGCCTTAAATTGAATGAACACATGTCAGCTTGATTTTGTATCTAACCTTTCAAGTTCATATATTGCCATGAATTCTTTTTTCTTCTTCTTTTTTTATATTGGTTTTACATCACATCAACATTATTTCAGTTATGTAGCGATGCCCGGTTTTTTATGATGGAGGAAGACCCCATACTCAACTGCCCACAAGGGCTGGTCAAGGCGGGTAGAACCATCGGCATTCCGTAAGTCAGTCGGGAGACTGCCTCTCATGAAAATCCATATCCCTCTCAGGATTTGAACCCACGCGGAGAGGGGCCATGTGATTTCAAGTTCTGTACTCTAACCACTAGGCCACGGAGGCCCCTTGCCATGAATTCAAATTCGTCAAAATTGTCTGCAGCAGTTGGTGTCATATAAGACCAATCACAAATACCGTAACCATTTGAGTATGAGATTCCCAACTTGTTTCCTAAAGTTGAAGATAATGTGGGTGAGAATGGTTTCAATTCCATAGAAGGGTTGATATGGGGTTTCCAAGCTTTCCAAGCAGAAACACTCCCTAATGCATTATAACCATTTTGAATTATTAAACAGTCACATGATGCCCTACGCCACACGGCTGTTGACTTCTTCATGGTTCAGGAGCTTTTAGCATACTCCAACAAATTTCCAACTTAAATTCACTCAAAAGCTTTTAATGAAAATTTAATACAATCCCCTTCAACCATTAACACTTTCCCTACTGCAAGCATTCGCCAAAAGAAAACAACTAACCCAATCGTCAAACTGACATTAGAAGAACCATAACCTAATTAATCCATAACATTTATAGACTGTTCAAACTTGAAATCATTGCGACCAACACTAAATTTGCTCATGCTTCGCAAGTTTTCGAAATGTTTTCAAATGCTATCTGCTGTAAAAGTATAGGAGGTTTGCTATTGGAAGAAAGGTTTAAGGTTTTCACCCCCCTTATATTCACATCACCCTCTCAATACCCAAGAGACCTGGATATTTAAGAGAGAGAAATGGAGACCTAATCCAAGCTAAAACCATTTCCCAAATATAAGCACCGTTATACTGGATTTGCAATAAAAGATCATAGGAAGCAATAAGAAATTGTACATTATGCACAAATTCTCCTTGTTTCATAATTGAACTGTTGACAAACCATGCCTCCAATATGTGTTGGCTGTTATTTCTCAATGCAAGACTATAAATGTCACAAATGTGAAGCACTTAACTATAGCCTTGCACTGAATCATCAAGTAAGAGCTACTTAAAGCTTCAAGCATTGTCCATGTGCATGTTTATGTAGGAAGTTGGTACATAATTTCATTGGCTTATGATTATTCATTTTGATGGATGTGGTGATTTACTTATTCCCCCTCCCCCCAAAAAGTAATTTTTTCAGCATTAGAAATTGTCATCTGATTTTGCTGTATATTTCAACCAGTTACACAACCCAATTAAGGGGGAATTTAGATGTCAACACTCCCTTTTTTAAGAGATCTGTACTGGACTATTTATAAAGCAACGTAAGCAGAAGTCCCCAAATTTCATACTTAAAACTGTCAACTCTGCAAAACCAGAAGAAAATCCCACCCTTTTTGGCACCATACACCCCAAAAGCCATCTAGAGGGTTGATTACAAGACCTTAGTTAGTCCTTCACAAACATAAAGCGCTTATTGTAGTCTTGCACTGAACTCTCAATATAGTAAGTTCCAGCGCTATACATCTGGTCTCCACCAGAAAAAAAAAGTGAGAACACATGATCGGGTAATAAAAACCACTGTCACCATACCTACAGGCAACAAAGCTTACTCCTTCTCGTTAATTAGCCTTAATTTAAACAGACTTGTCTTATTTTCTACCCTAATGCAATTACCGGGAAAAACAAACGACTTTCTGATGTTTAAAGCGGCCAAGAATTACCGTTTCAACACAGACATTCCGAGCGGTTTGGACAGTTTTAAGAGCAGTTTCTTGCTGTAACATCATAATAATCATCACCTGAGTTACGTTACGACGTCTAGCCATGTGAATAACATTTCTTTCTGAAATTGACCAGAGTGAGCGGCTAAAGAAATGGTTATATCTATCTGAACAGAGTCTTGACTGTATGGGTTGCAAATTATTTTTGAAAGTCATTTTTGTAAAACAAAACAAAACAAAAAACACGCTTCATGACCTTGGGTGTCACTGTGCCTCAAAACACCATTCATTCGTTCATTCATTCATTCAATAAAAAGAACATGAAAACAACATTACTGATGAAAACAATAATATTCTATCCAACAAGAAAATGTCTTCATTCCTACATCTAAAGTACAGATTCTAAATCATTATTTTTGAGGCTCTTAAAAACAAGTAAACATTAATGGGACAAGCGAATTTGAATTTTAAGCTTAAATACCGGTACATTTCAACAGTCATAAACTTAGTCATTATTACGCCCAATAGAAAACTGACCAATGAATAATGGGCGTCACAGAGTCCTGACAGAGTTAAGCATGCTAAATCTTTTTGAATTTTGATCTGGTTGGGTGCCACCAAGTCCCATGCCCTAAGTGATTTTGGGATATAACAAGAGAAGCACGTTTCAATTAAGCATCTCTACATCGATCTATCAATTATTCATCCTATAATTTGTTCCGGGTAGTTAACTTACACCCTTTTATTGTTGGAGGACCATGACATTGGGTTCTGTAATACATACTACCTGATGAATGAATGAATGAATGGTGTTTTAAGGCGCATCGACAGCTAAGGTCATATAGCGCGCACACCCTGATGAAAAGAATGTGATCAATGAAATCATTGGCTCTCTTAACCCTTACAGTGCTGGAACTGACTTCATGCTTATGCAAACAGGTTAGATCCAGGCCAGCTGCCAAGTGAATTGGCAGCTGGCCTGTGATATAACCTGTTTGCTGCTCTGAGTATCTTTCCTCATGTAAATTAAGCAGATATTTTAAGTTTTAGAAATCTGACGACACAAAAATTAACTATTTTTAGAAAGTTACCCAGCTTTCAAAGGGTTCAAGCTTTTCGTAGCAAATATTATCATTATAACATGGGTTTTACATTGCATCAAATGCCCTTCTCATAATGATGGAGCCCAACTAGGGCTGGTTAAGCTGGCAAGAACCATAGGCATTCCTATAATGCCAGTCAACTAAAAATCATCCTCTAATGAGTTAGTTAACAGTTAACAGCTGAATCTGCATTAAATATTTGCATCAGTTTAGAAAATTTGCATGTGCACTTATGAGAGAGCTGTATGGATAGTATCATTGTACAATGGTGGAATTAATTCGAGTTCTAACAGGGTATGATGGCATAAAACAGCTTAAATATTTAATGGCCCCCACTGCATGGGAACAAATGGAAGGGAATGATATTCAATATCAGTCGATCAGTATATCTGTATGGCACATTGGCTTTAACCCATTACCAAACAATGATGATATTTGACCACTCTGTTGCAGACGACTCTGGAAAACATTGTGGGAAAAGGAGAAATTACTTGCTAAGAGAAATTTCTCCTTTTCCCACAAGGTTTTCTGCTCTATCTGAAGAATATTTTTCAATTTCATCACATTTTGAAATGTAAATTTGGGACAGTCAAAAATTTGTTGTTTTGGAAAGGGTTAATGTATGTTTTCTCAACATACACATGTACCATTTTTGAAGCATCCATTGATAGAAACCATTAAGCCAAAAGGAGTTCTATTATTCTTGGGGTTTTTTTTGGGTTTTTTTGTTGTTGTTCTATTCTATGATATTTAAGTTTAGTCTCTCTTCTTTTACCTTTTGAAAAGCAATGTTGGCAGGAAGATAACTTTGCATGACAAAGTATTTTGTAACAAGAATTAGGTTTTCTTTTCAAACGTTCTTTACATGATCCTTTTACGTTCTCTTTGTAAGTCCAACCCCTAACATGGTAATGAGTTAGTCATAATCCCCCTATGATTTCTATGAAAAAAAATGTTATCATGGATCAGACTGTATAGACCCATCAGTCTCGTCTTGCACTACACTATTATTTTTAAGAATGGCACATACCAAAGAGACCCTCTAACCCTTAGAATGCTGGGTCATTTTCTAAAAAAAAGATTTATTGTGTCATCTGCTTTCCAAAATTTTAAATATCTGCATAAATGGCGGCTGGCTTGTGATCCAACCTGTTTGCATAAGCATGAAGTTTGTTTTAGCACTTTAAGGGCTAATGATCACTCAGCGCAGTGAAATAAAAGTACATTATTTCATTGTGAACAAGGATTATGGGGGCAAAAAAAAGAGAAAAGATTAAGATGCTTGACAATAATTAAGAAGTTGTTAAAACATCGCGATCCCATCGGCGATTGAACTCCCAATGTAAAGAAGAAAGGGCTCGGAATTGGCTCCCTGCTGCAAAACTGCGGAGATTATTTCTGGTCTCCTGGAACTAAATCTCCTTCATTCTTTACCTTCATATACACACCTTTTAACACACCAGTGTAATGAATTAACTGTTCTGTTCTATTCGGGTTTTTACATCATATCAACAATTTTTCGCTATATTTTGATGCCTGGCTCATACAAACTGACCAAGCAAGAGTAGAACCATTAGTCATGCTGTAAGTCAACCAGGGTACCAGGGTACCATTTTACCAAACCACTTACAGAAAATATTACCGCAGGTCAAAAATGATAACCATGGATTGTATCTTACTTAATCTTAAATATAAACACAATATTGTCAAGTGAAATATTTCCTTGGCGCAATAATGAAATCGAAAGGAATGTAGTTTCGGACTTGCGCAAAATTCTTAGTGCAAAATGCTTAGTAAAACAGTACCTGTGGAGACACATCGCGTAATACAAACAATTTTTCTCTTACCACAATGGTTTCTAGCCCATTATCATTAGTAAAACGCAATCATTAATGCTTAACATAATTGGCTACCGCTATTGCTTACAATCAACAGCAAGTCACATATAGTCATAATGAGCAACTCTGCTTTTTTTAAATCTTTATTTTTACACCGGAGGTTCATTCAAACAAGATTTCTAAGAAAATTATAATCTTTCATGTTTCATATTCGTCAACTGATGCCCATTTTGATTTGAGACCCAAGTCACGATATTTCAAAACATTGCTGAGCTAATGGGCTATTCCTTTCCCAAACTAGCATGACCGTCTCACTTTCTCGCTTCACATTCAACATTCAAGGTAAAAAGAAACTCTATATTGATGGGAGAATTGCATGGCAATCAGTCCATAATGAGTTAGCAGAGTAACAAGATTGTAGCTTCCACAGAAACTTTTGTTTCCCCCAGAAGCTAATTCATTATTCCTTGTGAATAGGTGTTTTTAAGTCGCAAAGCCTTCCTTTTAAAGGAAAGAAATACCTTGGGGATCGCCCTGAAAAAAGTTCCATGACAAAGTTAGATTTAGCTATTGATTTCTTCATAACACTTTGAAAATGGGACTCCATGGCAAAAATGTCCCACTATTTTATGTCTTATATTCCCTGCCTTCAAATTGTTATTTTAAAATGATTTACAGAATTGTAAAGAGTGATGAAGGATAATCTATGATAATGATAAAACTGATCAGTAATCATGATTCATGAGGAGCAAATTCTCACTTCATCTCAATAGTTTGAAATAACCATTTTTTGTAGATGGTTTAACATGAATAAGGAACAAATTTGGGTGATAAGATGAAGCTGTCATAATCCAGAAAAAGTTCACACTTTCCATTGCTTTGTGACTTGTACACAATGAAAGCGAAAGCAGATGACATTCAAGTGATCGAAGAAACTACATAAGGTCTTGCACTAAAACCTTCATTTTTAAAGTATGAAAAATCTATTTGTCTAGCCTTATCCACATGTGAGTCAATAATAAATCATTTGACCTAATGCATCTCAATTGACCTAATACATCAGACAGGTCAAAATGGGCAAAAAAAACCCTCAAAAACTCTTAATATCAATTTCATCATTATTGGCAACTTCTTCCATTGTCAAACTTTAGAGCTCTATTGTCAAACTTTAGAGAAAACATTCAGAGTTAAATCAAAACTTTTCATCACATCTACAGAAACTTCATACATTAATAAGGGAAAAAAAAAAAAGTGTCAAAGAATAAATTGCAAAGTCATTTGACCTCTTTGTTACAGACGACTCTGAAATACATTGTGGGAAAAGGAGAATTTGCTCCTATATCAGAATTTTTTTTTTTCATCACATTTTGAAATGTCATCAGCAAACCCTTTCAATTTGGGACGGTCAAAAATTTGGTGTTTGGTAAAGGGTTAATCTGAAAATCAATGAGGTCATCCATCTAATTTCCATTTTTTCACAGCATATGGCTCTCCCATGGCACCCATTAACCGAAACATGATTCAGCGATGAAAAAAAACGAAAACAAAAATAAATCCTGACAAATGACTCCAACGAGGAGCAAAGGAACCATCATAAAAATTGTCATCCCCGACCATCAAGAAAATTATTCGCCCTCAAAGACAATAACTCAACTTTCACTCTCGACAGGGCTGTCCAATCTTGCGCCATCGACGGGAGAAGTCATGAAATTTTAAGACGGCAATATATGACCAATACTGTCGGAGATTTCCCAGGGTGCCACTAAACTTCTAAGTTTTGCCCAAAAGAAAAATATATATTTATGTTCACCAGCCCAGACCTTTATGACCGTCACATAAAATATGGATATCTGCGAGAGTTCCAAAATGAAATTGTCAGTTTTACAGTAATGGCTAGTATGACTTAATTAATGTTTACAGATAAGAAATAAAACAAGTTCAATATGACATAACAGAAATGGATCATAACAAAAATTCCACAAATAATAAAGAATAGCAATAAAAAAATGAGTATGTATGTATAATACAAAACGTTAAGTAGTTCAGTATGACATCCTAAGAAAATGATTGTCACAAAAATGAGTTTGTAGGTATAGACAGAAAGATTTCCATTTGTTTTGTTGGAGTTGAATGTCACACTAAAACGTTTTTCAGTTAATATATTGCAATGATCACCTTGAGCATTTTCTTCTCATGTAACAGTAGTTATTGAGGTTTGGGTTCTTAACCCTTTCCCAAACAATAACAACATTTGACGACTTTGTTGCAGACGACTTTAGAAAACATTGTGGGAAAAGGAGAAATAGCTCGTAACGAGAATATTGTTCAATTTCATCAAATTTTGAAATTTTGTCTGCAAACTCTTTCAAATTGGGACAGTCGTAAATTTGTTGTTTGGGAAAGGGTTAAACAACAGATGCTGCAAAGTAAGGTATTATGGCACTAAAGGTTTGAAGTGCTGAACCAAGGCACAATCCTAGTCTATAGGCACAACCATGGTTTTGCATTAAATGTAAAACAATAGAGCCTTTATTGTTGGTATATATCAACTGTAAGCTTGCTATGTATTTAGATAAGATTTTACACCTTAAAATCCAGGCACCTCCAAAAAGGGAGAAGAAGTAAACGTGCACAGGTTGAATGGTTGTTATGGAAACGAAACCCTTGTGACAGGCCATGGGTTTCCAAGGAAGACATGCTCAGCTTCACTTTGGACTAAATCGGTCCCTAGATACAAAACAAAAATTCATCTTAGATATTCCCAAGAAAACCATTGTACCGACTTTTGTATCAAACTTTTCACAAGTTAGATCTAATTTGAGGTTATTTCATGCCATTTCAAACAGTACTTCAGCCATGTTGCAGCAGTCAGAGCATTATTCATTTTCTCATGATTCCAGTAAAGATAAAATAAATAATCTCTCCAGGCAAAGTTGGTCAACTATTAGATGCGAAAGTCATAAGAAAAGATATCTTTCATCGCCAAAAAGAACTCTGGAAGAGCCAGCCATTTTTCCGATAAAATAGTGACCGGCAACCTGGAAAAGCAAGAGCTTTCAGAGAAATAAATACCACATCTGTAGTCTGATATATTAACTCTTTAAATCAAATGAACATTTTTGATAGTTTAAACATGACAAGTATGATCTCTTTTCGTCTAAAGATCCTAAGATTCGAGATCTTAAATTCCAACAACTTTAGTATATCATTGTAGACAAGTTGAGCAAATATCTTTTTATCAAAGCAAACCTTCTAGTTAATCATACTTGTCCAAGATTTAAAGATGTCTATAAACTGTAAAACAGGACAATTTGTCTACAGCAAGCGAAGACGTAAAACTGTTTTCTACAAATTACTGGCAAAAAAAAAGGAAACACTAAAACAGGGAAGCTGTCTCGGCAGCTAGAATAAGACCACCACTTTAACGCCTATAACTAATGACCTTGTGAATCTGTAATTATATTAGTGGCACACAATTATTCATTTCTACCATTCACTGTACTAGGAGACACAAACACTAGGAGAGTTGAAGAAGACTTCCAACTACTATTGAAACATTGTTGTTTTTATACAAAAAGGTTTTCTTAGCAGTTACCATGGTGTCTTTAACCAATTACCAAACAATAATGACATTTAATCACTTTGTTGTAGGCGACTATGGAAAACATTGTTGGGAAAGGAGAAAATGCTCGTTAGAGCAATTTTTTCTTTTCGCACAATGTTTTCTGGCCCTTCCGAAGATTATTTTCCAATTTCAGTACATTTGAAAATGTGGTTGGCAAACTCTTCCAATTTGGGACAGTCTAAGATATGGCCTTTGGTAAAGGGTTAAATATCATTATTTACTAGGTTTCGACTCACTCTGACACACATATGCAAGACTACTAACAAACCCAATATAATCAAAAAAGATTTTGCTGACAACAAGCAAAGTCTCGATCGCATTGATTTCTCCACAATATCACAAAGAAAATGCAGGTTTTCTTAGTCAACTTTTGTGGTATGCAGATTCTTTCAATTGGAAGCGACCTAAATCCAACATGGAGGAATGGGACAAATCTTAAATAGAGGGTTCAGTGCAATACTATAGTAAGTGCTTCATGATTATGAAGCATTTACTATAGTTTTGCATTGAGCCCTTGAAATATATGCTTTGAAAAATCTAAATCCTAGTTTTGACCGATTGCTCTTCATCAAGGGTTGAATGAAAGACTTCAATGTGGAATTGCAACCAATCAACATAACCCCGCCCTGGCTCCACTAGTACTAGGCTGATGATCTGCAGTGTCTTGCCAAAGTAAATCCCCATAAAACCAGAGGTGTCATTGGGGCTCGATATGAGGACCCCCAAGTTCTTAGTCCGCCACCTTATAGTGCTGGAACCAACTGCATGATTATGCAAACAGGTTAGATCCACACCAGCCGCCAATTAAATTGGCGGCTGGCCTGTGATCTAACCTGTTTGCTACTCTGGGTACCTTTCCATTTTAAAATTAAGCAGATATTCAAAGTTTTGAAAGGCAGGCGATGCAAACATATAATTGTAGAAAATTACCCAGAATTATAAGGATTAACAACTGGGCCATGCTGGACCCTCCTTCAGAAACGGGACAAAATGAACGAGAAAAGAGTTACGACAAACTGCCTTCCTCCTCAGACCCATTCGGTTTTATTGTCCTGCTGCTAACTAGGGCAGAAAAGAGAGGCATGGAAATGGCAAAAAATTAAGACTGAATTTCCATAAAACACCCAAGCTAACCCTTGGCTAACTACCAATGCTATTAAATAGTTTTACCAGTAGACGACATAGGTAATAATCACAAAACAGAAATCCCTATATAAGAAACCTTTTCACTTTTAAAAATAATTTCTAAGCAATTCTTAACGATCATAACAAATATTTTTGGCGTAACCCATTACCAAACAATATCGACATTTGACCACTTTGTTGCAGACAACTTTGGAAAGCATTTTGGGTAAAGGAGAAATTGCTTGTAACAAGCAATTAATCCTTTTCCCAAAATGTTTTCTGCCCTATCAGAAGATAATTTTCCAATAACATCACATTTTGAAATGTCGTCTGCAATTTGGGAAAGCAAAAAAATTGGCGTTTGGTAAAGCATAACCAGTTTTGAGGTGTCTTCTGCAAAATACCCATAAATAGGGGAATGTGAGCACACACGGTAGGAAACAAAGTAAAGTAAACAGGGGGGCCGCGAGTTATTGGGACAGGAAGGTTTAAGGACAAAAATCTCCATAAAGTACCTTATTTAACATAGAACAATGACATTCGGGCATGTAAATTATAACACAAACGTGTCTGCAAATCAAACAGGACGAGAGAAAAGATTTCAATTATTCATTCGGTTCACTTCCATTTCCGTTTTTTTTTTTCGGGAATCCGGTCCTGACAGGCCATTGAAAGTTTTGCCCATCAGTTAGACATGTCAGTCGAATGATCCTGGGTACCGTTTTTGTCATCCCATTTCGGGGCACCGGTGGTGACATTCTACAACAGATTTTCAAGATAAGACATTCTTCTTCCTTATTCCTGGAGCTTGTCACATTGTTGTTGCTGTATTTAGCCTCTTACTCAATCCATACATAACTCAGCTTCTACAGACAGACTTTAAACCACTGTGACAAAAGAATAAATTGCTCATAGGACATTTACCTTCCTTTCCCAAATTGATAGTTTGCAGAGGACATTTCAAAATGTGATGAATTGAAAAACAATCTTCTGATAGGGCAGAAAACATTGTGGGGAAAAGGAGAAATTGCTTGTTTAGAGCAGTTTCTCCTTTTTCCACAATGTTTTCCAGCGTTGTTTGTAACAAAAAGGTCAAATGTCGTTATTGTTTGGTAATGGGTTAAACTGTATACAACTATCAACATTCTTGAACTGTGAAAGCTGTCAAGGCATCAACAAATATGACAAAGTATGGTGCAAATGTTCTGAAGGAGAAACCCCTACTTTATTCCCATGGTTTTTAAAGTCAAATGTTCAAAACAAATTCACAAGACCTTCAAACTCATGGAAATATGGTTAAGAACAAAGTGATATATTTGAGCGGGAAGACAGCAGTTTAACAGGACGGAAGATAGACAATACCCAAGAGAACAATATAAGAAAACACAAGAAATTCTCATGAAAATGAATGCCTTTCACAATAGGACAAACTTACTGATAAACAAATTCTCATGATGACTACGATAGAACACATTAGAGGATATAAAAACAGGAAGTGCTTTGACAGTGAGTAAAATGGTCTGTCTTTGAACATGGTAACATATAAGCTGTTTCTTTGATAGCTGTTTTCAGAAGTTACCCTTTCACACATCCAACTCAAATCAGACATTCCAAAAATTAACCCAGATTTCATAATGCAGATACTTTGAGAAGGTGTAAGATTGCACCGTAACAAATCCAGGGTTCCAGGTAAGAATCAATCAAAGGTTTAGTGCAGTACTTCATACAGTAAGCGCTTCATGTTTGTGAAGCACTTACTATAGTCTTGCAACCAATCCCTGATATAACAAGTCTTTTAGTGAAGGCTTTGCTATAAGTTCTGCATTGATTCATAAAAGTCTGCTCCTGCAATTTCGTTAACCCTTAGAATGCTGGGTAATTTTCTAAAAATTGATATTTGGGTCTTTTTTTTTTATATGGGTTTTACATCACAGCAACATTATTTCAATTATGTAGCGCTGCCCGACTCATAATGATGGAGGAAGACCCCATACTCAACTGCCCATAAGGGCTGGTCAAGGCGGGTAGAACCATCGGCATTCCATAAGTCAGTCGGGAGACTGCCTCTCATGAAAATCCATATCCCTCTCAGGATTTGAACCCACACGGAGAGGGGCCCATGTGATTTCAAGTTCTGTACTCTAACCACTAGGCCACGGAGGCCCCGATATTTGGGTCTGCTTTCCAAAATCTCAAGTATGAGCTTAATTTTGATGAGGAAAGATACCCAGAGTAGCAAACAGGTTAGATCACCGGCCAGCCGCCAATTTTCTTGTCGGCTGAACTGGATCTAACCTGCTTGCATAGGCATAAAGTCGGCAATATAAGGGTTAAAATCAGAACATGTGAAGGAATGGGTTCGGGTAGGAATGGCAATGGAATAATTGATGCTCCAGTCCCACAGAGAAATTTCTGAATTATCAATAAATGTCAGAAATACGACCAAGTTTCCATATTCTGATTTCCCTGCCATGACCCCTTCTGTGGCATCAACAATTAGCAGATTTACACCCCAAACCCTCATATGGGAATTTGCAACTGATCCAAAAAGAAAGCGATAGTAGACAATGATTTTTTTTTCTAAATCAAATGGCAAGAAAAGAATGGTTTGCCTCATGATATTGGGTAGATATGAATGGGACAAATAAACCACCTTAACCGCCAAGTCTCCTCAGTTCAATCACTAATTTGTTAAAAAAGAAAAAAAATATTTCATTCCCTTTTATATGGCTTTATTACACAGCCTTAAACTACCACTTACTTGTGCATATAAAGATAATGGGTGAAAAACCATTGAGCCAAAAGGAATCAAGACTCCTTTCGTCTCTATGGTTTCTTCTAAAGGAGCATTAAAACATATATACCGTCTACCTTGTTTAAAGGAAGCACTCGTAAACAATGCTTGGAAGTTTATTCAGGCTGATGCCATATTAATACAGGATGCATGAAATTCTGAAAGCTGCTACTTTCTGAATTCCTGATGCCCAAATTAAGCCTTACTTTTCTTATACACTATCATTCTGTTTCCTTTTACGTTGGTTACTTAAAACAAGATTGACTGTACAGAGTTTAACTGAGAGAAAAGGGTTTTAGCTGGCATTCAGATGGCATCAAATGATCTCCAATTAAATCTTTGTACCCATTGGGCATTCTTTATAAGTTCATATGACTCTCCTAAATGAATATAAAAAAATCTTTAATTTTGTACGGGTTTAAACACTGTGCCACAATTATTCAGTTATATTACAGCTTTCCTGGAATTCTCCATTTATAAGCTAGGGCTCTGAACTGTCTTGCCGCAGGAGACTGCCACATGACCATTGATAATGCTGATGGCGGTCTAAGAAGGCTGAAAAACCCAATGTCAGTCAGACAGGCGGAGAAGATTCCAAAATGCATCATACGCTATGCATACAGTGCAGAAAGAAGACAACGATGGAACAAGTGTCATTATCAAAGGATTTTCAGATGACATTCATTTGGCATCCAATGATCTTCATTAAATCATTGTGCCCATTGGGCATTCCTTAAAAGTTCATATGACTCTTTTAAAAGAACATTTTTCAAAATCTTTATTTTTGTAGGCGTCCAAAATGCACCAAAGGCTATTGCAGAAAGGCGTATGGTTTGTACAATAGAGGAAGAAATGATGAAGGAAGCGTCAATATCACAGAAAATATTTATTATTGTACAGGGTTCCTGGGATCCACTGGTAAATTAGGGACATTTTTCATCATCTTTCACCAGCGTTAATCTGCAATAAGCTCATAGATCCATGGTTGAAGAATTGACGACATCTTCCTTAATTGCTTATTGATTCATTTCAGGGGCTAGATTAACCCTTCCATTAATGCAAAAAAGTCTGCAGGCAGAAGATAGAGAAAAAGTTTCTAGATCATCCATCAATAATCAAATTAAAGTCTAATGAAAGAATTTAACGGTCATAGACCTAAATGGATCTTTTTACCTTAAAAACTAAACAGTATGTTTTCATAATTCGCACTTCAAATAGCGACTGATGGAGAAAAGGATGTCTGCCAAATTCTCTGTTGACCACTTCCTAGATGGAACCATCTATGGAAATATGCTTTTGACAATGCAACAAAGAACAATGGAAAAAGAAGTTGTGAAAAAAACTCATTTTCTTGTCTAACCCTTGCCTTAATGTACTCAGTTTATTAACCCTACATCAGAAGGCATTTGTGAACACAAAGAGATATAGCTCAACATCATTAAATAGTAACAGTTAATTAAAGTTCCCCCTTTCTTTCAGTCACAACTGCTGTTTGAGAAAATAGACAACAAAAAGTTTTTGTATTGTTGTTTGATTTAGCTATTGAAAGCACAAATGGATTTCAAAACCAATGTCACACTTTTGGATTAAAATACATGTTGATTCACTTTATACACGCTTAAATGGATTAAAACTAATCTAATTTTGCTTCCATTGATTGTGAAATTGAATTCCAAATTTCTTCAAATCTGTGAACAAGTACCATTTAGAGCCATCTCATTGAGACGATTCTAAAGAGTACAAACAATATAAGATCTTTGGGAGCATCACAAAAGTTAGATGAACAAGCCCCTTTTTCCAGATCTCCGCATTAAGAATCAAATAATGTAGGAGTTGCCGAGGAAAGGATTTAACCCGTTTTTTATTGCTCTGGAATGTAATGAAGCAGGGGTTTCCAATTGTGAAAGTGTAACACAGCTCTTTGTCACAATTTTCTGCCCATTCCCTCACAATGACGGTTCTGTGCCTGACAAGGGTAAATATTCCACAAATATGAAACACTTTAATACACATATTTTTTTTACAAGGCTTTTACATCACAGCAACATTATTTCAGTAATGTAGCGATGCCCGACTCTTAAAGATGGAGGAAGACCTCATACTCAAATGCCCATAAGGACTGGTCAAGGCGAGTAGAACCATCGGCATTCTGTAAGTCAGTCGTTAGACTGCCTCTCATGAAAATCCATATCTTTCTCAGAATTTGAACCCACCTGGAGAGGGGCCATGTGATTTCAAGTTCTGTATTCTAACCACTAGGCCACGGAGGCCCCTACATTTTAATATAGTACTTGCACCGAATCCTAGATAAAGAATGTTAGCCCATGGAATGCTGGTTAATTTTCTAAAAACAGATTTTTGTGTTGTCTGCTTTCCTAAACCTTAAATATCTGCTTAATTTTTTTAAGGAAAGATACTCATACTGTAGCAGATTTAAACAATCATTGACACAAAAGAAGAAAACAACAATTTCTCTTTTAATCAAAACATCCCAACATGATTTCGACAAAATAACTTCAATGACTTATAACTTCAACTTAGGTCAACTTTTGCTTTCAACTTTGACTCATTGTTATGTACACACAACCTATTAAGGAAAGTGGGCTTACCCATAATCCATGTGGCATTTCATAAATGGTTCCAATTTAGAATAACTCCAGACATGACCTCATGACCTATAATCAAAACATAATGAAAGCCCTTTCCTCGATAGTATTCAGTTCTTATAATAAATTTCTCCTTTTGTAACAGTGGTACCTAATAATGCCAGCTATTGCAAAAATAAGAGAGATCCATTATAAATGAAGTATATGGTTAACTCAGTTATTCTGGGAGGAAACACAGATTCTCCAAAGCGAGTCCTATATGCCCACGAGATGCCCACGGCAGAAAAACCTGTTATTCACTTTAGACGTATCCAGAGTTACAGATAATGGGTCCAACACATTCTCTTGCACATATGGTTCATAACAAATTAAAAAAATCCTATTTTGTTGATACTCGTTAGAAACGTCTCGAAGAGACGATTCTAACGAGTACCAACAATATAGGATTTAGAGAAGGAATTAAGAAGTTAGTAATAAAAATTCTCCTCTTATCCGAAACTCTGGAAGTATCTAATCGTGGACCCTGCCTTTTTGCTGACAACTCTTATCAAATTATGTTTCACCATTCACGTATAGTTCTGGGCAATCCATCATCGAGTGCACTACAGACAGTTACATCAATGCAGGGGTCATCTCCCTTGTCACCTCAGAAAACAACCAACCAACCACCCCTTCTCCACCCACCGTATTGGACTAGTCCATTACTTCGTAATTCTTCAATTGAATTAATTTTTGTATTGTTTGCAAAGGTCTTTTGAAACTACTGTCCAAAAAGAGCAAATTGCTCCTTGTAAACGATTAATCCATTTGTAACAAATGTTTTTATTGAGATTCAGCAAGAATATTTTGTAATTCTTGAATTAACCATTTATTGTTTGCAAACGCCTTTTGAAAGCACTGTGAAAAAAGAACATATTGCTCCATATACATGATTAATTGATTTGTCACAATTATTTTAATCGAGTAGTATCAAGAAAATTTATGTTACTATGTTAATCTTTTTCGTCTGCTGATGCTTTGGATTTGGACTTGTTACAAATTTTAAAAAAAGAAAAAAATAACATCCAACCAGATATATTTGCATCTCACAAATGTGTGAAGGCCTTTACTAAAGTCTTGCCCTCCCCCCCCCCCCCAACCCCACTCATATTCTCATGAGTGCAGTATGCAGACATCAATAACTTAATGTAAAAGCAACAACAGATCTGGAAAAGAATTGATATTTCACTGGAAATGGAAAATGTGCTTTTA
The DNA here is from genome assembly GCA_947846245.1 of Cerastoderma edule. Classification (NCBI taxonomy): domain Eukaryota; kingdom Metazoa; phylum Mollusca; class Bivalvia; order Cardiida; family Cardiidae; genus Cerastoderma; species Cerastoderma edule. Next base: position 25,774,597 of record OX401415.1, read on the forward strand.
ACAATCCAGCATTCATACCTAATCCTATTAATTGGATGTACTATTAATATTATTCAGATGCGGTTATTGTATCTCTTTCCAACACTAGACAGGTCCAAGTTGATGAAACTCTACCTTTATAACTGTTCATTTTTTTCGAATTGTGTGAAAACCAATATTGTGAATACATAAAAAAAAATCCTATTGATTGAGTGTACTATTATATTTAGATGCTCTATCTAATGTATTTCTCTCCCATCCCAGACAGGTCCAGCTTCGACAAACACAACCTTTATCAATTCATTTATTTTATTGTTCGAAAACCAATATTGTGGAAACTTAAAAAAATCCTATTGATTGGATGTACTATTATATTCAGATGTCAAAGTTATATGTTTCTCTCGAGCATATGGGACAGGTCCAACTTAGATCTGTTTAACCTTTACTTACATACTTGAATAAATGAATAAATGAATGAATGAATGAATGAATGAATGAATGAATGAATGAATGAATGAATGAATGAATGAATGAATGGGATTTTAAGGTCAATCAACAGCTTTAGTTTATTTTCAGAAACCTTTATTGTGAGTGCTTAGTTGAGGACAAATCTCATGAGGATCATCAAAGCAAGATTCAACATTTACATTTCAAAATACGGCCAACTACAATATGCTTTTGAAGTTTAAAATACCACATGCAAAATACTGTATTTTGTCTTTAATCTTATCTTTACCCCTGCAAAAAATCTTTTTATGACAATAAAAGATGAAGATAAAGAAGTGTAAAAGGTTTTCTTAACATGGATCATATTGAATTCTTATTTTGCTGGGACTCATCTGAACTTCTTTAATGAGACGAAACTAGGAGTCACAAACCATAAATAATTCAAATAAAGAATCATCCATTTGTCAAATTTTTTCCGTTTTGAAAAACAAAACATTTTTCATTATTTTGAAATTGTTTTCTGCTGTTGCTTTCCATTTCAATGGTTCAAACCTACAAAAGTGAAGGCCTTGCTATAGTCTGTCACAAAATCATCAATTTGGACCAGTCTAAAATTTCTCGAAAGCAGACTAGTTAAATAAACCATAGCTCATAAAGAAAGTGTGTCAGATGACAATAGGCACCGTTAGAAATAACCCGGTAACCCCACTGAAAGCTTTTGTTCTCGGGCAAATATTTACATAGGCTAGAAACAAAATGGAAGAAATTAAGTGGAATATAGGGTTACCCGTCTATCTATTATATCTTTTTGTTGAAACAGTTTCTCTATGTGTCTCGTCACACACATATTCCTTCCTACCTTCCTAATCACTGAACAAACCAGCAATCAGCATTGAGAGGGGCTTTGTGGAATTTTATGGAAGGGTCATGAATGGTCCCTTAATGACTTAATTATTGAACTAACAATCCATTACAAGCAATTATCAATTTAAACAATATTTAGCTGGAAATCACAAAAAATATTTTCTTTTATTATAATCTTTTTAGATAAAAGGGTGTATCTTTTTGCATACATTATTGAAATAAAGAAAATAGAAAACTCTTATATTATTGGCACTCATTAGAATCTTCTCTACAATACAATTCCAATGAATACCCACAATATAGGGTTTAAAGAAGCAATAAAGAAATCATCTAAGTGATATTCATATAGTATCCTTTGTTTCTTTTAATATTTGTGTTTAATCACTTTTGCAGCAGGCAGGTCAAAATCCACTTTAGGCAAAAGCAGAAACTCCTCATGACAGGCCATTTGTGCTTTGATCACATTGGTTTACATCCAAAACCTGAGCAACTAATTTGATCCGACTCTATTTAATGGTGTAAAATTGAGTGATTTCTGTAAAGGGAACCGTTACAAAAGGAGGAAATGTTCATAATGAATAAATAATCGCACAATGTACAGTTTGACATTTAGTCTACATGTTTTCCACATAATCTATACACCAAAGCAGGATTTTCGAAACACGGAAAGGGATTAGCCCAAGATGAAATGATGCACTTGAAAACCTGTTGATGCCTTTTCTATAGAACTGAATGACTGCACTAATATGCTTAGCAATAGTCGTGTACAGGAATACCAAATTAACCCTAAACACTTTTTCCTCATATGGGATTTTTGGAGAGGTTCAACTTGAGAATGAATTTCCAGGTGGGACCCAGAACATTTTCTGAGATAATTCATAGAAACCTTTGGCTAGCAAATGCATTAATTTGAGCATTCAGTGCAATACTATGCTAAACACTTCCCGTTTGTGAGCAGCTACTAAAAAAGCAAAATAGGAGACTAATAATATACTGTTTTGTTGGTTATAAAGGATTTTTACATTGCATTAATAGTATCTTCATGCACTAAACTGTCACAATGCTCTTTTGAATAATGGTCGGTATTGAAACATGGGCTACCATAACTTTTTCTTCATATATACAAAAGTGAAAAATAGACTAAGGGAATGCATGTGACAAACTAAGAAATTACTTACAACACGCAACTTCTCTAATTGACAAAATAGGTTTTACACATCATTGCAATGTAAGATAATCTGTTGCAAGATTGGCAAACTGATTTGTTGCTTAACAAAACAATTTAAGAGGTAAGGGAAATAACTCTAGGCCATTGGACAATAACAAATCATTTGCAGAGTTAAGCTTTCACTAACCACATAGCAAGACCACCTGTTAATATACATTACATCATATATAGGCAAACTTAAAAGAGTAGACAACAATCAATATCAAGTTAAAGGAAAGAAAATTATTTTGTGCGTTATGTATAGTCTTCATTGTGTAAAAGGCATAAATTACTCTTTATGAGCAATTTCTGTTATTGTCACAACTGTTTCGTGTTTTTTTTTAGTTCACTAAAGAAAATATTAAAATAAAAAAACCTCGAACTAACACAGTCAAGGAAATTTGTCATAGTGCTATGGAGTGTTAAAAGACAAAAATTATGACTGAAAATCATCTGTTTAATTTCCAGGGATTGGGTCGAATGTATTTCAAAATGTTCCATTTATCATAATTATACAATTAACACCACCTGAGAGAAACAGTTTCCCCAGCATCAACTTTCAACACCCCATTTATCAAACGCAACAATTAACCCTTAACCCTTATAGTGCTGGAACAGACTTCATACTTATGCAAACAGGTTAGATCCAGGCCAGCCCCCAAGTAAATTAGCAGCTGGCCTGTGATCTAACCTATTTGGTACTTTGATTAGCTATCCTTATTAAAATTACGCAGATATTTAAGATTTTGTTAAGAAGACGACACAATAATCTATTTCTGGAAAATTACCCAGCATTCTAAGGGTTAATATCTAATATCAGATACCGGGTTCCGAGTTTAAAGCAAGCAGTTCTAGCAGTTTCAACACTATTTTAGTTATTTTACAGCTTTCCAGGGTTTCACCACTTCTAGGTAGGGCGCAAAGGTGCCTTGCCCAAGGTTACCAGTACTTTTGTGGTAAACCTCTATAGCTGTTAAGGGTTGAACCATGGATTCCATGTGACAAGCCCTTCACCACTTGGCCATGCAAGACCCCAAGTAGTATAAGAAGTGATCATAGGATAAAACATATATCATGAAACCTATTAAAAAGACGTAATAAAAAATAATTGAAATTGAATATATATCAGTGTATTGAATAAACCCGCGATCACGTTGACATCCATTCATTATTTCCAGTCAAACTTGTGTTAAGAGGCCAGCCTATGGGACAGAGTAAATTGGCTGTTTAAGACAGGTTGGCAGCTTAACACAAATTGATGTTCACTTTAAATCTAACAATGGGACCTTCTGTAGTGGTTGTTAAAGGCAGGTTGGCTGCTTAAAAGGGTGGTTGCTTAACACAAGTTAGACTGTTTCTCCAATCCATTCCAATCAATTTATTAAGAAAGTTTTCAACAAGAAGATGTAACCCCAAAGCCCAGTAATGCATTAATTATCTTATTCCATAATATGACCTAATACTGTTGCATGGAATCAATCAAGAGAAATGTAAGTGAAGCGCTGGATAAATTAACTCGAAAGTTTGTCATGTTACATAACACATAAGGATCCAAAAATTGGGCAATTAGCCTTTATGGCCTTGTGAAGGGTACACACATTTTAAAGACCTTGTGAAAGGTACACACATTTTAGAGACCATTGGTCATAACCAGCCATTTTGTCTTTTGGTTTCAATGTTTCCAACTTCTGATCTCTAACCAATAAGTCATGGAGCAAGATATCAAGCCATTAACGCATAATAATATAAGTATTGGTGGGCTAGGTTAATTCTTTAAAATCCGTCTTGAATATCAAGCACTCAGTTCTTAAGACAGAACAGGACTGATGTGTGTGTGACACAAAAAATAACTCAACTCTATAATGCTTAATCCAATGCCGTATATAGATAGTCCCGCATCAAATGAGCTTGCCACTCTTCACAATCTAGACAGAGAACTCCCCAAAATCTGATCTAAAATTCAAAATGGTTCACTTTGAGAACGAAAACCCACAAAAACATTCACAATTTTATCTAAGAGGTACACTGTGGGAATGAAATGAAAGAGACTGACTTACTTGAGTGTCCCGTGATCTGGTCTGCCTCAGGAAGCCTGTGACTATAACTGTAGGGTGTGTCTTCCATCCTCTTCACTGCCATTACTCATACTTCCTTCCTGGGGCCTGACTACCTTTCCTACCACATTGTGCTTACAAACCCTTACTTACCAGAGCATTTACAGTATGTCAATCAACAAATAGTTAAACAATTGCAATCATTTCTACAACATTGTGCTTACAAACCCTTACTTACCAGAGCATTTACAGTATGCCAATCAACAATTAGTATCAAAAATTACATTGAGCATTGCTTAATGGTTGAAGTTCACTGTTATGGGCATACAATGCTCTATCTTGCAATCATCTTTATAATTTGTCTATAGAATGTCTTAATTTTTTGGGGGCGGTTTTCATGAAATGTTTAGTTAAGTTTTCAAGTTTACACAATATACTTTTTCATTGAGACAGCACATCACTTGGTTGTCTCCTTCAGTCACTTTGACTTCAATTCAATATCATAAAAGAAATCTATCAATTTCATGCATTCTTTTGGTCATCTGCTCTTGATTTCAGTTTGGACTAATCACAAAAACCCATATAGAACAATGTTTAAAATAATGAATACAGCTTATAACAGAGCAATAGACTCGGATGTTCATAAGTCCAATTGTGCTTAACACAATCAAACAAACAAAGCTTACAACATCTGCATGAATACAGGTAGATCGATTCTGGTCAGAAACATTGTTCTGATCTCTGAAATTTCACCCCCCATTCTGTCTCTAATCCATTTAGTTTAAACTTATTCAATTTACATCAGATTAAAGCTTATCAAATTCACTCTCAATGACAGCTTCCTGGATACTAAACCAGTACTTGCACCAATTTGTGGGGTAGTTAATGCATTTTTTTCACTTCGCTGCTAACAAGGATCGAATGGTGGACCCTCTGTGCAATATACAGACGCTCTACCACTGTTATTCACCACATTCAGACTTACCCTGCCAAGACACATTCTTTTATTCATGGCCGCCAGCGCCGCTGCCGCAGACTCATGGTCGTAAAACTCCACAAAACAGTAGGGATCTTGGTTCGGCTGAAATGTACAGAAAAATGCCATTGCTTACCCCGCTCCACTCTCCCACCTATATCCTTCATATGTTCAGGAGTACCTTTTTACTGTTCAACAATTTAACTTAAGATCAAAAAGGTTCCCATAGTCCTTTTTGTAACCATCTGTAGTAATAAGAGGGTTCAACAGTACACATGTGTGTTTTTGGTTTACATATTAATGTGGGCAATTTCTTTTTTACATAGACAAGTTAAGTAAGCTATGGTGTTTAATGCTGTTTTTCAGTTATGTAACAACTTTACTGGATCCACCAGTACTAGGCAAGGGCTCTTAAGTGTTTTGCCAAAGGACACTCCCACGAAAATAGAGGTGTTGGAGAGGTTCGAAACTGGGACCCCGAGTTCAAAGTCTGCCACCTTAGCCACTGGACCATGCACAACCATTTCGCAATGACCAAACAACTCATGGGCAATATTGTATCGTACACTACTATAAGATGTGTAATGAAATATCCTTTTCATAATATTCCCAAATCACTTCTAGAAGTTTATTTGGGTTTTTTTTTCTTGTTTTACCCCGATATGGTTTTCAACATAAAGAATGAGCCCCTCAAGGACAGCTCCATTTATACAGAAGCCCTTTTCCCGAAATCTCTCACTTTAATGGGACAATTGTGAGTGTATGTAGCATTTATTTCTTGAATCATTCTTGGCATAAGTACTTATTACCCCTAGTGAAAGATGTCTCCTTGGAAAAAAAACACATTAGTGGTATTAGCCATCAGTATGGACAAAAATTATCTTCTCGGTAATTAGGGAGGACTGAGACTTGAATAATTACATCGAAGCCATTAAAAAATTTGTTTACATTTTCTTATGTTCTCAGGTTCTGAAAAATGGGTCATAATATCTTTTTTAAAAGTGTGTATACTCAGTTCCTAGGCTATGGCAATAGACTATCCAAGCTAATAACCTGAGAAGAAACAAGGATATTCCTTCAGCAAGGACACAATCTGTTCATTTATTAATATACGTTTTACATTGCCTCAACATTATTTCAGTTATGTTGCAATGCCAGACTCATCATGATGGTAGAAGAACCCTTATTCAACTGGCTATAAGGGCTTGTTAAGCCGGGTAAAACCATTTGCATTCCGTAAGTCAGCCTGAAGGCTCCCTCCAATGAAAATCCAAATGCTGTCACCAGGATTTGAACCCACAAGGAGAAGAGGCATGTGATTTCAAGTTCTGTACTCTAACCACTAGGCCAAAGAGGCCCATCTTTCTTTCAAAAAGTTGAAAGTCTAATGGCATTAGGATTCAAACCCATCCATTGTCAAATAAGATGGGTTAGTGTACCAAAGTACACATTAGTATTGCTAGTAAGAAACAATGAATGGATATGATCTTAAGGGGAGTTCTCCAAAAAAGTTTTTTTCTGTAGAGTTAAACGCATTATCAACAATTTTTCAGTTATGTTACAGCTTTCCTTGTTCCATCAGTTCTAGGCTAGGGCCCTGTGACTTGCCAAAGGTCACTCCTAAGAGACCAGAGGTGTCATTGGGGCTCAAACCAAGGAGCCTAGAGTTCTAAGTCAACCAACTTAATCACTGGGCCACGCAGGTAGTTCTCTCAAGAAATTATTTGACCAGTGATTGACATGTAAATACATACAAATACATTACAAACATTTGGTAGATTCCAGTCCTTAAATAGTTTTAGGATAGAACCACTCTCTAAACTGTGTGGGGAGAGTTAATAATTGCTTCAATTCATTTAAGTTTTAACCCCTGTGGTTTTCCATTATCCTGATAATTAAAACATATTGCATTTTTACAGATCACATTTTCACAATTCACTAACTTTGGATTTCATAGAGGGGGAAAATGTTCTCACTTCATTTAGGGTAGGATTATAAAAACGAGTGAACAAATCGCTAGCCAAAAGTTTCAGGATTAGTGACCTTTAATGAAAATGACTTACTGATCAAACTTCTCTGAGTACAAGAAAAATTGCTCATATGAGCATTTCTTTGTTGTTCCTTACTACAAATCTTACCAAAAGACTTTTTCAAATTGTGTTTCAATTGCAACTACGAGCTGCAAACTCTTCCAAAAAGGTAAAGCATTTCACTGGGTATAGATGAGGCTGAAGAAACCTTGTAAAGTTAAATTGGCCAAACCTAGTAGAGTTCAAAATATGAGACATTCAACGCTGTATTAAGTTTTTCAGCTATGTAACAACTTTCCTGGATCCACCAGTTCTAGGCTAGGACTCTGACATAAATTGCCAGAGGTCACTACCACGAAACAAGAGTTGTTGGTAAGGCTTGAACTCGGGACCACCCTAGTTCTAAGTCCACCACTAATGTTTTGTTTTCCTTAGTATAATAAAAGTAAACAATGTAAATGTGACCTACTTCTCCATGCTCGCCTCGTATAGGGGTTGAAGTCTGAAATTAAATACAAATGAGATGCTACAAATGGTACAGGAACATGTTGATTTATGACAAAGGATAAAAGATGTGACAAAAAGGAAAAATACTCACAAAGACACCACAGAGGGTATCACAGCAAGTGAGCATAATAAAACTTGTTATGGCTCCAAGTAAAAGAGTTTCTGCTTTGGAAAATGATACCTTAGTATATCATTTGTGAAAACTGATAGGAGGCCAAAAATGGGATTGTAGAAATAACATTTATTGCATGGCCCATCAAGGAGAAGTTTACTTAAAAAGTGTAAAGCAAAAAAGTATAGTTGTGTGGAATAAAAGCTAAATGAGATATTTTCGAATTAATTGATGTCCTTCCTTACACCTGCAGAAAAAGACATTTGCTGTAAGCATGCACAGTTCAGTTATACAAATGGATAGCAATATGACATACATATTTATACACCACATTTCACATTATAGTTCTCTGAAAGTCAACATCAGCAAAATCATATGAAAAGGTCCAAATGACATAAATAACATGCTTTTCTAATTGATCCGTTGCTGAACTGCCTGGTTGAAACTGAAAGTCAGTAGACAATAAAGACAATCTAAAGAGTCGGTTGACTGTTGGGTACATCAAACGGTTGAAATTGAAAACAACAGCATACAACCAAATATAGCATGGAAAATAACAATTCCTTTGTGGTCTTGGGCAGAAACCATTGTGACAATTGGATGAAGTGCTCTTAAAAGCTTCATAGATCTCAATTAGTTTTCTAATGTAGATGCAGTAAAGTGAGGTATCATGGGGAAAAGGGTTAACCCTTTACCCAAAACCAAATTTTCAACTGTCCCAAATTGAAAGTTTGCAGACGACATTTATAAATGTGATGAAATCTTCTGATACAGCAGAAAACATTGTGGGAAAAGGAGAAATTATTCGTTAAGAGCAATTTTTCATTTTCTCACCATGTTTTCCAGAGTCGTCTGCAACAAACTGTTCAAATGTCGTTATTTGTTTGGAAAAGGGTTAACCAATACAGCAAAGCATTCCTGACATTTTGGACAGGATTCAGTGGCATTTGAACAGCAAAACATGACCTTTTACATGTACCATTTATAATTGATACTAAAAGCACAATTATATGACATTAGTAGATTGATTGGGGAGGGGGGGTGTTGCATTGCAAACCTAGGACCAATCAAATGAGCAATGTTACCATGGTAACAGTTGTCCTTGCACCCTTGCCCAACTTGTCTGCTGCAATTGAAGGGGGTTCAGTGCAAGATTGCTGTAAGTTATGCACAAAGGTGAAGGGCACTGCATAGTTTTGTATTGAACGCTATGTGAACAGGGCTTTTCCTTGTTTTATAACAGAGGCCAATCAAAGGCGCCTTTACAATTTCTTTAAAACCATGCAGTTTTCCCCAAAAATTCAAAGTCTCACCAGCTTTTTTGTTTCAGCAATTTCATTTATACAATTTTTCCGGATTTGCAGACCTCTTCCAAATTTATTGAAAAAACGCCCTGATTCACCATCAAATCTAAAGGATTCCCCTTGAATCATTACCATAAATGCATTTCTACCCAACTTAAAAATATTGTGACAAAAAAATTAGACCACCTAAAGGATACGCTTCATTCCTCAAGATGTTTTCAATGTTAATACAATGATAGTACTTCCAAATTATTACAAATTCATAATCACCATGAGATGCAAGTGAGTGCGTTCATAAAATCCAAATGAGGAAAATTATAGCTTTCCAGTTTATGGCTTTAAATGTGTTTGTTCACAGACGAGAAAATTTAAGTCAAAATAAAGTGCTGTTGAAACAATAGTTTTTGAATTGTTGTTTGATATACAATTAAAAGTTGCTTTTGAAAGCATAATCAATTCTGGAGACGTCTACTTATCTAAGTATCTACAATTTATATGTAGTAGATCTCAAAAGCTATATCATGCTTTTGGATTAGAATACATGTTAATCAACTGTATACAATCTTTAAAGAAATAAAACATGATCTTATTTTGCTTCCAATGACTATTCTTCAGTGTTTATCATAGAACAGTACAGCTGATGTGCAGTTTTAAAGAAATTAATTTCTAACTTCCAAATTTCCTCACATTCTGTGAACAAGCGTCTTAACCCTTTCCCAAACTACAAATTTTCGACTGTTCCAAATTGAGAAAGAGTTTGCAGACGACATTTCAAAACATGATGAAATTTGAAAATAATCTTCTGATAGGCCAGAAAACATTGTGGGAAAAGGAAAAATTGCTCGTAACGAGCAATTTCTCCTTTTCGCACAATGTTTTCTAAAGTCTTCTGCAACAAAGTGGTTAAACGTCGTTATTGTTTGGGAAAGGGTTAACAAGCACCTTAGTGGGGCTATAAAACACTGAGACTGTAATAACAAGACTTAATCTGTCACGGAAGACAGCTTGATATGGAGCTAACTATCCCACACAGTAAAAGTGCCCAGAAAACACTCTCAAATTTCAAACATCGTCGTAAATTTTCATCCATTCAATTACATTTTCAAACTTCGATTAGGACCCATATAACGTAACAGCATGTGACATGAGTTATGATTGGATGATAATAACTTTTGAAAATAAGTTACCCCCCCCCCCCCCCTCCCTCTCTATCATCTCTAGTTTCCTTCCCTTGTTTTAACCCTTTACCATAATATAACAACATTTGACCAGTTTGTTACAGACAGAAGGAATGCAACCTCCTCAGTGTCAGCCCAATGGACAAAACAAGTTGGTGATTGGGTATATGAAAATCTAGTCGCCTGCTGCCCACCCTAGTGACTGGGACTCCCGCAGCCTGTCTCATCAAAGAAGACGGAAGACCCTTTAGTTAACTGTAAAGTGTTTAAAGCTGTATCAACAATTTTTTCAGTTATCTTACGGCTTTCCTGGATCCACAAGTACTCTGAAGTAACTTTCCAAGTGTCACTCCCACGAAACCAGACATATCAGTGGGGCTCAAACCCTGAACCCCTGAGTTCTAAGTGTCTTATTACTCTGGTATGAAAACTTAAACAGTCAAATGCAATAAGCAACTATCTAACCCAGGACAAATTGCCTCAAATCTTCTAAAGACTTAAAAAACACCACCACTGATCTCAGATAAGTAAATATGTTGCATTAAAGTTATATAGTATACATACCAAGTAATCGCAGTATACATAGCCAAGATTTGTGGGTAGAGTCGACACATAAGGCTGATACGCTGGCACAGCGGGTGGCATTGCCACAGTTCTAATGGTCGGAACATTCAAAATCTCCTTCTGGAGAGCTGGGATGGTTAAAATATCCTCCATTTGAATTTTGACAGAAACACGAAATTCACGGTAAAATCAAGTCACTTCCGCACAGATAGAAAATTAAGCAAACAGACCACAGAGTTGTAATTAAATGTCAGGATAGAGCAATTTGGTTCACTATCATTGATTTTCTAAACTTTCCAACACTAAAAACCTGATTAACACAAAATTAATTATTCCAAACGTACAAATTCACTGTCCCTGCCTGCACACTCACAGAGTATTTGTTTACAGAGTATCACAGAATTGAGGATAATTCTATCACTGATACCAGTCACATTTAGGATACTCTAAAAAAACAATTCAACTTTCTCTATGAACCAATAGTTTTCCCTTTTATGCTATACAATTCTCTGTCACAAACAAAAATCATTCACGATCTATTTTGTATTCCCCTGGTAACAGAACCCTACAAAGTTTTAGAATTAGATGTACCTTATACAGTATACTGTATACAATTTTACAATTTTCCCAATAATAATCTACTTTTTTTTTTAGTTTCAATCCAATCCAGTGTCGTACAATTCAGTTTTAACCCTTATAACAAAAATTCGACACTTTTACGCTCCTGCAGTAGACACAGACAAAAGCAATGTGGGAAAGCAGTTCAAGGGTTCATCATAAAGCTATAGTAAGCCCTTCACAAACATGGAGTACTTACAGTTAGTTACTATAGTATTGCATTGAACCCTCGAGTTGTCATCTACAAATTCTATCAGTTTAAACCCACATAATATGCATTGATTGGTTGACACTTTCAAACTTAGCAACTGCATGAAACATGTATAGTTTTGCTTCCAATAGTTGTCATCTACAAATTCTATCAGTTTAAACCCACATAATATGCATTGATTGGTTGACACTTTCAAACTTAGCAACTGCATGAAACATGTATAGTTTTGCTTCCAATAGTTGTCATCTACAAATTCTATCAGTTTAAACCCACATAATATGCATTGATTGGTTGACACTTTCAAACTTAGCAACTGCATGAAACATGTATATTTTTGCTTCCAATAGTTGTCATCTACAAATTCTATCAGTTTGAACCCACATAATATGCATTGAGTGGTTGACACTTTCAAACTTAGCAACTGCATGAAACATGTATAGTTTTGCTTCCAATAGTTGTCATCTACAAATTTTATCAGTTTAGACCCACATAATATGCATTGATTGGTTAACACTTTCAAACTTAGCAACTGCATGAAATGAAACATGTATAGTTTTGCTTCCAATAGTTGTCATCTACTAATTCTATCAGTTAAGACCCACATGATATAAATTGATTGGTTGACATTTTCTAACAGAGCACATATATAAAACATGTATATTTATTTTTGCTCCCAATATAATTATATTCCCTTGCAACCATAAGTCTTATAAGGTAAGACTTTACTTGCAATAATCACAATCAAAAAGAGTAACTTAATTCTTTTAAATTTCAATATTTCTATTTTCTTGTTAAGGAAACAAATTGATAATGAAAACGTTAATTAAAGCCTCAGTAGCTTGACACATCTCTTCCTAGCATATATTCATTTTAACCATTCTCTCATAATAATCAAGGGTTCAATGCAGAACTACAGCAAGTCTATCACAAACATTGAACAATTAATTGATAGTCCTGCATCCCACACTCATTAAAAGACATTGACTGTTGCAAAATAAAAAGAATCTGCAGACACATTGGTGACAATAAGAGAGCTCTCTCTTACGTGCAATTTCTTTTAGTGTCACAGTGGTTGATTCAATTTATAGATGATGGTGCATTAAATCAACTAAAGTCAAACTTGTTTTATGTAACCATAGTTAAAGGAGACAGTTTAACCATCCCAATCACCACCTTCTAATGAGTTCATACTTGCGCCAATCGCATTTAACAGAGCATTAAGTTCACATGCTGTATGATTCAACATTTTCCCAGATGACCAAGCAATTGCAAGTAAAACCCAATAAAACGTGTAAGGACATCAGATCACCACTCGAGTACCTCCATTTATTTACATTTTCCACATAAATCACTCTTCCATAACCAAACACTGACAAGGTGATCAAGTGATCATTACATTCAAATTAGATAATCCGTCTGAGTATTGATGGGTGCTTTACCCTTTACCAAACGCAAAATTTTCGACTGTCCCAAATTGAAAGAGTTTGCAGACAACATTTCAAAGGTGATGAAATTGGAAAACAATCTTCTAATAGGGCAGGAAAAATTGTGGGAAAAGTAAAAATTGCATGTTAAGAGCAATTTCTCTTTTTCCTAAAAAATGTTCTAGAGTCGTCTGCAACCAAGTGGTTATTGTTTGGTAGAGGATTAACCCTATCTCCTGTATGTGCAGACATTTGTGACCAGTTCTAATTGAAGGCAAAAGCAGTCAACAGTTTCAAAGTATGCCAGTTTTTACATAGCAAGAGCAGTGATTGTTTTATTTGTTATAATCAATCATAATTGTTGATTTTTCTGTGAGTAGTCCTTAATACATTAATTAAAGCATTCCTAAAAATGAAGTTTCATGAATAAACAAAGCAATTGGTTTAAAAAAAAGACTTCAGAAAAGTCCAAACCAAACCCACTTCATTTGACATTTAAAAAAAATGAAAGCACAAGGACTGAAAAAAGGCATGTTTGCTTATGTTTGATAATTTAGTTATACTTTTTCCTATGAATCTGTATGGTATTTATGTTCAGCAAAATATTGCTATTTCATGGAGTAAAGAGTTTTGTTAGGTCACAATTTCAAAAGCTCTTCCTTTAACCTTACCAGTTACAGGGGTTGTCAAAATGCCAAACTTCAAATTGACTCAGTTACAAAGAGAGGTTGGAAACTACTGTGAAAACAGACATTTTAGTTTACCAAACATGTTATTAGTTGGGAAAATGTGACTTGGTTGACCAAGGATTCTATAGTTAGAAAGGAGAAAATGCTACCAGCATATCTTCTATAGAAATATGACATTTATAAACAGAAAGCCTCTATAGAGTTTTACACATAAAAAATGTAGTCACTTTAAGTTAAAGTAGGAAAAAAATGACAAAAATGAAACAATCTACATATGGGGTTATGCTGCAATGCCCCACTCTTATAGACGGAGGAAGACCCTATACTCAACTGCTCATACAGGCTGGTTAAGCCATTCAGAACCATTGGCATTCAATAAGTCAGTCTGGAGACTAACCCTCATGAAAATCCAAATGGCATCACCAGGATTTGAACACACACAGAGAGTGGCCATGTGACTCCAGATTCTGTACTCTAACCACTAGGCAAATGAGACTTCCAGATAAGAAACCTCCTTGTGGGTTCAGTGCAAGACTATAGTAAGTGCTTCATGTTTATGAAGCACTTACTATAGTATTGCATTGAACCCTCGCTGACCTATCATATTCATTGACTATTATATTAGGGTAGTCATTTCCATACTCACTCATTTAATTTTTGTCAAAATCTTATATTGCGGGTACTAGTTTAAAACACGTTGTTGCTACTTAATTGTTAAAATGTTTGAAACACTGTCTGCAAGGGACTGTTTAATCCTTTGGTTTCAGGACTTCTGTATATTGCCCCAGTGTGAGGTATTAACTTTGTAGTAATGGCTTAATGAGACAGTAGCGTACAAAAGTTGCCAATTATAATTCTACAAACACACTTGCATTGTGTCACGTACTTGACGCTACTCTTCTTTTATTCCAAAAACCAAACAGAAGACAATCCTTTTGTCAATAAACATTGAAAGTAATGTTTGAAATAACCCCATTCTATAATTACAATATACAATCACGCTAAACTCTTGGAATGTATGTGTATGTTGGGGGGCCCTCTTTAAGCCAATCTACCTCTTTACTTATATCTCTCAAACTCTTGGTAACCTTGTGACGAAAGAAAGAAATCAATAGGGAGAAATTTATGCATTTCTTACAAAGTTTCAAATTTGATAATGTAAAAAATAATCAGGCATGTCAAGAGGTAAAGCACAGTAAGGAACAGAGGTATTCCATAATTTGAGATATTTATTCTTTTTTACACCATACTTTTAGCAGTAAGATGACATACTTTTCTGGGACAGAGTCGATAGAAAGCAGAAGGCATTTTAAATTATTTGGCAAAAGGAGATATAACTCCTTGCGTCACAGTGATTCAAGTTTATCATTCATGTAACAATCCTTTAACTTTTGATGTTGTTTGTATGGTGTTTACCCCATGTCAACAATTTTTCAGTTATGTAATGGCTGTCCTGGATCCACTATTTCTAGGCTAGGGCTCTAAAATTGACTTGGCAAAGGCCACTGCCACGAAACCTTAACTTTTGATACATCACAAAAAGCTGTATCAGTAATAAGTTGAAGGTGCATTTAAACCAAGCCAACCTTTACTCTGTTCCATCTTAAAGACAGGTGGTTCAATTCTTTTCTACTTAGCCATACTTTTAATAATACCAGTCATCAGTCTCGATATTGCAAAAGTGAGAATTTCATATCCATAATAAAATGCCTTTTCTGTGGGGTAAGGGTTTGGAAAGAATTTTCAACATGATGTTTTCCGTCAAATGTCAAAACAATGCTGAAAGTCTAACCTTTGACAGAAACAATGCTATACGTGTATAGCCATGTATCGCCCATACATGTTAACAGTAAACTTTGGCTCACAAAAGGCTCCAATATTCATAAAGTGTGATACTGAACCCCTTTCAAAACATTTTGTTTGACCAATCAGGGACAGTGGTATAGCTAATGGGATGTATTCGGTGTATTGTTTCAATACACAATTTAAAAAAAAAGCTTTATAAATCCTATATTGTTGGTACTCATGACGATTGCCTTATCAAGACGTTTCTAATGAGTACCAACAATATAGGATAGAGAGATTTAAAGCTCAGTATTATATAACCACTCGGCCAAGAGTTCAAACATATCAGATTCTAAAATACATTTACAAAGGGAACATAAAGATATAGACATTTAACCCTTAAAGTGCTAGAACTGACATGCTTATGCAACATGTTAAATCCCAATCAGCTGCCTAGTAAATTGGCGGATGACCTGTGATCTAATCTGTTTGCAACTCTGAGTATCGATCTCTCCTCATGAAAATTAAGCAAATATTTAAGGTTTTGGAAAAGAGACAACACAAAAATCCTTTTTTAGAAAATTACCCAGCATTCTAAGGGTTATGTATTTGAGTGAAATTGCTGATTACCATACAATCATACTTTGGAATCTATTGAACCTTTTTGATATCTGTTAAAAGCTTTCCAAAATGCCAAATTTTCGACTGTCCCAAGTTGAAAGAGTTTGCAGACGACATTTCAAAATGTGATGAAATTGAAAAATAATCTTCTGGTAGGGCAGAAAACATTGTGGGAAAAGGAGAAAATGCTTGTTAAAAGCAATTTCTCCTTTTCCCAATTTTTTCTAGAGCCCTCTGCAACAAACTGGTCAAATGTCATTAGTGTTTGGTAACGGGTTAAGCAGTAAGAATCGAGATAAATGACGGGGACAAGAGACACAGGTCGTAGGAATGCATTCTTTTCACCCCAATCAATCAGTGAAAGGATAATTCCTTCAAGTAAACTGTGTACCCTTTTATCCCCAGAGAGTGAAACTTGTAAGGGCTCCAAATTGAAAGCAACAGCAGATCACACTTTAAAAGTATTCAAAATAGTATTTAACTAATGATTTTTAGGAAGAAAGCACTGTAACAAAATGATAAATAGCTTGGATTGAATCATATATCCTTTTGTCACAGTTTGATTTCCTCAGAAGACATGATATAGGTATTAGAAACTAAGTTTGTTTAAAGCAAATGACGTTAATAATTCTCAAGAAACTAAAACAACAAACTTCCTGATAAAAGCTTTTTCTTTTGTCACAATGCTCCGTCTACCCAATATCATGATGAAAATGCCATCAATGATTGCTGTCGATTTATTTAATGGACAAATCACATAACTTCCGATGAAGGGACATGGGTTATCTTTTGTGGTCTCTACACTTACAAATCTCTATAATCACATCAAATTAACCCTTTCCACTCCTAATGTCTTTACCCACTCCGTCATGGAGTTTGTGATTGACCAAAATTGAAAGCTGCGGTTGACGATTACAAATTAATAACATGAACAAAACTTTTTCCTTCATAGTTTATATTTTTGGAGTAAACCATTGCTTCAATGGCATAAATGGCTAATTATGGACTGTTCATTCCTCTATCACAATGGTTTCTAAAGTTGTTTGGAGTACTGGTGCACCAAGATGAGGTATCATGGAGTAAGATGTTTAACCAAGGGTTAAAAGAAAACTAAAAAAGAGAAAATAGAAATAAAACTCAAATCTTGAATCTAATAGTTTCTGAGAGACATCTACAATGCAAAAAATTAAACCAATTCTGGCAAATAAATTTCGAAGTTATGCTTTTTATTGAATAGATGGCTCAAAAAATAGTCTTCCCTAAAAGCCATTCCCTTACAAGTATGATTAAGGTTGACCCATTACCAAACAATAACGACATTTGACCACTTTGTTGTAAAAAACTCTGGAAAACATTGTGGCAAAAGGAGAAATTGCTCTTAATGAGCAATTTCTCCTTTTTCCCACCATGTTTTCTGACATAACAGATGATTATATTTCAATTCCATTACTTTTTGAAATGTCGTCTGCAAATTCTTTCAATTTGGGACAGTCCAAAATTTGGTGTTTGGTAAAGGGTTAAGGAACTGAACTGATAAAACATATTGAATCACTTTTTCATCTTCATGGGCTGGAAACCATTGCAACCATATGATAAAAGATGGGGCTCTCAGAGTAACAACAAGTCTCGATATAATTGTTGAAAAGGACGTAAAACACCCAAAAATTTAAATAAATCTTAAAGAGAAAGAAGATAGGGTTAATCCATATGTAATCCATGGTAAAGTGTTTTCCAGTATATCCATGCTTACAATTAAGGATGTCTCCTCAAACCATTGACAGACTGTTTATTAATGGTTTTGCTCTGAATGTTTGATCTGTCCGAGATCAGTGGTTGAAATGGGACATTTTTTATATCGATGGGTAAGGCTTCAATCATCGAATACTTCACCGATGTCATGGAGTCCATCTTGACGGTTAAATGCCAGACTTTGGATGTGAAGCACCTACGTTAGTCTTGCATTAAACCTTTACCAAACGACAAATATTCGACTGTCCCACATTGAAAAAGTTTGCAGACAACATTTCAAAATGTGATGAATTTAAAATATAATCATATGATAGGGCAGAAAACATTGTGGGAAAATGACAAATTGCTCGTTAAGACAGTCGAAAATATGACGTTTGGGAAAGGGTTAAGTGTTGATTTTCAAGGTTCAATGCACATGTTCAATGCAAGACTATAATAGTATGTATGTATGTGAAGGACTTACTATAGTCTTGCATTGAACCCTTGAAATGGTAGGCTAGCAGAAACAAAGCAGGACCTTTTTTACGTGGAGTGCACAGAGAACTTCAGTACTTGAAACCTTCATTTGCACTGGCATTAAATTAAATCCTATCAATTTACGTTCTCCATGATTGGTTGTATTTCATCCCGTCACTCCATTAATGTTCATCCCAGTATCACATGAGAAATCAAAATGATAAAAGTATATTTTTGCTCTCTGTATCAATCAATTATTCATTTTTTCTAACTGTTTTCTTTTAAATATGAAAGAAAGATTTGTCTTTATTGAATGATTTAATAACTTTATTGAAGCCCAAAAGCTATTTACCCATTCCTTTTGACCATGTTTCCTCTCAATTTTAAACCATACGAAAATACTCTTCATAAAGCACTTATTTTGAGAATCTAGATTATTTTTATGGTTTTACTCTTTTAAAATCATGTAATTTTACAGCGAACAATATTATGCATACCATCAAAGCTTAGATGTTGATTAACGGCTGTAATATTGATTAAAAAGCATTGAAACCAATGTGACAAAAGGAAAATAACCTCTTTGTCAAACAAATTTCAAATGTCAACATCTGATGGAAATTAGCATGGTCAAACATGCATAAATACAGAATATATGCACAGTGCAATGTCTCTTATTTGATAGTTGTCATCAGCTGTTGCTTTCAATATGAACCCTTCACTATATCTTAAAGCAGGATTGAATTGAGTATTCATTCTCAAAACTTCAATACAAAATATTTTTTGTCATCACAAACTAAGAAAGGTTGGATGCAACAAACGCACCCTTTAGACAAATGAAATGTGCTCTGAATCAAATGAAAAGAAGTCAGAAAAAAGAAAATGCTCAAGACCTTTACAGGACTCTTTCAACAAAATGAGCCCTTGAGAGAAACGAAAAATGCTCTTATAACATAAGAAAGAGCTTTACAATACTTTTTTCCATCAAGTTTCACACACAAAAAACACATTGAAACCCAGATATCATTCATTAATGAGTAAAATCATTCTATACAAATCAATTCTATTTTCAACCAATTATAAAAAGTTTCTGTGTATATTATCTTATAACCAGAGTAGCAATTAAAACTTGTTCTTACTCAGACTATCTCACACAAGCTTTCTTATTATCAGAGAAACAATTAAAACTTCTTCAAACGCATCAAAACTATCTCACTTGGCATAACCAAGAAAAGAAACAATTAAAACTCATTAAAACTTCTTATTACTAACACACAGTCAAGGCACTTTGGTATTCCAATAAACTGTTTTGTCTTTTTTAAACAAAATACAATTCCACAATATTTCTACAATAAGTGTCTTTTTACCGCCTGGTGACTAATATAACACAATATTATTTCAACAGCGTTTTAAGGATAATTTGTCCAAATACTCCAGAATGCACTACACATCACGCTCTTGACAGTTCAAATAAACTCTCACAGATAAAAACGGAAAGTGTCTTTCAAAACAGACCTTTTTATGTTTTCCTTATTTGCCCTAATCCCATAGAATGAGTTAAATAGCAACAAAAACATCAACCCTTTATGGGGACTTGGGTGTTGAAATGCTCTGGTTTAAGGTATCGCCAGCGATAAAGTGGCTTGAAACATCTCTTGTTTTGTTTGCGTAGAGTTAAATGTCATGTCAACAATTTTCAGTTAATGCTTTCCTGGTTTTGCCAGTACTATGCTAGGACTCTGAAGCATTTTGCCAAGGATATACTCTTACAAAACCAAAGGTACATGGGGCTCAAACCCTGGACCCTGAGTTCTAGATTGTCATGGCAACGACTTGGCCACATACAATCCTCTCACCCTCTTGGACAAGTTGTACATTGGCAACACACTATTTCCTCGCCTTAAACCTTTACCAAACAATAATAACAATTCACCAGTTTGTTGCAGACCACTCTGGAAAACATTGTGGGACAATGAGAAATTCCAACCACAAAGTGACACTTGGAAACCCCTTTTAGGCAAGTCACTTTTTTAAACATGTTGGGCATGCCCTCTCCAGTTTTATGACACTCCAACATTAATAGAAATATTAAGATAAAAAAATACTTGAACAAAAAAAGCATCACATCTTCATCAAACTTACAAACAAAATAACAGATGCCTTATCTTTACATTTTTGAATTAAAAAAAAATCAGAATAACACCAACATCTTTTCCATAATCAACTGCATTATTTATTTTTTAATTTTTGACAATGAATGAGAAACTATTGTGACAAAAAGAGAACTTATTTTGTGAAAAAAAGAAGGGTTAAGCTGACCAAATACTACATGAAAACAGACATAGGATTACAGCATTGTTTACATTCAAGCTTTTATAGCTTTTACTAATCACTTCAGAAAAGTGTTTTTTATCAACAAAACATGGAAGTGGCTATGACAAAAAGGTTAAACCCTTAGTTTCCTGAAGTTTTAATGAAGTTGTGACAGGAATAATATTGTTCATAATTATGGGAAAGCAGTCAGTGGCTTGGAAGGTGTTGATGAAGTAGTATAAGGAAGTATTACTGATCACAGTAAAATGACAGAAATAATGTTCAAAACTCTGTATAATTCAATTCCAATAGACTATTTAATCCTTGGATATCGATGGTTCAGTTCAATACTAAAGTGTAAGTTCTTGTATGTAAAGGAGTGACTATACCATTGCATTGGAACTTCTATATAAGGGTCATGTTAATACAATGTATCTTGAAAATACTACATTGATGAACATTTAATCTTTCCAAAATGGTTCCTTTATAGTAGATTTACAAACGGGATCTCTGCAGTCACATAAAACAACTTGCTTTAATGAGCAATGCAACATGGTACTTACGTTGATTTGAAATTAAGCTGATGAATTCAAAATCCATTTCATTTTCCAAAAGTTACATTGTAGTGTTTTGTTTTGATAAATTCAATACATGGGTTAAGTTAAAGTGTCAAAGACTTGAATTATGACGTGATATCAAATAAATGATAAAAGGGAAAGAACTCTAGTATTCATATAAAGCAACCAATGGTTTTTCAAATTCTATTTTTTTTAAAGAGATAAACTCTTCAGCTCAATGTACATGAAAATCAACATCACATAAATCTGTATTATATGCTGTTGTTATACTTATTCTTTACCTAGTCAACAAATCTAGACATGCATGTAGAGGAAAAAGTATGTAATCATTTAATTGCCCAAAGCAATTCATAGTGTCAATAGTCGATTAAGTGTAAATTTCACATTCAAAACAACCAACCCCACTACAAGTATATGAAGCTTTAACTTGAGCCTGTGGACTTAGCTCCCTAATAAATATAGTTTTAGCCAGATACAAGTATATTTCAAAACAAACTTGCACATATTATAAAGGGGGTTAACCAATGTCTACAGTATTTCAGTTCATTTTATTAATTTCCTGAATTTCACCAGTACTAGGCAGTACTCTGCAGTGTCTTGCCCAAAGACACCCCAACAAAAAATCCCAGTTCTGCTATTGCACTCATTCGTACAAGAAGAATACCTAGACTTTATCCACGACAATAAATTACAAATAACACTTTGTAAATTCAGAACATCAACTCACAATTTAGAGATAGAAACAGGCAGACACAGAAATATACCAAGGGTAGAAAGAATTATGTAAATTGTGTAATCAAAATTCAGTTGAAAATGAGTATCATTTCCTTCTTGTGTGTCCTTTTTATTATGACACACGCAGAAAATTTCTTAAACCATATTTCAATAGATGGCCAACTCTTTATTAATTCGAAACACTTATGGCATCAAAAAACAAAAAAGAAAGTCTAAAAATAGCTAAATATATTCATACCAGCAACATTTTGAGACAGAACTTTCTAAACCTATTATGAATTATATTGTACTATATGTTACTTATCACTTATATATTGTCCTTTTATAACATCAGTTCTATTTTGATACATTTCTATTGTTTTGTAATATGCAAATGATTTTGTAAAGATTGCAAATAAAAATGTTGTATTGTATTATATTGTATATTGTATTGAAAATTGAACCCGAGACCACAGTATCACATGTCATGCACCTTTACCATGTGAGTTATGTGGGACCCTTTACATTTATCAAATAGAGTATTTATAATTAAAGTAAATGGAGATTATAAAGTAACCAAAAAGATATTTCCGTGCCAGTGAAAAAAGAAAATGTTATCTTGTTAAAAGACAGAGCTCATGAAAAGCAATATATTCTTTAGTCACAAACCTTTCAGGTGAATCGGTGCTGTGAAGGTTTACATTGATTTTGAAGATAAAATCCTGTACTTGAAAAATATTTTTTCATTTTGTGGATTAATTGAGTCCTTAATGTCATTGTTACATCAATGTTTTAATAACAAATATCAACATTTACCATCATTTTATCATTTTTGCCATACAATTGATTCAAAACATAGAACATTCCCTCTTTTTATGACAATATTCTTTTATATAATAGCTCATTTGTTTAAAATCGTTCGTGTGGGAAGCTTGAAGTTTGTTAAATGCACTCTGGATGACTGCCACCTGGATATCAAACCAAAATCCTCGCCGATTTGATGGTTAGTCCCGACAATTTGAACCATTCGTAACATGGATTGAGCCCGGTACTCTCTGTACAAGAACCAAACTCTCAAACTCTGCACCATCTGTCGCATACTTAACCCTTTGCCTTGTTATTGTATAGTCTTAATGTGCTGGTGTCGGACAGCTCAAAGTACCAATTGTAACAAGAACAGAAAATGAGCAATTAATTCTTTTGTCACGTAAGTTTTACATCAACATCTTATAGTCTTACATTTCAAATTAACCATCTATGAAATCTTTAATGAATGAATGGGTTGTATTTGTTGAGTAAAGGTCAATAAGGAAATAAATGCGTGCATCACTTCCTCGTTCAAATAACGTCCAATTACCTGATATATCGTATAAATCAAGGGTCAAGTGCACAACTATAGTTAGCTCATCATTTATAAGAAAGACCTTTTCTTGCATTGAAATGTATTTCAACATCTAGACCAGTGCTTATAACACTTAATTTCTATTCTTCTTGGCCGGAAATCGCTACAGTAATTAACCCAAAGTATCTTTCTTTATCACGATGAAAGTGTGATTTTGTATTCGATTTTAACTTTAGATATTCTTTAACCCTAAGAATGCTGCGAAGTTTTCTAGCAATAGATTTTTGTGCTGTCGGCTTTCCAAAACCTAAAATATCTCCTTCATTTTAATGATGAAAGATACTTAGAGTAGCAATCAGGTTAGATCACAGGCCAGCTGTCAATTAACCCCCATGTTATAAAATGTCATCTGGTTTTCGTTGAGTCTTATTTATTTCTGGTGTTACTCGCTGGTCCTCATAAAAGCATCTGGAGTAGAATGGTCCATGATCAGAATTTAAGGGGGGGAAAAACACCGTTTCCAAGAATGGGAATAAGCCTGTATCATGCCTATAAAAATCAACCCAAAAAAGGTTGCCTTCATCATTATGTTAATATGCTATAAGTGGAACTTGGAATGAAAAGATCAGGGGTGGGGGGGGTCCTAATATAATGTATATAAATAAATTTACATTGCCTTAAGTTATAATGACTCTTAATTGGCAAATTAACTAATCTCTAATAGATTGTTTATTAGTAAATGACCAATGAAAGAAACCTGCATACCTTGTTGCCTTATAGATATTCTAATTGCCAATGAGAATGAGTGTTATTAACAATATAATCAGCAATCAACCCTTTTTGGGTTTTACATCGCATCAGGGGCCTCCGTGGCCTAGTGGTTAGAGTACAGAACTTGAAATCACATAACCCCTCTCTGTGTGGGTTCAAATCCTGAGAGGGATATGGATTTTCATGAGAGGCAGTCTCCCGACTGACTTACGGAATGCCGATGGTTCTACCCGCCTTGACCAGCCCTTATGGGCAGTTGAGTATGGGGTCTTCCTCCATCATCAATAGTCGGGCATCGCTACATAACTGAAATAATGTTGATTTGAAGTAAAACCCATATATAAAAAAAAATTATATTGCATCAACATTATTTCAGTTATGTAGCGATGCCAGACTCTTAATGATGTAGGAAGACCCCCATACTGAACTGCCAATAGGGGCTGGTCAAGGCGGGTAGAACCATCGGCATTCCGTAAGTCATTCCTCTCATGAAAATCCATATCCCTCATCAGGAGTTGAACCCATGCGGCGAGGGGCCGTGTGATTTCAAGTTCTGTACTCTAACCACTAGGGCACGGAGGCCCCAAACAGCAATCAATAGAATACTGCTTATGACATGACTGAATCTATGTGGTTCATTTTTGTGAATTAATGTAATTTTGATTTCATATTTCTTGTATCTTATTATAATTAACCATTCTAAAATCAGGCTAGTCTTTAGGTGAGAAGATCATGCCACAAATTACGAGGGAAACTTATTCCTTTACAATTGGTATATTTGGGAATAATATCCTAAATCCTTGAAGCTTTAAAAGAGGATACAATCTAAAAGTGGTTCAAATGAATAAAACCTTTCATCTCAGTAATGAATTTTATTTTAAAATGTATTTTATGAATGTTATACGCTATCTCAGTGAGCAAAGTAGAAGGTAAAGAAACAATTTCAAATATACCCACAGTGTTGCTTGACTACCAATATAGCATCACCCAAGTGAGCCTAAAAGTCAAGAGTCAGATCCCAATTTTATTTTTAAAAAAAATCATCAATAAGCACAGAATGACTTGTTACGCCATAGACTAGGGCTGGGACGGGTACCAGAGTACAGGCCGGGTACAGGCCACTACCAGGTTAGCAAATCACTACCTGTAACCTGCCGGTACTTTTACCTGGGATATAAATGCACATGAAATGTGTGATATGTACTTATTGGCGAGTGAGATCAGGCGTTTCTAAAACAGGCATTCCCAAACCAGCAATCAATTATCCCCCAAACAATGTGTTAAGATGTGAACTAATATGGAAAACACACTCCATATTCTCCAAATTAGAGGCTGCTTGTCAGCTATATATTCTCCAAATTAAAGGCTGCTTGTAAGCTATCGAAACTATCAACATTTTTAGTTCCGATCATCCCTGTAAGTCATAAGGGCCCAGAACCATTACTGGCAATTCTGTGCGAAAAAAGTGCTTACACAAGCGGTAGCTTTGTTAATTGAGAGCTCTCATTTTCAATATGTAATATTGATGTAGGCACTTTATGGAATTTTCCAAATAATTGGTTTGGATGGCTGGGGAGCAGCATTTGAGAGAATATGGTACTTGTGACAAATTTTTACACATTATGTTTGGGGATGATTTAGTAACGTCTGATCCACTTGTCAATGAGTGACAATCTTGTGTTAACATTAACAAACCCATTCATGTGCATCAATGCCCACGTTCTACCAAACGTCGCACTACCAAGACCATAGTGAAGAGTTTGAATAACAGCAACTGGACTTCATATCTCTAAAGTTTGAAAATATGATGGGTTCTTGG
Source organism: Cerastoderma edule (assembly GCA_947846245.1). NCBI lineage: Eukaryota > Metazoa > Mollusca > Bivalvia > Cardiida > Cardiidae > Cerastoderma > Cerastoderma edule. The sequence continues at coordinate 25,800,906 of OX401415.1, forward strand.
GCATATCAGATTTGAATCTAAGAGAGAATAATATCAGGTTTGGGTAATTGAGTACCCGCGAGTAACATTGCCTCGTATACCCGGGTAGTAAATTGCCACTGCACCCCTAGTGTAAATAAAGCGGTCCTTAAATAAAGAATTGTTATCAACCTATGCACCTGTAGATTTTTTTAAACCTTTCAGGCACCTAACAATGTCCCAATGATGGCGACCCCTTCCAGTTATTATCAATAACGATTGCTGGAAGTATACCATAGAAGGGATGTACCCCCATAGAACTAGAAGACTAAAGCAGATCTGACTTGTACCAAAAAGGTCTAAAGTCCAAATAATTAACTTTCAATATTAAGAAATCAAATAAATATTGATATATGTTGATCATTTCTTCAAGATGCATGTTAAAAATCACAAGTAAAACACTGTTCATGTTTAAATTTGATCACAACAGTACATAAATATACAAAAACAAAGGGAACTAACTCTAAAGAATCAAGTAAACAGCTTACCTCGAGAATGATTTTACAACTTTTGCATGGTCCTATCTGGCCGAACAGTGTGAGGATGAGACCTTCTGTAACTGAGGGGTCCAAGTTCCCTACGTATCTGTTCGAAGAAATGGAAAAACATGCTACATGTTAGGCGAAAGACCACAAAATATGACCGGATCTCTGAAGTTTACAATATTTTGAACACGTTTTCTTTATCTATCGGACATTTTTATTGGATGACAGTATGAAAAGAGGTGTACTTACAGAGTTCTTGGTGAAGCCTCGTTATCTGTATACTGAAAAGAGAAGAAAAAACGTTAGATACTGTACTGTCATGGTAAACACGAAAGGGAAAATAGGAAAATTCGGTACCTGATTCGACATTTTCGATTATGGCTACAATACAGGAAGTAATTGTGGAGCATGCGCATTGGGTACTTCCGGTAATGTACCGCCAATAAGCTTCCGCTTTTGACTTCAAGAATGCACTTAATGACCTCTAAAGTCAATAGTCTTCGCGCCAAAAAGCGTAATTGGAACTATCAAAACGCATTTTCTTATCATTTAAGTCACACAATAAATTTGGAATGATACCAATGTAATTTAACTACCGTTTCATGCTGATGTTTAACTAAATATTGGCATGTATACATGTTACCTGTAAGACGCACTTTGAATTCAGAAATCATGACGGAAGGTTCCTAAAGAAATGAGCACCCCAAGACATCGCCTTTGATCGCTGGTACAAATGAAGGCACATTTTAAAGGGGCCAATCTTTCGATTCTTATCTGGTTTTTGGTTATCTATTCATCATGATTGTTTCCACAAATCGATCTCTAGAGTCTATCCTTCAAAAGTTTTGAATGGAATAGGTTAACGAAAGATTATTTATGTCTGGCAGTCTATGGCAACGAATGTGTCACCTTTTGAGAAAAAAGTTTTGAGAATGTAAGCCAAGGTAAAACTCTGTTATCATCTTCTGTCTGTCTGTCTGTCTGTCTGTCTGTCTGTCTGTCTGTCTGTCTGTCTGTCTGTCTGTCTGTCTGTCTGTCTGAGTCTGTCTGTCTGTCTGTCTCTGTCTGTTATCTGTCTGTTATCTGTCTGTTATCTGTCTGTCGTCTGTCTGTCTGTCTGTCTGTCTGTCTCTATCTGTCTGTCTGTCTGTCTGTCTGTCTGTCTGTCTGTCTGTCTGTCTGTCTGTCTGTCTGTCTGTCTGTCTGTCTGTCTGTCTGTCTGTCTGTCTGTCTGTCTGTCTGTCTGTCTGTCTGGTCTGGTCGGTCGGTCGGTCTCGGTCTCGGTCGGTCTGTCTGTCTGTCTGTCTGTCTGTCTGTCTGTCTGTCTGTCTGTCTGTCTGTCTGTCTGTCTGTCTGTCTCTCTGTCTGTCTATCTATCTATCTGTCTGTCTGTCTGTCTGTCTGTCTGTCTGTCTGTCTGTCTGTCTGTCTGTCTGTCTGTCTATCTATCTATCTATCTATCTATCTATCTATCTATCTATCTATCAGACCTTATCTCCTAGGTTCATCTATCTATCGATAATGCAAAATGTTTCTTACAGATAATATTTATCGTCTTTTTAATCAACAACGAACCCCTCTGGAGTTCTGACAGAACTTTCAAAAACTTAATTAGCGCATGATGATGTAGACGTCTGTTCTATTCAGTTCAGATTAGTTCAAAATGTTCATATATCGAAAGAACTGTTTTTTGTAGAAGAAATTGCACATGACAAGGAAAAGGACCTATTCAATTACCTAAATTGAATTCAGCCTTTGCTTCACTTCTAAAATGCAACACTAATTGTATTCAATATATGTTTCACCTCTTTTCAGACTTTTCAGAGTCCCTCATTTCTCGTTAGAAAAGCTAATTTTGCAAGGGGAATAACCTATTTATGATTGTGTACGGATTTTTCTGTTTGCGAAAAAAGCGTTGCCTCCCTTTGATGATTTACCAACAACGACGTAAAGCGACGGGGAGTTGAGACAGGACAACCCCGATTAGAAAGATTTGCGATAAGAGCTTTTTTTTCAGAGTTAAGACGCTTTTTCCAAATAAACCTTTCACTGCTAGATTATCCTCCGGAAACCGCGCACAACTGAAAAGTTCAACCGAAAAAATGCTGAAAATTGCTATAGAACTTGTTAAAAGAAAATGTCCTCGTTGTTTAATGATCGCGCACGCCTGATGACGTCTATCATATTTGTTGAAGCTTTGAGGTCTCAAGCTTTCGGTAATTGCATTATGGGAAGGGGACGAACTGTTAATGCTTTTTATTCTTTATAAGTAAATATTTCGTTGCAAATGATACTCTTTCCTGTGTTGTTGACTTTTCCAACCGCTTAAATTGTTTTTGAAGACGTTTAAAGTTTGATTTTGTGTTTTTTCTTATCTGTAGTATGTTTGGTATGTTCATGTTCATGTTCTTATTCCTTATCGACAAGACAAAAACACACTACGACAAGATGACATGTTCTCAAGCGCAAATGACTTTGATGCATTAACATCAGACGACATGAGATGAGACTTTGTTAAAGGAGAATTATTCATTTTACACCAATTCTCTTATTGTTACACTGGTCCCATTTGTTTGATGAACGAGTCGTCGGCTTTCAAATAATTCTTTCGCATGATATCATGAACTTCAACCCATTACTAAACATATACGAGACATAACCAGTTTGTTGCAGACGACTCTGGAAAACATTGTGGGATAAGAAGATATTGCTCTTAACGAGCTATTTCTCATTTTCCTGCAATGTTTTCTGCCCTACCAGAAGGTTATTTTTCAATTTCATTGTATTTTGTAATGTCGTCGAAAATTTGGCGTTTGGTAAAGGGTTAAACGACCACCTTAAAGACTGCTTTCTAGTTTATTTGTAATTTAAAGCCACAGACCCATCATTAGGTTCTTGTGATGAAATTTGTTTGTCTTCTAATTATTCTTTCTAGTTGGTTGGTCCAACATTTGAGAACTTGTAAGAAGTGAATAAGAGAGTCCGTCAATACGCACATATCCAAACACATTATTTGTAATTCTAAGACCCAATCGGAATGCATCAGGTGTATCCAATGAAAACGCGTATTTCGCAGGTTACGAAAACGACCGAGTAGTCACATATATGCAATATGGCTTAGTATGTGATTCTGGCGCGTTCGGGTGTGGGATCAATGCATGGGTCAGGGTGCCATTTTACTAAAAATGTTACGCTTAAAATTTGCGTAAGTTCAAAACAACACTCCCTCTTATTTCAATATTGGTCTAAGCAATCCGAGACGCTTCCAATGACGTGTAACATTGCAATATTGCACTTTCATTAAAGATACTATTCATGTCTACCAGTTTTGACTTACGTTAAAATGTTCGTAATTGGCTTAGTAAAACGGTACCTAGGACTTCAGGCTATGATTGTCTGAGACCTGTCAAAGTAGTCAAAGTAATAAGCATTTTTAGTGGTGTTGTATGTTTACGGAAAACACAGAAATGAATAAAACGATGGGGTGGAAACGGACGTATGAAAAGCGTTATGCTTTTCTTGTGGCTTGATCGTGTTAACTGTCAAAATTCAAAGAATTGTTGAAGACCATTTGTTAATCAGTTTATTCGCAGGGTCTATATATGACATTAAATCAGAAGAAGTGGCATTATTATACATGCTATAAAATTGAGTAGATACCGCTGTGACAACAGGATGAATTTGCTCATAATAATAATCATTTTGTTACAGGGATTCCTACCCAATATCATTCAGAAAAATCAGTATGTTCAGGCGTATTCTTTCTTCTTCTGCTGTTTGCTTTTGACCGTTTATCACAAAAACCAATTGACGGACTTGGTTACGGTCATCCACAGCATGTGACCATGGAAACGGAGCGACTGGGTTTTTACAGCGCTTTACCATAAAATCCCATTTCTTTCGGTCGTGGCTGGGACTAATTATTAGTTTGTAGATCAAAGTAATAGATTTAATATTAGTCGAACACCTGAACTTTATTTATGTTTGATTTATATGACAATTAAAAAAAGTACAAAACCTTTTAATTGGTATTTTCCAAATAAAAATTGAAATTTGTTGAACTGATTAATTGAAATTCTCTTATTCCTCTATGACATATGATGTGTTACAGTTTTTTCATCATACAAACAATGAGCATATATATTCTTTTACTTTTCAAAAATATGTTTTTTATGAACAAATAGTTTAAGTTATACATAAGAAACTAAGGCAGTAGTATAGGGATATTTCTATCAACGTTTCCATCCCAAGACATTATGCTTCTGAATATTTATTTCAGTATTTGACCAATATGATTATCTATTGCTTAGATAGATCGATAAGTCGATTATTTTCTTTTTTCTCAGTGATTGCATTGGCAATATTTGCGTCGAAGTGAATAAAAATATAAATGTGTAAAAGAGACATACATTTGGACTGGTTTTTTTTTCGAGTTAATCATTTTACAAAATGGCCAATGCCCAACATGATGACTAATGAAGACACATTTGACCACCTCTGGATAAGAAAGGAACTGCGTAAGTAGACGATAGAAAGTAAAACCCTTCACGTAAACATCAAGGTGTTCTTATCATATTGTGTTTTCCATCATATTTCCATATTTTGGCGACTATTAAAAATACTAGTCCTTTCTCTCTATCTGTACGTAGTAGTTATTGTATTGTCAATGTTAAAAATCTAATACATTTTAGATCTAAGTTAACTTACCTTTTTTTAAATCAGTTTGCATTAAAATGTCTTATATTTATATATAAAAAACTATATTTTAATCACTGTCAATTCCACATCCTGGATAGAAATATAGAAAACATGTACTCGCACCAAATAGGGATGCAAACTCGTTAAGTGGACCCAGCTTCTCCGGGGAATCAAACCCCCTACCTTCGTATACTTTAAGTCGTTGCTCTTCCCCGGAACTACTTACTGCAGTTCAATGAACCTTTGTCCAATGGAACGAACTCTGAAAAATAGATCTCATTTTTTCATTTTATAGCCATATTACATTCGTTAATCAGCCATATAAAGTGAGAGATAAAATGGTAATTAATCAGATTGATAATTAGTAATGATTATATCGTAAATGTCAGTAAAGACTCCCGAGTCCGTTAAGGCCTTTGGACAAGCATGGCAACACAGACAATTGATTTTACCAACCCTGCATTTATTGCTAAGTAACACGTTATTGAAATCGTCTCTCAAGTCACATTGCGATATCGAACTTTTATTTAAGATGCTATTCAAATATGGCAGTTTTGACCTGCGCAAACATTTTACCTATGTCGTTTAGTCAAACATTACCCAGCTACAGTAGTGTTAATCAACAACTGTAACAGAAGCAATTACAATTGCATGAGTAAATTATCCTTTTGTTACATTAGTTTTTCCCCCTATATAATAAAGAATATTATTTATTTGTTTGGAACAGATACAAATTACCATATATGGAAAATGGATTAAGCATATTTTCTAAAACGGAGAAACAAGTTGGTTTTTCATAGGCGATTTCCCATTTTACAGCATTTTGTGTTGTTTAAGACGTTCAAATTTCTGCTCTTTCTTCGATCTCATTTATCTTTTATCTACAAACCTTACTTATAAGTAATGATATATCATGTTTATTAGGTCTTTGGTATTTGGACAAAAATCAAAGCTAGTTGTTTTCGAATCATACAAATTGAAATTTAATTTTGCGCAATATAATACCCAGCAGACAACTGTGTCACTTAAACAGAGAAAGCAGGAAAGTACAAAAAATAATTTCCTCATAAGTAGTCGTTAAAAAGCACATACAGTAGACGATTCGTCACGATTAATTCTTTTCTTTTGTTACATTGGTTTATATCAAACATTATGATTGAGATGTATGTCGGCACCTACGTACAATTACAGCGACACAGTAGCAGAATGGTGTGATACGCGTATATAAGTATAATTGGCCCAGCAGCAAAATGTAGCAATGGCTCAACAATTTGTTAACACAACATCATAACGTAAATAAGAACAACAGTTTATCTATAAAATAGCACGACGGCACAGAGCAGCAGATTAATACAGCATTATAAAAGCAAAGTGGCCTATGATCTAACCCGTTTGCTTCTCTGAGTATCTTTCAGCATAACAATTAAGCAAACATTCAAGTTTTTTTTACGGTAGACGACACACAAATCTATTTTTTATAGAAAATTATCCAGCATTCTAAGGGTTAATACGATGAGTTGGGAAACTAATGGCCGCTATAGGATTCCGTAGTCTTATTGAGAACAAAAGAGACCGCACATATATAATGATTGACAAAGGCTTCGAGGTGGTCTTTTGGACTGGAAAAGCGACGCAGTTTGATCATACACTGGTGAGTGTTTTCGTTTTTTGTTTCCTTTCATATTGACTGCATAATGTATATCAAGATGCTACAAAACCCTCTATTAGTGAGGGTTTCCAATCTTGTTGGGTAATTCTTTTACAATGGGAATAATTTATTCTTTGACAATGTGAATGATCAATACTAATTATTTATATAAAGAGAATCATAATAAAGTGTTTGTTTTGTAAGATATTAGAAATAAAACTGTTGTTTATATCTACATCCTATTTGTTAAATTGTTAAAGCAGTCGTAATCTATTTCCTCTTGCCGTGAAGATATTTTATGAAAATGTAATTTAAAGCAACACAAAAGGCAACGATGATGAAATAAGAAAATTAGCAATGTTGAATTGGACGGAAATTAATTCAGTATTTTATAAACCCTTTGTGAGGGCAATGTCGTCTTTAATTTTTGCTTAATAAAAGGAATGGTGCAATATAAATCAAACAGGAACACCTAGAGAGATGCGAAATAGACAGCTTTATATAATACATTATGCCCCTTAAGCTCTAAAAGCTTTTATTTTCTATTGCTTTGTTTGATGATTCTTTGAACTTAAACCACAGAGTTAGTATACCTTTCGATTGAAGTTACGAACGATTGATGGTTATACATAACTTTGGAATAGGTCTGACAAAAACGTGTATGACTTAAGAAAGATCATTGTCCTATCAACTTAGAAGCATCATTATTGCAAAATCAAAGACTGTATCAAATCACATAAAATTATTTCAACAGGACAGGATGTTTTTCCCGTTTATTTTGCTTGCCGTCAGTTCGATTCGCTTCATTGAGACGCAGTCTACGAATACCGCTGCAATGACGTTCCCAGCTGATCTCCAAACATGGTGTCCCCACAGCCGTTTCTGTCAATCTGACATGGCGGCGGATGTGTCTTCAGCGCCCCCTTCCGGTCACCATGACAACAGGAATTCGGTACACTGCTGCGACGAATGCTCCTGCTCCCCGGATTGCGGGTTGACAAGAACCTGCTGCAGGTCCGAGTTTGACCTCTACAAGCTGGACGAGACTCTGGAGACAATATGTAAAGCCTTAAACAACCGTGGGCATACCCACATGGCCGACGTCATGTACCGCATCGTCGATAAGTGTCCGGACAGGGACCAGATCTGCAGCTCCGTGAACGTCTCGACTTGGGGGAGCTATTCACCGGTATACTCGCCTTCTACGGGCAGGATATACTACAACACTCACTGTGCATCGTGTCACAACCAGAGCGACGTGCTGGTATTCGAACCCGTGCTAGCAAGCGCTAGACTCGGAAGCGGACTCTCGCAGATGCTATCCAATGCCCTTAACGGGGTAGAAGAAGACATGTATTTGGAGTTTCTTATACCCACGGATGTTGATGCTTCTAAAGAGGTATGCGACCCCTATATGATCAGAGATTGCTTGAGGCCGACAAAGTATCAGGCCCGTTTCAGAGACCTGTGTACGAGCTTCAATGCTACATTTTATACAATGGCCCGAACGTACCAGAACGTTTACTGTTACCTGTGCGGCCGGAATCCGCTTCCGTCGGAACAGGAATGGCACGAAAGGAATGTAATGTGTCCCGACAGGTCCCAGAAGAGGACAATGGGAACAATGTCTTTCGTTGCGTTGCTGGACGATGAAGTGATCGAGAGCTTCAAACAGTCGATCTCAGGCCAGGAGGGAGCAAAATATGCTTGTCTTGGTGGGGAAAACTCCTCAGAGGTAAGCAAAATTACATGGCTTTGTTCATTCGTTGCTGGGCGCTGTTTTCAAGGAAAAGATTATGTCTTATCTAATCGTACCGTGAATTTGAATCACTTCTTTCGGTCATGTTGTTTTTTTACATCTTAAACTGGTCTTGACCTGTTTATTGCTTCATTGTGATATCCCTATTACCCAAAGTACCATAGAGGAAAACCGTTCTTGTTATAATGATCCCTTAGTGTCCATGTACCTCTTCATCAATTGATAATTGCAAATGTTAGAGTTCACAGACGAAACCTTGCTTTAGCTATAGAGGAAGAAATGATTTTCGAGCATGTAAAGATACCATTGCCTCAAAAAAAGTTGATTGATAACATGTTGGGTAACTCCAGGAAAGGATTCCCAGATATGTTTCGATAACCCGCATATACAAGACTCTAAATGACCACAATCTCGACATATGCACTCGGTGCTTGATATCGTTTGGTAAAAAATCCATCGCGTCCATAATCTACCCAAACGCACAATTCTTACATCCCTGTAAAATGCCAAATGACGTTTACGTTTATTTAATGCAAATCTGTCTCGTCTTTTTGTTTGAAAGTTCTCTTTTTTTCGCTTTATAAACTGTTTATCAGTTCCTGTCATTTCTATGCATGGTATACGGGCTTCTCTTGCTCTGCCGGGAAGGTACGTCAATCTGATTGTACTTGGTTCACAAAGTCATTTAGTTTAAGATACAGTTAACATGTATAACGAAATCCAATTTCAGACATGCCGACGAATCTATTGCCCAGAAGGGTATTTCCGAGCGGGAGGTGATTATCGTCTGTTCGGTGAGAACTGGTACATACGACGGCCGGTGGTATACGTCAATCTAACACTGCCCGATGGCATCGAGCCATTACTAGTGTCAGATTTGATCGAATTGAACAGCCAAAGCCAGGAGGACACACCGAACCAAGGAACGTTTCTCCAGCGACCCGGACTGCATGACTGGAAGATGGAGCTGTACTACACGGCATGTCACAACGACACTGATGTTAAGTCAATCATGGCAAGGCTTTACATGGTGGCACCAGCAACCGTCAATGCGGAGAAGCTCCTTGTGGACATACATTGGCTAATCCGAACGGCATGGGTACTTCGTGCGAAAAACCGATCCTTGAAGCTGAAGGCAGCGTTCAACAAGTTCACAAGGTATATGATATATCAAGAATTTAACGAGATCAATGGTTTACGAAGCGTTTCGGGCTCGGCATTCACTCCTCAGGCGATCTCTCTCGACTCTATCGAAGAATTCCGTATAGTTGCCTTGTCCAACGAAATGATGACCCCAGATCACTACGACGCAGTACACATCACGAAAATGTTCTTCTGTGACCAGATCGATTTGCAGGTCAGCGAATTCGAGCGCGTCTCCATGGTAGAAGTGCACCTGATGAAGAACGGGAAACGCTTGGGAGGCGGAGAGTTCTTGGTGCCGAATCGGTACAGCGATGATGTACTCGTACGTGTCTGTCTATCGGACATTGTGGACGACGTCTCTAAGGCGTCTATAAACAATTACCATGGTATATTTGCGGTGTTTTGTCATGCCCTAGTATTGAGGCTCTGCCTTATATAAATCCGGTTGGTTTGAGCAAATCTTACCTGTTGCTTCTAATGGGAAAAGAATTGTATGAATAGTCAAGATTAAAAAGAGCATGAGGTAGATGACATTATGATATGATACATGATGCTTGTTGAAGCGTCTGCGACAAAATAGGACATTGCTCGTGACGAAAGGTTTTTATTTGTTACAAAGGTTTCTTAGCTGTCATGCTGCATTGTTGTTCAAACATGACAACATCTAAAATGGCGTCGAATAATTGTAAATAGTATTTAAGTTTGAAATTTCATTGATTTGGCCTTTTTGGACTAATGGTACGTCAGCACCTTAGTCCATTGAATTTACATACCACTTTTTGAGGGACGGAACTTTATCGATACACAAACAGCGGTCTGACCCCAATTACTCATTAAACATCCGCCTTCACTGTGCGGACTTATGCCTTCTTGTTTTATATTGGAGGTCGCTTAAAATCTATTTGGTTCTATTTGTATTTCTTTCAATAATATAACAATTTGGTTTCCCTTTCAAATGAATACTACGACGCCGTGTACATCACGAAAATGTTTGTCCTCTATTACAAGTATGTTATGAATAAAATGATAAAAAGTTTCTGAATTGTTATAAATTAAACCCATGTAGGCCCACATCAATCATATCTACTCGGCAATCCCCGTAACAAGTCGGTAGATATTTTAAGAAAGGGCCGAGGTGTTCCGAATGGGCCTACATACAACCAAATGACTTAATATTGTACTATACATCATACATGGACGACATTGTTTTGTTGTTTTGGCTTTTGACGTTTGTAACGAACCGAGCAACTAGATCTATCCAGAACAAAACCACGTCCAATCAGTGAAAAGCACCGTCAGCCCTTAGTCGGCTGTGCTATCTATATACTGTATACACCGGCGTATTCTCTATAACAATAAGCTATGCTGTAAAATCTAATCAAATATTCTACAACCGTTACATTTCTTCCATTTCCAAGAAGAATCATCACGCGTCGCTGTCACTGTGAATCACGTGGGAAAACAAATCACATTAGAAATAAATGTCATCTCACAACAGTACTATCATTGTTATGAACCGAGAAATGTGTTCTCTTAAAGACACAATTCTCACATCTGATGAGTGAAAAGAAAAGAAAACCAATTTACTGGTCGGCTGTGCTATCTAGATATGTGTGCACATGTATGTTCTCTCACGACACCTTTTTATGTAATAAAACCCTGACAGAAAACGTCTTTGGTCAAATAAACAGGAAATGATTCCAGATCGCTACGTCCCATTTATTCCTGCTAGCCTTAACTGCTCAATTCGATCACTTCCGGTACCAGCAATGATTTGAACTCGGGTTCACAATTTAAACCACTGGGCCATGAAGTACCTCTCATGCATGTAACCAGCAAAGTACACAGAGAAGAAAAAACATCGCCAATTCTCCATGAAATTAAAGTTGACATATTATTTGTCTTATGCAATGGCGGGTTGGATTACGTTTAGGGTTTGAAACCAGACAAATTGCAACTGGACAAACCAATGGTCAATTTCCGGTTGGTACCACTACATCAAAGCGTCCATTACATCCGTAACTAACGATACTTTTCAAAGGCACTTATCCCACGAGTTGCCCTGTGATGTAACACAGGAACGTCGATTTAACTAAAACATGTTGAAACCCTCAACAAAAGGGATCATGTTGTAAAAAGATGTTGTCGACTGAAAGAACACTCCCTGTGTACGAACCAATCTGTTTTCTATTCACCAATATATTTTTCGATGTTAAGATGAAGTTATTGCGGCATTCTAAATTGAGGTCGGTTCTTACCACTGATCAATTAGCAAAGCGTTCGTTGATTTGGAAAGAAAATTATACAGTTCAAGTGAGAAAATACTAATAGATTGACTCATGACTGAATGCACTGACCACCACGGCATGCCTGGAATATCTTTGGTCCTTTTAAATTAATTTCATAACGGCATAAAAACCAATCCAGCCAATCAAAAGTATAAACAAACAGTGGAATCATACCACTGGTTATTCACTCATTATCCTGTTTTGGAAATAATTGTTTAAATAAGCAATGAGACAGCACTTTCGCCACAGAAGATGACCTGTATCAGGTGTGTAACCATTAATATAAACTGGTACCCAGCATAATTACCTCCCTTGAAATCCGATTGTAATCAAAGCAGAGAACCAATTTACTGAAAAGCATGCAAGCATGTCGTTTAAAGCTTCAGTTGCTTTTGGAGATCCGGGTATGTGATTTCGCTAAGACGTACGCTGGGGGAATTCGATTTGAACGTAACAGACGACATTTTGTGACAATGGAAGGTATCCAGGCCGGGAAGAAAGCGGCCGCTTACGCTGTCGTGGATAATCACGTGAAGGTATTGACTCGTTCTACTTTCACTTTGAAACTGACTTTGACTGTTTTGATATATACATGTACATAAGTAGTGTACATTGTACGTTTTAGCTATCGACTTTCTAGACTAAGAGAAGGTACGATATCGTACGGTGCCGTGGCTCATATGTGGTTGACCATTTTGCTTGCTTGCAAGGAATTTTTATCTTTACAACCTTACAATATAGAAGACAAACATTGTATATGAATTGAAAGTGTATAGATAGCTCATGGTTGGCAAAGAATGTGATGATAAAGTTATCTTCCTATACAATTGTAGTAATAGTAAAGATACATTCGCATAGATCTATGAACTTACTCACTCACATGCCTACATGTAGTCTCATTAATGATCTGTAAACGAAGATTTTTTCATTATTTGGACATTTAAAGGCGTCTGTCGAAATAGCAATAGCCTTCGAGACCAGATATATCTGGACTAGTCTACATGTCATAGGCGTAGGAGTGTTTTCAACATTGGGGGGGCCAACTTCAGATGAAGACCGTTGTAAGAATAAATGTTCCTAAACTTTTTCATAATAATTCATGCATTTACAAATTCAATAATATTATAAGTATTAAAAGAAAGCGTATGAAAATGTGTATCTTTAATAAAAAAAAAAAAAACGAAAGAAGAATAAAGGATATGCTAAGTCTCGATCTCACGCAGAAATCAAATGTATTGATCTTACCAAAAAATGGCAGCGACCAGACTGTCACAGCCACGGATTCAACTACTTTAATCAGTCAAAGAATTTGATTATTCTTCAAGCTTTAGCAAACATAATTGAACTGACTCCTTAGAACACGTTTTACACCACTGTTTTTGTCAATCAAGACTTCCGGGATATTTTTCTGAGCTGAGTTTTCATTGGATAAACCTGATGTGTTCAGATTGCCATTTGCGATGATGACGTCAAAAAGATTTTGGTTATTGTTCGTAATAAAAGGCGAATTGGCATTAGATAAAGCACAAAAGTATACATGTATCTCCGGTCCCATGTATCCCTATTCTGCTGTTGAATTTCGTTTCTTTCCTTTTTCTTTTCAAATATCTTCATTTACCATTGTGAGTATTGGGGGGGCCAAAGTATACTCTGACCCCCCCTGGATATTGGGGGCAGACCCCCCCGGTCCTACGCCTATGCATGTACATACAAAGACAAATTCTTTTGTACTTTCATATGGTTCTTGTTATATATTTAGTGCTCTAATGAAATTTGATCAACAACTAGAGGTTAAATTGATTGATCATTGTATTGTTTGTTTAACTGGTCTGAAGCTTGACTGCTGCTGCATTGTTTTTTCAGGATAACCAAGTGTTAGGTATTGGCAGTGGTACAACAATAGTGAGTGCTGTAGAGAGAATAGGTGAGGGCTTTTAAGTTGACTTTTAACCATTTATATAAAGAGTTTCTCTACAGAAAAGGCGGGCAAATTTAGCACATGGCCCAAAAAGTGGTCATTTTTTTGAGATGATATGATACTTACTGCCAGCCTAATTCTGTAGAATTTGTAGAAAGCAGTGCACAATGTTTTGAGTCTGTGGGTCGATGATGCTGGGCCCTGTTTATCTGAAGCATACTGTTCATATGAATTAATGTGGGTTGTACAATGCCTCGGCATATTTTCAGTTATGTTGCGATGTCCAAATTCTAAGGGATGGTCGAGTTTAATGAGAAATCCGTATGATTTGAACCCATGGGGAGAGGGGCCATGTGGTTTCAAGTTCTGTACTCTTATGGCTATGCCAAAGGGGCCCCTTACTTAACTCTGTATACATACCCATACTGATGTACAAAATTCAGAAACAGTTTTGACAACAGGATGAGAAGAAGTTATCAGGGTTATCGTTAAGAGCCAGTTGCCAGCCGATTTGACCGCTTCAAATGACTTTTTGATCGGTTCAAATAACAAAAAATGCAACAGGTGGCCATAAGTTACACCTAATTTTTGTTATGTGTTTGCTTCATTGGCCTCCTCAAATAGAAAGTTGGCCTCTTACTCAAAAAATTAATGACAACTCTGAGTTATTGGATGGTTTATTTGAAGATTCATTTATCCATTAAACTCATGCTCCGCTTTCAATCCTCAGCTGAAAGAACCAAGAAGGAGAACCTCAAGTTGGTTTGCATTCCCACATCATTTCAGGTGAGTTACGGTCATTTATCTTTCAACATTTTTCTCTATTTTCCAATCCAGGAATTTGTTACTGGTCCAAATTGAAGCAACAGGAGGTGATAAAGAAAAGAAGGAGAAAACATGATCATTTAAAATGATATTGGGTTAAACAAATGTTTCATGCTATAATGCAACTTCAGCAAAAGATATATAGAGAATAGATGGTTGGTGTCATGAATCGGAAATGTTATCAGGCAAGGCTTAGGAATATTATCCGGTGAGCCGCATAGAGAATAGATGGTTGGTGCCGTGAATCGGAAATGTTGTTGGGCAAGGCTTAGGAATATTATCTGGTGAGCCGAAGGCGAACGGATAATAATCCGAAGCCGAGCCCGATAACGTTTCCTATTCAAAGACACCAACTATCTATTCTATTTATCCTGTTACCTTTATGTATTCTTTAGAAGAAAAAAGATGAAAATAAAACACGAGAAAAAAGGACAAAAATAAGTAGAGAATGATGTAAACATGACGTCATGTCGTTCTTATGACGTCATGATTCGTCATGTGCATTTGTTATGTGGCTAGTGTTGGATATCACAAATATTATACGGCACCTAGTTATTGGTCCCAAAATGGTACTAGTGACAGGATGAATTAATTTCTATTTCGCAATATATTCATGTCTTTGAAAGCTGACACTTAATATCGAAAATTCTGTTTCATGGCATTTGTGATTGATATTCCTTGGTCATATTTCCATTCATTTAGGGAATTTCATTAACACAGCAGTCACAGCACTTTTTTGCTATCTTAGACATTTATGAATCATAGAGGGCCTTAGAGGCCTCCCTGTTTTAACTTCATATAATAATAGTTGAAGTAAGATTGATAACCTTCTTTAACAAATGATACTTGATATATTCTCATGCTTTTTACAATGCTTTTCAGGCCAAACAGTTGATTTTGGAGAACAATCTTGTTTTAGGAACGCTAGAGCAATATCCTCAGGTAACTATAGAAACCAATTGATTAACAACATTCTTTATTAACCTGTTTCATTCTATCGGATTTTGAAACTTGTCAAAATTGAAACGTTTGTTGGCAATTACAAGATTTTATTTTCAGAATGGAAAGAAAATATTCAGACTTTAGTAATTTAGTATTGTCTTCATCAAGCAATTCAGATTGCCCTTTTCGAGCAATTATCTCCTTTTGTCACAATGTTTTAGTGAGTCGTCTGCTGCAGGTATGTTAAATACTGTTCCTTTGTTAAAACACGGTTCCTATTTCAAAATACTGTTTCTATTGTATTAATACTATTGCTAAAACCCTGTTCATTTTGGCTGAATGTTTAGTTCATTGTCCTATATAGTCAAGAAAGTTATATATGGTACTCTCATAGTAAACAAATGAATACATGCTCATGATACAACAATCAGGAAATGCTCAAGTGTTAAAAAAATGAATAAATACAGAGGTGGGAAAGGCCCTGTATTGTAAACTTACAAAGGTGTGAAAATAAGTTTTATTTAAGTTTCATTAATGTATTCATTTTGCTCTATGAAAATGGCATATTATCCCCCCAAAATGTGTATTTTTGAAATTTACAGAGAATCACATGTAAAATGCAAAATGGCTTTACTGTTTGGTAAACTGTGAAACTTTCTATTAATTGATTAATCATTCATTGAGGGACCTCCGATTATCAAGTGTGACTTTTACTTCCCATTACAAACACTAATTGATATTCTTTCCAATGATGTTATTCAATTAAATGTTTTATGTGAAATTTACAATGGCTTACAGGTTGATGTTGCCATAGATGGGGCTGATGAAGTAGACAAGGATCTTACCTGTATAAAAGGTGGGGGAGGGTGCCTTGTACAGGAGAAAATTGTTGCTGGATGTGCCAAGGAGTTCTATATCATAGCAGATGAGAGGTATGTCTAGTAGAATAGTGGTAGGTCTAGTAGAATAGAGATTTTGGTCTAGCAAGGTGAGTTTAGCAGAATAGAGGTAGATCAAGCAGAATAAAGAGTACTGGTAGAAAAGATGTGGGTGTAGGGGAATAAAGTAGGACTAACAGAACAGAGGTATATCTGGTAGAAAAGGAGCAGGTCTAGTAGAATAGATGAGGTTCTAATAGAAAAGAGGTTGTTTGAGTAGAAAAGGGGTGGGTATAGGAGGCTTATGTTGGGTCTAGCAGAAGAGTTGATGGTCTAGCAGAATAGAGGAAGGTAAACTCAATCAGTGGTAGGTCTAGTAAAATACAGGTGGGTCTAGCAGAATAGAGGTAGATCTAGTGGAAAAGAAGTAGGTCATAGATTTGAGGTGAGTCTAGCAGATGATTTGTAAACATTGTGTTTGTTTGTTTGCAGTTTCAATACTCGTTATTTCAAAGACCTTAAACTATATAAGCTACGGTTATGAAGATGAAAAAAAGAAAAAGGTGATACAGGTCTGGCTAAAGGCAATAATTTAATAACTGAACAAAGCTATGAAGAATAAGCCAATTGCAGGTGATATTTTAGTCTTAATTAACCCATTACCCAATAACGTCATTTGACAAGTTTGTTGCAGTCGGCTCTTGAAAACATTGTGGGGAAAGGAAAAAATTGCTCTTAAAGAGCAATTTCTCCTTTTCCCACAATGTTTTCTGCCGTGTCTGATGATTACTTTTCAATTTCATCACATTGTGAAATGTCCTCTGCAAAACTCTTTCAATTTGGTACAGTCAAATAGTTGGCTTTTGGTAAAGGGTTAAACATTGTACTTTAATCTTGCAGTAAGAAAGTTGATGTTCTCAGCACCAACTGGAAGAAAGGTGTTCCCATCGAGGTAGTCCCCATGGCCTACAGACCAGTCCAAGATAGAATACGCACAACACTTAACGGAAATGCTCATCTTAGGATGGCAGTGAAAAAAATGGTGAGGATGAAAATTTGACAATTCTTACACATAATTGTCCTATTTTTATGTGTCAACTTTTTTTTCGTGTATATCTTACAAGTTTTGGTGTGCATATCTGTATTAAATGTTTTTTAACAAGTCTTCAAAAACAACAATTTGATGATAAATTGTGTGAAGAATTATATCATTAAACCCATCCACACCCTGTATGGGAAGTTTTGAGCAATCCAAAATGAAGCAACAGCAGACTACAATAAAAATAGCAACAGCAGAAAACATTTTGCCCATGACTTTGCATAGAAACTATTGTCAAAAGAGAGCAATTCATCTTTCCCATTGTACACAACTTTTCAGACTTCTGTATCAGTGACAAAAAAAGTGATGTACTATGGAGTAAGGTGAATATGACTATTTTACAGGGTCCAGTGGTCACGGATAACGGTAATTTTATACTGGACTGGGTGTTTGATAGTGCTGGGAACTGGGATGCTATAAACACACAGCTAATGCTTATACCAGGTTTGTGTTTTTCATTGTATGTTTGTTTTTTTTTTTTGGGGGGGGGGGGGCTCAATGGCCTAATGGTTAGAGTATTGAACTTGTCATCACATGGCTCCTCTCTACATGGGTCCAAACCCCATTGATGCCATGTGGAAGTTCGTGAGAGACAGTTTTCCCCACAATTGAGTATAGGGTCTTCCTCCATCATGACAAGACAAGCATTTTTCCATAGATAAAATAATGTTGATGTGATGTTAAATCCAAATGAATGTATAAATATTGGGGGTTTACATCACATCATCAAATCATCAGTTATTTTGTGATGCATGGATTGAGGAATCCTCTTTACTGAACTGCACATAAGGTAGAATAACCATAATCGGCCATTTTGATACATTTTCTTTGGTCAGATTAATTCAGTCGTTCTCTTCATACTTTGGTCAAGATGGAACTATTCGGAGTAAATTGAGGAAGGAAAAGAAGTCTTTTGACAATGAGCGATATCATTTACATCTCAATGTTTTCAAATTATTTCTTCTGCAAAAGGTGTCTGTATTTGAGAGATATTTACCATTTGGTAATTGTAAAATTTTGCTTGTTTGATTTCAGGAGTTGTTGACACTGGTCTATTTGTCAAAATGGCCAAAAGAGCTTACTTTGGAAAAGCAGACGGTTCAGTGATGACCCAGGACAGGGAATGAATTAAGAAAACAATGGAGGAAAAGCAGTACAAGATTATGATCTGTCAATGAGCAAATGTTGATATTATGAGTATTTGAAGGGATTCCAATGGTTGTTATATTATAGGGTCCATTTCGCAACCCTTCAATAATCCACATTTGATGCTAGAATTTGTTATGTATCCAGGAAGCAGAATTGGGAGTGATTTATGTAAGTTGTAAGAACTTGCTTCACAATTGATGCAAGATAGATGAAATTTATACTTATATACATGTATGACTATTGAGTTAGTTATTTGGATCATACGCCTTAACACATTCATCTTCTTAGGAGAGAAGGGTTTTTAAACCCCTTCTCCTCTACATTGGGAGTATTTAGATGATTCAACTTTAAGGTAATAACAGACCCAATTACATGTATGATGCTATATAAACGTATAGCATATAATAGAAAGAGCTTGTCGAGAAAACTGTGTAGCATTTTTTGTCTTAATGTTTGCATTGGATAGCTAGTAATTGGTAATTAAAATGTATTTTTCTTTTGTAAAAAAGAAAACGTCGAAGAAAAAGAAAGTGTGATTTTTTATCTTTAAAACCCCCTCCGCAAAAGGAAAGCACATACTTATTTCTATTCAACGAGATGAATCTTTCCTCCAACATCTACTCCACCAATGCCTTCTTTGTAAACCCTTGTAGTGCTTGAAACAACTTCATGCTTATGTAAACAGTTAAGATCAAGGCTGGCCTGTGATTTAACCTGTTTGCTACCCTGAGTATCTTTCCTCATCAGAATAAAGCAGATATTGAACGTTTTGGAAAGCAGAAGACACAAAATCTATTTTAAGAAAATAAGCCAGCATTCAAAGGGTCAAATGGTTAATTTGCATTAAACGACGTTTTTTGAAGGACCTAAATTGTTGTCTTTGATAGATAACAGCCATACTACATTGACCAAAGGTTGACCTGTCGCAAATAATTAATTTTAAACCATTGTGACAACAAACCTCATAATGTGTCACAGCAATCGATGATGTATCTTAGACTGATGGTACATTATAGGGTTTGTTAGAACAAATACGTTTACTGGTGACTGAAACCTGCTTAATTGATAGCTAAAGTAACTCATCGCGGAAACATGCTATCTACAAGTTGCTGTTACTCATCACTTCTCCTCGCAAACAAGATCGGATTGGCGGCATTGCCAAGTATTGGCATCCTGGATGCTGTTGACACAGCGATAATCAACTCCTCCGAGTTGACACCCACCAGAAAATTGACTGCCAGACATGCAAGATGTCAAGGCAATTTCCAGAGTTGTCCTTGCAACACCCTTCATTTTTCTGTTTGCGTTGTCCGAGACCCCCGAAGCACTAGGTCTCATCACGTTTTTCCATGACTGTTTGGTGCTTTAATCCTTAGAATACTGGATTTTGATTTTTGTGCCGTCTGCTCTGAAAACCCTAGATTAATTCTGTTGAGGAAAGATACCCAGAGTAGTGAACAGGTTAGATCACAGGCCAGTCGTCAATTTACTTGTTGACTGGCCTGGATCTTACCAGTCCTGTTTGCAAAACCAAGTAAACCTCCATGAGACACAGTCCGATCAGTGAGAAATACTTTGTTTACTGATGGTTTGTGCTGTCTTTTTCAGTTCTTTTCGAGGTCTCTTTAACGACACTTTACGTAAGTAATCATCTCTCATGTTCTGATTCATAATTCGGAAACACAGGAAAAGCCACCATTTCATTTATAAAACAAAATCTTGGATGAATCCCCGAGTTAGTTGTAAGGATTCATCTCTCATGTTCTGATTTATTATTCGGAGATTCAGGAAAAGCCACGATATCATATGTAAAATGATAATAAAAAAACCATTTCATGAACCCCACAATGTTGTTGTGTGTAAACTTCTCTCATGTTTCGATTGATACTTCAAAAATGGAGGAGAAGCCACCATTTCATTTATACAAACCAAACAGTTTCATGGGGAGAAACCCCCTAAGGGAAGGGGTAAAATTCACCACCCCCTGCCTCGTTAACAAACCGACCCTAGCACCAACACTGACCGATGCCATCTTTCTACCATCAAAGAGGTTTTACAATTCTAAGTACATGTAGATCAAATTATTGATTGAAACGGTAGGCACAGAAATATTGACAGAAATAACATGAACTGTTCCCTTTGCAATTAAGACTACAAAGAAGACGAAATTAATTTATTACTTTATTACCCTGTCCTTTTTATAAAGGTATCAGAACACATATATAAAGGCTCAGCCGATTAGCTATTAAAATTTTAGTATGTTTAAACTTATAAAACTTCTTTAAAATTTCCAAACATTAACACATTAAACTGCGTCGGATTCTGTTGCAACACAAGCGTCTGAGAAGAGAAGTCAAATAAAAAACCATATAACGTAAGTACAATGCAAACGACACACTTTATTTTTGCGCTTTAATGTGACAAGTCTTTTTTATCTCTTTTGGTGAAATATTTAGCAATGTTCTCGCATTACGCAATGTGTTTGTAGGTATGTATTTACGTACATTGTTTATTTTTCATGTATATTTTGTAATGATGATGAATGTTAATTGAGCAAGTCATTAAATAACCTTATGATATGTTCTATTCTGACCAAAGTTAACTCTTATCAATGTTTTCAGTGATAGGTCGTAATCCATTAGCCCTTAGAACGCTAAGTAATTTTCTGAAAAACGAATTTTACGTCGCCTGCCTTTCAAAACCTTAAATATCTGCTTATCTTTGACGAGGAAAGATATTCAGAGTAGCAAGCAGGTAAGATCACAGGCCAGCCGCCAATTTACTTGGCGGCTGGCCTGGATCTAACATGTTGGCAAAAGCATGAAGTCGGTTCCAGCACTATAAGGGTTAGTATATGTCGTCTTACGTCCATAGTTTAACAAACAGATCGTTGCTAGGAGACGATTTTAATAAGAATAATTACCAAAGACAAGATAACACACACGAATGATATCCCGTTTCAGCCCATTCATCTCTTATCTAAATCCTACATAATGAGTACCTATTCGAACTGTTTGGGCAAGACGATTTCATTTTGAACTACAAAACAATATTTCTCGTATGGAATCAAAGCATTAATGACACCTCCTGTATAAGGCTTAGAGCGGTCATTTTCATCTTGGTCATTCGACGCTCTTTGATAATAATAAAAAATGCGTGTACGGAGATGTAAGCAAAGGGAGTTTCAAACCAAAGTAGATCAACAAGACACATGACTAAAAAAAGTTTCCAAGCTATCATATAAATGAAAAACAAAAATGTATTGAAGAATAACGATCAATCTCATGAACACATGGTAATTAAAAGCGGAAGCGGAATTACACAAGAAATAGTGTAAATCTAAGTAGAGTGACTATTCAAAAGACAAACCAAATCTTTAGTCTCTATCCTAAATGAATATTAGCGTAGATAAATTACCGTAAATAAGATCAGAACTTGTTTAATTTCAGCAATCATAAAATTTTACCGTGGATCAATGCCGAATTTTGGTTGAATACTGACACATTTGAAAATGGTGATTCTTATACATGTACGCAAGAAATATATAAAACCATATTATTATCAGTTTCGCAATGTTTTTAATTTCATAAGCCTTATGCAATAAAAGAATAAGAACATAGTAAAAAATCTTGGTAAATATGTATATGAAGCCTTTCATGTTAGATCGATTCAAAATGTCGACATCCTATAATGATATGTGATTACATAGTTTGGATTATCCTCCCTGATTTGTTTAAACAATGTTGTGAGATTAACTTCAGAATGCCTTGATCATGTGAATGTATATTATATTGTATATCTATATGTTATAACGAGAAACTTGTAAAAGTTTAAGTTAATAAACATCTATCTATCTATCATGTGTTCTTAAAGTAATTAAGAACGTATACCCCCAATCGTTCGTGACCATGCAAATCAACCTAGAATATGATGACTTATGTGCTTTTGCAGCGCTATAAAATTAGGGTGCCATAAGAACTTTATTTCGAGTGTCTAAGCTCCTGTGCTTGGCGGGCATAGGAAAGACCCTGTCGTGAAATTGTTTAGAATGAAGCACTGTCCAAAGGTTCTTTTTTCTTTTTATCATGCTTTCTGTCAAATGAGAAAAACTATATCTAAATTATTTCTGCAAACTAGAAATCAGATAGCAAATACATTGAACAGATGGGTTGATATGGTTACTGTAAGATGGGCACAAGGTCTGATAAGGTTTTAGAATCAACAACATGTTATCCACGAAAGTCATTGACAAACCAATGAATTTATGACAGAAGTGTCCTTCCGTACTTTCATGAAATTGAATAATAATGCATCGCATTATTTTATAGAACAGAAGGTTCTCCCAGGGTTTAATATGGATCTTATTAAAGATGATACTGGCGAATTACAACAAGATTAATTGTGTTTTTTACTAAGCTGAATATAACATGATGGCCACTATTCAATATCCAGTTTCATATTTCTTTGTCAACAGCTTGCAAACAGATCTACGAGAGTTAGTAAGTTCGTGGACTGTTCTCATAACTTTTTTATTATCTGTCATAAAACATTGAAGTCTTGAACAAACGCCGTATAACTTTATGTCAACCAAGGGCGGTTGAACAAACTAAGTTTTGTCAATTATTTGTCGAATTATCAGTCACCATTATAACGTGGATCAACCCATCCGGAGCACGTCAAACTTTACATGCTATTCAAACTTTTCCATTTATATATGGTTCTCAGTTCATTTGAAAATAACCAACATTAAAGGATAGATAGAAGAGAATTCCCTGTTTTCCCCTAATTGTCATACTGCTTGTTGCAGACTTTCACATTGGCACTATATAATGACGTGTCTAAGATTGATTTTGCTTGTTTCGAATTTAGAAAATGATATTTTTTTTACTACCTAGGGAGTACTAACAAGTTCGTTTTCCTTTGACAACGAAAAATATTTTCTTTGGAAAAAATGAGTTTTCCAGATATAATTGTTAACCCATTACCAAACAATAACGACATTTGACGAGTTTGTTGTAGACGATTCTGGAAAACATTGTGGGAAAAGGAGAAATTGCTCTTAAAGAGCAAGTTCTCCTTTTCCCACAATGTTTTCTGTTCTATCAATCAGAAAAATAATTTCCAATTCTTCACATTTTGAAATGTCGGCTGAAAACTCTTTCAATTTGGGAAAGTCGAAAAATTGGCGTTTGGTAAAGGGTTAAAGTCGTGCACACCAACTAATTAGCCAATCAGAATCCGGTCTTTGCCAATCGTTCCATTTGGTGTGTAAGGTTGTGCGCGCACAATTAGAAACAATTAAAAACACAATCATCACAGAAAAACAGATGTGGCTCATACTCATTGGATTATTATTCTTTATTTCTTTTAAACCCGTAGAAGCAAACTTTGTACTCTTGAGATGATCATGCCAATCATAGGGTCATACACCTGTTACTTTTGAGATCTTGAATTCCCATTGACTCCAATGTTAAATCAGGCATTTTCAAGACTCTGCTGAGTGAAGAATAGTGTTTTTTACGCTTAGCTTTATACAGAAAGATCAAGTTTGGCCATTTAACTCTCAGAAACTGTAATAAAATGGACACCTCAATCGTCTCATTTTTTTACTACGGAGCAAAGTGTATTAGTACCGTCCAAAATCAGTGCACTAGCTGTCAAATCTAGCCGAGGTACCGGCATTTGTGTTCCTACATCCCAAACAAATAGTCCTGCAATAAGCAATCAAAACAAACTTTGGGAGCATTGCAGGATTATAATCTATACAGGAAACACATCAGTGTTCTACCAGCTCATCTCTTACTAGCAAAACTATGCACCAGAAGTCGAAACTCAAAATTTCTAAATGGGACTACGACCCGGAAGTACTCCGTAACAGGTGCGAGACCTTATACGATGGAAATAATAGGTTAATTGCTTTTTTGTGTTATCCTTGCTGTTGGTGAGCATTTCATGGTTTTACATGAAATAGTATTTAATAATGATTATTGTTTTATGTTATGTTGTAAACTATGTATATGCTCCCTACACCGAAATAAATCTGAATATATCTATGCCTACTATCTATGGAAAACAACGGAAAAACGAATTTCCGTGTGCTCGAAAAATATTTATTTTTGTCTTCAGGGAGACCTTTTTTTTTAATACCTTAATAATACGAAATATTGATCAGAAAAAGGAAGACTAATCAGAAAACATTGCTAATGTAAATCCAGTGCCATCATATATTTTCTTGAATTGTGTTCATTAATAAAGTTATTGAGGTGAATTTGATACTCTGTGGTTTAACCCTTTCCCAAACAACACATTTTCGACTGTCACAAATTGAAAGAGTTTGCAGACGACTTTTCAAAATGTGAAGAAATTGAAAAATATTCTTCAGATAGAGCAGAAACCCTTGTGGGAAAAGGAAAAATTGCTTACTATGAGCAATTTCTCATTTTCCCTCAATGTTGTCTTAAGTCGTCGGCAACAAAGTGGTCAAATGTCGGTATTGTTTGGGAAAGGGTTAAGAAAAGCCAAAGCCCGAGGAAATCCTTTAATATCCTTTTTACCCCTTATTTCATGGTACCTAAATGATGCACCTACTGAAGAATCCTTAACCATTATAGTACCAGAACAGACTGCATGCTTATGCAAACAGGTTAGATCCAGGCCAGCCTCCAAGTAAATTAGCGGCTGATCTGTGATATAACCTGTTTGCTTCTCTGAGTGTATTTCCTCATTTAAATTAAGCAAATATCGAAGGTCTTGGAAAGCAAACGACCAAAAATATATCTTTAGAAAATTAACCAGCATTCTATTGGTTAAGAAACTACCTAAATAGTTCTTCATTATATCATTTCCAAACTCCCAACTGCTTTCCCACGGAAACATTATTGGCCAGCGTTGAAAGACACATTAAAGAAATTTCATTTACTTCATTAAGCACCAACATGATTTTTTCACCAAACTCTGTGGCCATTATTCTCCAAGTCAGCCACATTGACATAGATAACCCTTTCACAATCAACACATTTTCGACTGTCCCAAATTGAAAGAGTTTGCAGACTACATTTCCAAATGTGATTAAATTGGAAAATAATCTTCTAATAGGGCAGAAAACATAGTGGGAAAAGGAAAAAATGCTCGTTATGAGCATTTTCTCCTTTTCCCACAATGTTTTCTAAAGTCGTCTGCAACAGTGGTCAAATGTTATTGTTTGGAAAAGGGTTAGTGAGGCTCTCAGGGCCTAGTGGTAATGGTACATAACTTGAAATCAATAGCATCTTTACTGCTTTGGATCAAATCCCAGTGGTGGCGTTTGGATTTTCACTAGAAGTCGTTTCCCTAGAGGTAGTCTACATATGGAATGACATTGGTAATATCCGCCTTGGCCAGCCTTCATGGGCAGTTTTGTAAGGGTTCATTCTCTATCATTAAGTACAGGGCATCACTACATAACTGAATAAAGTTGGCATGATGTAGAAGCCATATAAATAATAAATGAGTGGAAAGGACATCTTAAAAAAAACCCCACAAACATGAATCTCATGTACATGTATTTATTAAACAATTTTTGTTAACAATACCGACCTTTCAGAATGAAATGTCCAGCAATTTAAGTTGGCCTTCTTCTACAACTAACCTTTAAGTAGAAAGCCACCTTATAGTGTGGTCCTTTATCCAAATTAAGTACACCCTGACATCAAGGGAAAAATTAATACATCTTTTCACACAATAAGTTTATATGCTTGGTGCAAATTCATAGTACACTTCAACAGTCCTGGTTTTTGGTTTCCACTGGGCATCTTTTCAAATAAAAAATTCATAGTTCACTTCCACATCCAGAATAAGTCACATCAACAGCTTATGTATTCATTAAACATATCTACAAATAGTAAGTTTGAAATATACTTCCACAGCTTATGCAGTAGGTATTTATTAGATAGACATCTTCACAAAGAATAAGTCAAGGTTACTACCACAATATGTTGTAGGTGTTCAGTAGATATCTTAACCCATTACCAAACAATAACCACATTTGACCACGTTGTTGCCGACGACTCTGGAAAACATTGTTGGAAAAGGAGAAATTGCTCGTCAAGCAATTTATCCTTTTCCCACAATGTTTTCTCCACTATCAGAAGATTACTTTCCAATTTCATCACATTTTGAAATGTCGTCTGAACTACTTCAGTTTTGGACAGTCAAAATTTTGGCATTTGGTAAAGGGTTAAATCACAATAAGTCTGTAGTCTAACACTGTATCCCACACGGAGAAGGGCTTTGTGTGAGGTATATACATGTATAACCAAATCAATAAGGTTATCAGAACATCTATATAAAAAATTTGTCATTTCATGGCAAACATTATGCACAAACAAATGTCAATTAACTCAAGTTACTCGGATAACAGTGTTTTTAGATTTCATAAATACTTGGATAGAATGTTAGAAATGTAAACCAAAGGATTCTGTTGATGACTATTTTGTCTTTTACAGGGACAGTCAAATTGGTCAACCCGAAGTGACCTCTTTAAAACTGGCTACTGTCAGAATACATATTATCATAAAGGCTTGTTTTCAATAAGATTGATATGAGCCGAGTATAATATAATACTTAATTCTAGTTAACCCTTTCCCAAACAGTAACGACATTTGACCACTTTGTTGCAGACGACCTTAGAAAACATTGTGGGAAAAGGAGAAATTGTTCGTAACGAGCAATTTATCCTTTTCCCACAATGTTTTGTGTCCTATCAGAAGATTATTTTTCAATTTCATCACATTTTGAAATGTCGTCTGCAAACTCTTTCAATTTGGGACAGTCGGAAATTTGTTGTTTGAGAAAGGGTTAATCATTTACTGAGTCAAATGGATACAAACATGTTTTTTCCTTGCATTCCTAAATGTAAATCATAAGCAATAGCATGTATTAAACAATAGAGCTATGGATATTTATCATTTTCCTTTGTTTATATTGGATTTCACAGCAGAATACTTTTGAAATTCCGTTTCTTTATTGCTACACAGTGAAATGTAACCTTCTAGTACGAGAAAGATTTCTTGTACACATGCATGACAGAGGCACTTATTTCTCACAATGCCTCTGTCCATCTTCAATGAGTCTTTTAAATTTGATATGTTACCATATGAAAGGATTAATTATAAACAGATCATTCAACTGAAATAGGTGATAAAATATAAATGCGACACTCGAATAGGTGTTATATCAGTAAACTCTTTATGTCAAAATCCAGTTAAATAATCTCTATGTAATTTGTCAAGAAATACTTATAAAAAACAATGTTTATGGGATCTACAGAATGTATGTTAGGTTTCTGTTAGCAGAACAGAACATCTTGATTGGAGCTTTGTGCGCATTTTTACATTTCAGAAATGAATTATTGTTCACTGTCCCATATCCCTCTCAAGAGGTTTATTGAATAGTCGAGCACAATATCTTATGGTTGGTGTTCCATTATCTAACTACCCATAAAGGCTAGTCTAGACAGGTTAAACCATCAGCAGTCAGTTTGAAAGCTGTAATTCGAACCCTTCTTAAAAGGAGCCTTCTGATTTCAGACTCAGTAATTTAATCAAAAGGCCATGGAGACCTCTATTTTTAGTCTAATTCCTCTCCTGTGGAAATAGAATCAATTGATCAAATAAACTTGGATATACTTGGTACTAATAGTCAGACAACCTTAATTATCTTGATCTCTGCTAACTTTGTTATGATACACTTTATTGTTGGAACATGGAATTATTACAATCCATTATTACTTTCATTCTTCATTAAAATTAAAAACACGTTGACATTTAATCATGTTTAAGAAAACAAACAAACAAACAAACAAAAACACAAATGGGTATTTATGCATACATATTTTAAGATAACCAGGTTACCAAACTATTTGTTTTAATTAAAAATACAAAATACTGAACGCAAAGATATGTTAACTTGCATTTGCATTTCAATACTTAACACTAAGATGTCTCGCATAATCTTCAGCCAAATATGGTAAGTCCCCATCTGTTGGTGCATTTGAAATGGGACAAATACTTTAACAGATCGAGGGTTCAACACAAGTCATTAAGTAAGTTTTTTACAAACAAAACTCACTTACTAGTGTATTGCATTTAACCTTCCAAATGAGGGTTTAAGCTATTTATGACATGTTACAGTAACACTTAGCCAGCTTTATCAAGAAATGGCAAGTTAGTCACTCAATAAACTTATTTCAGTAACAGTAAAGTTGAGATTTTCCTGGCATGTAAGTTCACCTTTTCTCACTTTCGATGGAAAGTTGTAAGAACAATGTATAGCACAATTGACAGATAAAGAATAAAATCCAAAGGAATCCCTTTATGACCACAATGTGTAATAAAATCACTGTCAACAATCGATGAGAAATGATGATAATTTGTTCATGTAACACTTCATCCTGACAAATCATTCGAAAGGAATAAGTCCTGGTCATATCTTTCTGCTGTAACTATTCGCCCACCAAAATATCTGCCATTCAAAGCATTGGCACCCTTTTCTACCTCTGAAAAAACAAAATAAAACACTTTGTTTAACATCTCTTAAAAATTTACGTATTGTGACAAAAGTTTTTTTTGTTTATATGGGGTTTGACACAATGGCAATAGTTTTTCCAGTTATGTTTGGACTGCAACCTTAACCACCTTACCACACAGGACCCTGTAACACTGGGCAGACACAATAACATAAAAAAAGGTCAAAAAGAACAATCGTTTGTATTGACTAACAATTAACTCCCCTTATTAGCAGTGTTTTCTAGAAATTGCCTTAAGCAGATGGCTTACATGAAACCATATGAAGTTATGGGTTGAATTTATCAATTTTAAATTCATTGTTGAATAAGTAATAAAATTCACAATAATCACTTTTTTTTCTACTTCCCTTGATAAAAAAGCGCCTTGATCACCCAAAAGAATGACTGTAAACATGCTTCAAATCCCCTATGTGGGATATCACTGGAATTAACCAGAGCTCATTCTTGATTTAAGAAAGTATTCAATTCAATTATCATCATTTTCCTTATTTCATTTCACATCCACAAGAAACAAATAAACTATGATACAATTAAGAACCAAACAAGCTTGCCTCTGCTTCATAAAACAAACACTGGTACAACTGAACAACAAGACAAAACTCCACACGTACCTTCACCAGACATAAACTCCACAAATATTTTTACAATGACTTCCGCGTCATCCTCTTCACTTTGCCTCTCCTGGTAGATAATCACCCGGTTCACCTGTCCGTACTTCCCGCACTCATCCGTGACCTCCGCCTCAAGGTCATCATCGAGATCTTCAGGTCCCACCATGTTACGTAACACCAGGACTCGACTCTGTAACAAGTAGAAAGATATATAATAATCAAACTGGCTTTAAGTTCAATGACCAGTGCCTTTTGATAGAATTAAAAGATAATTTATTCAACGCTTTGTGAAAAGTGTCCAAAATCCATCCTTATTAATAATTGTGAAAACATTGTCAATATAAGTAGGGCTAAACTGTTTGTCTCTCATTGTATATAAAACTAGGCAACAAAACAAAAAAGAATTCACATAAACTGTTTGCATTCATTTAAACAGGTTTGTATACTCAAGAAGAGTTTGATCGAATTGCACGCTATCTTACCATTGATTGACTTAACAGAGGACAGGCCTATAAAACCAATGGTTTCATTTGAAAAACTGAAGCTTACCAACATTTAACAACAATTATTTTTTCATAATTTTTTACGACATTGTTTTATGCCTGATAATGCCCTATAATTGCATTTGTTTGTCTTTACAGGGGACCAGCTGATAAAAATAGGCTGACCAACAACAATTTTCATCATTGTAGCCTGATGATGCTCTTTATTGCAGGATCAATTATGAAGGAATAACATTTACACACTCAGGGATATTTTTTGAAATTAGAACAATGGGTTTTGGTGATGCATCCATTTGGACAAAACTGAACTCAATGATTCAAACTTCTCTGACCACTTGGTAAAAGACACTTGTTTTACTTTTTTTTGTCTCGCGTAAGGAAAAAGAACCTCTCCAAATAGGTAGGTGATTAAAAGCATGAAAGTAAAAGCTTTACAAGTGATTCCTGCCATTGACACGAGTTTACGTTTCTTTCATTCAATGGGTCCTGAGGGATGCATAGGAAATGATACAATGGGTATTTTGAGATTTTAATGAGTAAAAGATGCACAACCCATTGCAAAAATTATCCCTGCACACTGTATGAACATTGATTGACACTTTGCGCTCAAGGAGATAACTGATCAAAGAAAATGCCACTTATCTTGTCAGATTGTCACAATTCAGCCAGACAGGGACTTGAACCTGGGACCTTTTCAAATTGTGCCATTGCTCTTTTTTTTTCCACATGATGTTAAACGTCGTATCAACATCAACATCACAGCGCTTAAAAGGCCTGGGGAAGACCCTTCATAGAACTCAAATACTTATTCATCTAAACCCACACTACAATCACATACCCGAAAGAATTTTGAGATCAACTTTACCTGTGACTGTCTCATTAATTTCTGCATCACCATATGTCGAGCGTTTGTACCGCTGATCTTCATGGTCTCTTGCTGTTCCAGCGTCTGGTTTCCTTCGTCCTCCGCGTTCTTCTTCTCCATCTCTTTCCTGTCTTTCTCCCTCTCTTCTCGTTTTTTCTCTGCGCTGATATCCTTGTCAATGGCCGATGATATGGCAGCCTGGAGATTACTTATGCTGTTTGATTGAGATTTGGTGGGAGGCATCATGGGGGAAACTGAAATAAGAGCAACTTTGTTAAATTCTTAACCCTTAGAATGCTGGATAAATTTCTAAAAATAGATTTGTGTGTCACCTGCTTTCCAAAACCTCGAGTATCTGCTTTATTTTGATGATGAAAAATGCTGGCCTAGATTTGACCCGTTTGCATAAGAATGAAGTCGGTTCCAGCATAATAAGGGTTAATTGTCAAATAACAACAGATAGAAACTGAGAAATATTCACGGGAAAGAATTAACAACATGAAGAAACATTGTGTAAGTCAGGGCATCTTTAAACGCTCATGATATTTCCTCAAAAGCCAGATTGCCTTTTCTTAATACAGTGAACCCTCGTTTATCCGAACACGTCCGTTCCCAACAAAATGTCCGGTTTACCGAATAATCCGGACTAATGAAGCAGAGCATGTTCTTATTCACATTAAGACATAAACGGTCTGTATGAGCGGTGTATAGTTTTAACCCTTTAGCAAACGCCAAATTGTCGACCGTCCCAAATTGAAAGAGTTTGCAGAAGACATATCAAAACGTGATGAACTTAAAAGATATTCTTCTGATATGGCAGAAAACATTGTGGGAAAAGGAGAAATTGCTCGTCACGAGCAATTTCTCCTTTACCCACAATGTTTTCAAAAGTCGTCTGCAATAAACTGGTCCAATAATTCCGTTCCCTTACAATTTTGTTCGGATTGCGAGACATCCGGATAATCGGTGTCCGGATAAACGAGGGTTCACTGTATTAGCAGCCAGCAAAAAAGCCAGGTTGCATTTAAGTAATGGTCTTATGGTGGCAAAATTAAGCAGCCAGTAATTGATATGAGAGAAAAGCCAGCTTACCTTTAGGTAATGGTTTAATGAGGGCAATATTGGCAGCCAACAATCCGGGAGGTGGGACGTTTGCTATCGATGCCGACTGTCCAAGTGTTGCAGGGATCACAAGTCCAGGGCTGCCTATCCCTGTGACATCGCCCTGTCCCCCAAACATACCCGTGGTCCCGCCAAGCGCTGTCGGGGTTGCAAGACCGGGCGGCTTGAAAAAAGAGAAACGATAAGATAGTTAAGTTAACCCTTACAGTGCTGGAACCAACTTCGTGCTTATGCAAACAGGTTAGATCCAGGCCAGCCGCCAAGTAAATTGGCGACTGGCCTGTGACCTAACCTGTTTGCTACTCTAAGTATCTTTCCTCAAGAAAATTCTTTTTTTTCCAGAAAATTACCCAGCATTCATAGGGTTAAAGAAATAACTGCCAATATATTGTTTCTAATACAAGTCCAAATTTCTTAGAAAAAACTTTAAGCCGAGTACAATCATTGGCACAATCGCATTCCATAAGTCAGTCTGGAGACTGCCTTACATGAAAATACAATTGCCATTACTAGGATTTGAACCCATGTGGAGATGGGCTATGCAATATCAAGTTCTTTTTTCTATTAGTTTTTGGAAATACAACAACTGCGAAGCATTTATTATAAAAAATCAATTGTCGTTATTTAAACACAGATTGTTTGTGAAATCGTCTTGATACTTCCACATGTGAATGTGGTTTTCCACAACAAGACCAGATTTTTTTGGGTTCTAGGTTCACTTATAAGCCCTAAAACCGCTCCTTATGAGCGTTTTTTTTTCTTCTTATGGTGCTGTTGTGTCTGAATTTTCCAAATCAATACTCAAAAATATACATGTACAATAGAAAAGTACATGTATATGTTAGCATATGTACCATGTACCACATCTAACCTATGTTCAGTACTCAATACAGAAATCTAATCCAACCATTTGGTATATACAAGGCCAAGTTGACCTACCATTAGCTGTTGTTGGGCATCCATTGCTGTAATCTTGGCTGTAACAGCAGCAGCTGCTACTGCTGCAGCTGTGGGCATGCTGCTTAAACTTGTTGTTTGTGGGGCTGTCAACACATCTGGTGGGGTAATTGCCTGAGTGAAAAAAAGTGTCAGAAATATAGAACCTCTTTATGAGGGTTTTACATCGCATCAACGGTATTCAACTTATATTACAATACTAAGCCAATTATAGATGGAGGAAGACCCATGCCTGACAGCCCACAAGGGTTGGACATGCCATGGTCATATGACATTCTATGAGTACTTTAAAAGAGTTCAATAACTACAAACAAATTAAGTACGAAGAGTAGCATTTACTTTGAAATGTGCCTTAAAACATAAAAGACAATATGATCAAATTGCTTGTCATGCACAATTTCACATTTTGTACCAAAATCTTCTTGGTCAAGTGTACTTGATAAGGTGAAGGATGAATGTAAAATAATATACGTACTCGTCCGACTCGGAGATACTGCCCCCCCAAATCAAACAAGTTCATGGAGGCAACAGCATCCGTGGCTGACTGACCATTATCATACTCTATGAAACCATAACCCCTGCAAGACAAAAACATAATCACCATTAGCTCCTTTCTTCATAAAATCTCACTTTATTTGATCTGTTGCAAAAGTTTTAAGAAATAACCATGTCAAAACAATATTGCTCCTAATGAACACTAATGAACAAGAACATTCTTCTGCCACAAAAGTTTCTTTGTTTTAGTTGTGTTAAGTGTATATGAAGGAATTACTTAAGCCTACAAAATGAACCTTTCCAAAACAAAGAAAATCAAAAAAATTTATTGGAAACTAATCTTGAGAGATGGGATTACAATATACAATATTAAGGAACAAGGAAGCTGTGGTTTAAAATAAGTTTTCCCACATATTGACTTCAGTCTTGCACTAAACCCACAACACTAAAGCTGAAACAATCAAAAGGAGGCCTCTTTATAACATTTGCAACAATAACAACTTACTTGTGTTTTATAACCCCTTTGGGAGTAGCATCCGACACCAAGATGCATGTCAAGATTTTTCCAAATGCTTCAAACACGCTTGAAATGTCCTTTTCTGTCAGGTCTGGATGTATAGACGCAATGTAAATTCTGTTGTAGTTTTTGGCCTCACTTGCAAGCTGTTCAATGATTGGTTGAGCCTGAGGCATATTGCTTGGGCGTCCAACCTGAAATAAATCAACATTGGAAAATGCTTCTTGTTGTAGTCACCTCAAACTCAATTACCCTTTGCCAATTGATATTTTTTGTTGCTCTCAATTATATTTCATGGCACAAATTAAGTGCAACAAAAAATTTGATACTAAATAAAAAAATTCATCTCTGCATTTGGTTGAAATCAAGTCTGACAAATGGATAAGTTTTTGTGTTTCTCGTTTATGTACAGTGACTTTTCAAGGCTTATTATGTTGGAGTTTGACATTAAGACTTTCTTTAAGAGTAGGGCCAAATTTATCCTCAACAATAGCCATAAGCAACTATGTCTCAAATTAAGGCTTTGATCTATGCGATCTTAACCAAAGTTATTCAATGAAAAAAAAAAAAAAAAAAAATGTAAATTGATAATTCTTTAACTCTGATATAATGAGGTTGAGTACCTAGCCATCAACATGAATGCTAATCAGTTACCTATCTCAGCTTGAAATTATTTATTTCTTTTTAAATGGATTTTTACATGGCATCAAAATGTTTGTGATGCCCAACACATATCGATGCAGGAATATTACCTAGGTTTAATCAATTACCCTTTACCAAATGGCAATGTTCGACCGTCCCAAATTGAAAGAGTTTGCAGACAACATTTCAAAATTTGATGAAATTGGAAAAATGATCTTCTGATATGGTAAAAAACATTTTGGGGAAAGGAGAAATTGGTCGTGACAACAAGCAATTTCTTCCTTTCCCACAATGTCTTTCTGAGTCGTCTGCAACACTGTTCAAAGGTCAACAATGAGACAAGTCCATACCCATGGTTGTCATTAATTTTTGGAGTAAGAGGCCAACTTTTGATTTGAGGAGGCCAATGAAGCAAACACCCAACAGAAACTAGGTGAAACAACAACTACTACTTAAAATGAACACATATCTGTTTTTGCTCTTTTAGCTGACCAAACAGTCATTTGAATTAGTAAATTGGCAGGCAACAGACTATTAACCTTATACCAAACAAAAACGACATTAGACCATTTATTTGCAAATGACCCTGGAAAACTTTGCGGAAAAAGGAGAAATTGCTCTGAAGGAGCAATTTCTCCTTTTCCCACAATATTTTCTGCTCTAACAGAAAATTATTTTTCAAGTTCATCAAATTTTGAAATGTCGTCTGCAAACCCTATCAATTTGGGACAGTCGAAACTTTGGCGTTTGGGAAAAGGGTTAATGACAACCCTGCATACCTTAATGTTTCTGCCACCAATCATCACCCCATTCATCTGCTCTAGGGACAACTGAGCTGCCTCCGGTATCTCATACTCGATAAAGGCGAACCCTTTATGTTTATTGGTGATGGGGTCCCAGGACAGGTTCACACTCTTGATGGGCCCGAATGGCAGGAAAGCCTGCTTGATAGTATCCTCTTTAATCTCAAAGTTGATGCTGCCGACATAAATCCTGAAATACAGCAAGAAAAATAGATGGAGATGGAGGTATAGGATAGTTTAATCCATAAGAAGAAATATAATGTAAAAGTTCATTGTCTATTTATTCAGTGTTCAATGCCATGTCAACAGCTTTTTCCTTGTGCAACATTTTTCAAACAACATATCTCGTACAAAGGATTTAAAAACAATTCCAAGATATGATCAACATTGATGCTGCCGACGAAAGTCCTAAAATACGCCGAGAAATAGATGAAGGTCAAGTATAGTATGGTTTAATCAATAGTAAGAAATATGATGTAGAATAGTATTGTCCGTTTTTTAGGGTTTAATGCCACCTCAACAGTTCTCAACATGTCAACTTATGCTACAGCTTTCCTGAATTCTCCAATACAAAAGCCAGGGCTCCAACGAGATTTGCCAAAGGACACAAGCCCATTCAACCAGAGGTACCAGTGTAGCTTAAACTGGGACCCTAGGTTCTTAGACCGACACCTTAATCACTATATCTAACCATTACCACATAGGACCCAGGGTTCTCTCTGGCTAAAAATTTTTTTGCGCCAACACTTGCGCCAAATTAAAAAAGTTGGAGCCAAATTAAAAAAATTGGAGCCGAATTCAATATGTTGGAGCCAAAATAGTCTTCTGTAGAACGGGAAAACCTTCATCAGGGTCATCTACAGTTCTAAAGAGGTTCTCAAATATTTGTTTATTCTATTTCTAAGTGCTGTCTTTATTAGGTTATATGGACTAAATCCTCTCCCACACTCAACATTGGAAACAGGACATAGCAGAAACATGACTTTCACCTTGGCGTCATATTATAACAAACTATTTCCTGTCCTCCAAGCCTCCTTGAAATTAAGGTTGTTAGATTTCAATTTGATTTAAGTGGGAGGCATATTCAACAACTGAGAAGATCAATTTAAAGTCATTCTTGTGTTGGATCAGAATTAAATGTCACTTAGAGAAAGTCACGGATTTTACACATCGAAACTTAAAATAGATTAAATGCGTAAAATAGATTGAGTTATTTGTCAATCAACTAAACTGACTTCGCTGATGTTTGATGTCAATTTCTTTAAAAGAAGCCCGATGGCAAATATTTGGAAAGCAATTAAAGTAATCAAAATCATAACTTTCATATAATTGAAGTTGTAAAGGCTGGCGATTGACTACAACGAGAAAGTGTCACCTTCAACAAACTTGACAATCAACAGATAATGGACTGAACGAGTGTGTAAACAGGATTATCCCGTATCGAAAACAAACTGGTTCCCGAGTTCTTATTCAAGTACTGCGATTACGAGAACCATCGATACATGGTTCTCGGCTTTACAGTAAAAACAAATCAATATTGACTTGAGATTGGCAACCACTTGGTAAACACCCACCAAATTCTCACTGAAAATAGTCGGCGCCAGCAACTTTCGCAAAATTTGTTTTTCTTGCGCCAATTTCTTAATTTTGTCACAAATGGCGCCATTTGCGAAGGCCAGCGTGAACCCTGGGACCACTATAGTAGCAATGAAGCTATTGTGACCCCTCAATAAACACATCTTGTACAAAGGGTTTTTAGAAAAAATTCCAACACGGTAGTATCAATTCTATATTCCACTTTCCCAAGTTCAGCTTGTCAAAATTTACAGAATTAGTTTTGAGCAATATATCCTTAAATCATTGGTTTCACAAGACTTCGGCTAAATTCTGGTCTTGACTTCTGTACATTATCTAACCCTTATAGTATTGGAACCAGCTTCATGCTTATGAAACACGTTAGATCCAGGCAAGTAAATTTGCGGCTGGCCTGTGTTCTAACCTGTTTCTCTGGACATCACTCCTCAACAAGATAAAACAGATCGTAAAGGTTTTCGAAAGCAGATGACTAAAAAATCTATTATTAGAAAATAACCCAGCATTTTAAGGTTTAAGATAACCCTGATAATACCAGATTTCAGAGAGAACTCACCTGCACATTAAGGCGAGGGCTTGCTGTCGTTGAACTGTATTCTGGAAGTTCTGCATTTGCTGTCGAAGAGAAAATAAACGCAATTCTGAATTAATATTTTCCTGTGTAATGTATTTATTTAGTGCTGTGTCAATAGTTTTTCAGTTATATTACAGTGTTCATGTTCATAACAAGCAGCACTAGAGGGGAATCAAGCACAGGACCCCCAAAACAAACAGCACTAGAGGGGAATCAAACACAGGACACCCAAAATACATCACAAGTAATTCACCAAAATAACTTGGCAGTCTGAATCAATAATCTTTCTTTATGTTTCAATATATCAACATTAGACACCAACAGTCCATTTGCATATATCAACTTTTGGCAATTCAATTC
Source organism: Cerastoderma edule (assembly GCA_947846245.1). Classification (NCBI taxonomy): domain Eukaryota; kingdom Metazoa; phylum Mollusca; class Bivalvia; order Cardiida; family Cardiidae; genus Cerastoderma; species Cerastoderma edule. The sequence goes on from OX401415.1 coordinate 25,839,365, forward strand.
AACTTAATCATTATATTCGGCAAAATCAGCACAAACATGCTTTTGACCATAACATTTCAGTAGACTATACAAACAAAATAGCAAGGCAGAAACAAAAACGTATTATTTAAGCACTGTAGTTTCTGATAATGATGATCAATTGATCATCTTCAATCATAGAACACCCATCATTTATAAGTCAGACACAGATACTAACTAAGCCAATAAGACTAATTCAGCCTAGCATTTTTGCCACTCAAACCCACTGATAAAACTTACCTGATGTTGATGAGCAATAGTCTGTTTGACAAGGACACTCTTTATACTGGCCTCCATGGCAAACTTCTTGGCGGACTGGATGGCGTCCTGCTGAGAGGATGTCAGTTTTGGGAGCGTGAAGGGCTTCAGCTCACGTTTGGCTCCAGGCCCCTCCAGCACGGGCCCACCCATATCTTGTTGTGGGATATCATCTGTGAACAGCAGGACTCAGAGATTAGTGTCATGAATATGGCTCTTTAGTAGGTAAAACTTGTTGCAAGACTGTCCCCTCCCGTCTACTGTTATACTTTAATGCATTTAAGCCATTTCTTTCACAGATACACATTTTAATACACACGAAGAGTAAAGATTAAAAAGAATTTGTGACAAAGGGAACAATTACTTGTAACACCCAATTCTCCTTTTGCTACAATGAATTCAAATATCAAAACACAATGTGAGACTGAAGTACTTACCGGTTTAACTTCAGATATCACCAAGTGTTTACTGTAATCTTCAGATGTAACGAAATGTGTATCCTTGAAGTAAGGGTTAAAGATAAAAAAAAGGTTTTTTTGTTCAGACCATAACCATCAAATAACATTAAATGGCAGGGCAGATTCATGACAGCCATAAATACAACTGTCTTCTGACTTAAAAATGAAGAGGGACTTTGTTTACTTTTCTGTATGTGCCTGGACAATTTGATTACCATTTTTACACATGATTTATATATGAGGCATGTCATGAGAAACCTTGGCTCTTTATGTAGAATTTTTTAGTCTTTAATGATTTATGGATGTTACATCTATAAACATTCTTGGTTAATCTCTTTAACCAATAATCCTGAAAGACCTTAAAATGTTATTCACTCAAATAAAATCAAAGGTTTAGAAGTCAATATGAAAGCAGTTTTTGTACCCTGAAGGCAACATGTACCCTATTTTCTCATGATATGCCAAGAAAGTTTTGTTTCCAGAAAAGCCTTGATAAAGAGAAAATGCCACTAACTTGCACAATGACTAAATTCACCTTTTTTCTAGATTCAGAAATCCATGAAATAACAAAGTTCATCAAAACATGCAAGGAATCAAGTAGAAACAAGTTTTGTTTTGGACCAATAGCTTTTCAGAGGGGTAAACTGGTATCCGGGTAAAATACATATAAAACAAAAGCACAAAATTTCAAATAAGTTATGAAAGTTGAAATCTTCACAGTGAAATGATGCAACAGCTATTTACATAGATAGTAAATATTTCCACAGTGAAACAATTTTTACCGCTTTTCTGTTAGTGGTCGGACGGAGTGTTGGGGGGTAATTCTTCGTTATCGAGACTTAATTCACCGTCCTTATGAGACAAGCCCATGTTATTGCTAGCACATAAAAATACAGAAAAGAAGGAAAACATACATTTAATCATGTGAATAACTCGGACAGCCAATCTGTTTTAGGTATAACATATGAAAAACATTGTCCACAAATCCAAATTGTTTTTTATTTTAATCTTCTTTTATTCAAGAAAGATTTCCTTGAATTTGCAAATGATGTTGATCAACATCATAAAACAAATCAGAGTGTGAATCAAACCCATTTCATATCCTCCTTTCCTGGCATAAGTCTCGAAATTTATCAAAAAAGTATGCCATTCTCTTTAAATCGCCCTTTATCCTTAACTAAAATGGTCCAAATGAAACTTTGTGCCTAGTCCTACCTAAACAAGTCTGCACTTGGCAATGGTAAATTAAGCCAAATAACCTATAGCTATCACCTAGTTCGATGAACAAGAAAACTGTTGATTTGTTTGGTAAAAAGTTTGACACGCTTTTTGTTTTTTTAAATCTATACACAGTTAGTCATAGCGTACTTGCCAATCAACTGTATATACAATAAGATAATTGTAAAGCATGTGTTTCAACTAATGACACACGCACAAATATGTTACACGCATACACACTTGTTTCAGTACAAGGAAATCCCTTTACACCACCCCTATTCTCCTTTGTTAGGATATTTCTCAAGAGCACAGTACAGCACTCATATTTTACTTTGAACCCATATGCAAGCCTATCACATTGATCCATGGCAGGCACTTTCAATCTGAAATGAATAGTAGGCAAAAAAAGAGAAACACTGGTGCCTGAAACAGATTGAGAAAGAAAGGAGACACGATGAAGCCATCTCATTAGGGCCCTGCGATTTGACCAGCTTCGCCGCCCAGTGTGTAAAACACCTTTAAATCCGTCCCCCACACTATGTAATCTACACCTAGCAATGTAATCATATACTCAATCCAGCTGAAATGTAGTAGAAACAAAAAGAAAACATACACAGTTATGACATATACTGAGGTCTTATAACTGGTTTTAAGCCAGGCATAGCAATATGCTTATTATAAGATTTGTTTTTTATTCATTCTTAAAATTTGTCACAGCACAGATTTATATCACCCATGAAGTTTGGTAAAAATAAGCTATCTTGATGAAGAATAGAATTTTCTATGATATAAATTTTTAAGTTAAAGAGGTTTAGCCATGTATTGCAGACAACTTTTGTAAGCAAGAATATGAAGCCCTCATACCATTTGTGCATCTTTCACAATCTTAAGTTCTGTAGAGATCTTTTATTTGATGCATATTCCTTGTCCAAGGTACGAAAAAAGATTGGATCATACCCAAATCACCATTCACTAAGCTGATGACCTTATTTACATGCAATTTGATTGGAAACCCGCAAAATATTTTCAATAATAGACAGACTCCTCATTGACAAAACCTTTTTGTGAACTGTACAAGTCCATATGAAGTTGGCAAGATTTTTTGAGATCAACTTTCTCGCTTCTTGCCTGAAAGTATAGAAAATACAGAAAAACCTTCATTAAAACCGTTCGTGTTAAAAGTAAGGAACAAGAAGTGTGAAATGATCAAACGTAAAGTGCTTATGTTTTGAATGGTTTTATGTTTTAACAATGACTTTCAGATAGTAAAAATACTGGAATTTTTGCTTAAAGGCACATCAAAGGAGAGGAGAACAAATAAACTACTGAAAAAATATATGGAGTTCTTTTATTATGTTCATAAAAGTCATGAGAATCTGTTAAGGAATGCATTGAGACCCTATTAAATAGACTCATTTAAAATAAGTTATTTTGTGCTTGAAATATATATGTCTCCAATTCAATCATGTTTATCAACAACCTCTTTGTTTACATTTTCAAAATAACGAATTATGATTGGTCGGGTCAAAAATTTGTGTATCAACTATCAAGGTCAGAGGTCAGGAAATCTGAATTATAAAACTTGCTTATCTGGGTTATTTCTGGTTTACTTTCACATTTAAGTTGTGCTGGTGGTGTTTTCTGGTGATAACTATTTGAATCTGTCCAAAAGTTTACCAAATAATATAGTTTGATATAGCATTAATCTCCTTTAATGGGCCTTTAATAACGTAAATTTACAAAAATGAAAAAACAAAAACCAGCAATATCTTCTTGAAACTAAAACCGATATATGTATCATTTAATGTAAAAAACGTTATAAATGCTATCAAATCATTTATGCTCAGCAGGAAATGCTCGTTTTGCTTTCTGAAAAAAATGAGAAAAAAAAAAAAAAAACATCTATTTTTGTACTGTCATTTAAGAAATAAACAAATGATAACCAAGATCATTCAATAAATAAAATATCAATAATGGTATATTTTACAATGACAAAAAATGATCAGCTATGCATGTAATCTTTCGTTTTACACTTCTCAAAGACATGTCCTTTTCTTATGGCGATACAAGCGTGACACAATTATTTTCTTGCATCTCAAAATGTACGCAGAGCGACGTATGATTTCTACCCTGCTGACTCCCCGGCGGACTTTTCGGTTGGAGTGATATCGGTAATCTCTGCATTACAGAATCTTCAGTCTGATAAGTGTTGCTGTGAGCAGGCAGCTACTCGGATTTACCTCTCAAAATACAAAAAAAGAGAGAAAAAACAGGGAGATTTAGTGTCCGTCACAACTATAGCTCACCAAATTCACAGCTCATATAACTATAACACATTCCTGTATAAAAGGTCCATTCAAGTATTCAATCATCTATCAAGGTGAGATCACAAACTTGCGCACACAGTATATGGCTCAACATTTAATCTATGCCAATATAAATCTGAGGCAAAAGGCTATTGAGCATCAGAGGTAATTTTTGGCCCAAAAAATCTCATAAAACTCTCCCAAAACTCATTACTTTTGTTCATTTTAATCATTTTTCTATAGAAAACCCCATTGATCTTTAAGTTTTGGTAAAAAAAGCCCATTGTTTTAATTAAGAAAAAAATCACTGAGAGTACAGTCAAACTTGTGTTAAGAGGCCAGCCTGTGGGACAGAGTAAATTGGCTGTTTAAGACAGGTTGGCTGCTTAACACAAATTGATTTACACTATAAATCTAACAATGGGACTTTCTGTAGTGGCTGTTTAAGGCAGGTTGGCTGCTTAAAAGGGTGGCTGCTTAACACAAGTTAGACTGTACTAGGTTTTTATGAGAAACTGCCCAGACTTGCTTTTTCAACTTGTTCATTCATGTGACAAAGTGTGACATGTCCAAATCAAAGTGACAGCTAGAAAAAAACAATCAGGATGATAATGTTTAATGTAATCTTTGGAAGAAACCATTGTGACAAATGCATCAACAGCTGAGCCATATACCCCACTCTCACCCCAGACCAGTTTCATCTCCATCTCTTGATAAAACGGCCTGACAGTTTAATCTATAGGAATGGATAAAAGACGAGCAAAACACCATAGCCCATACATTTATGATAGTCTTATTTATTTTATTTTGGGGGAATTCTTTATTCATCCACATTCATAAGAGTATGAAGGCTATGACCACCCTTCTCTACACTGTACATTTAATCATGAAATTGAGGTTATTTATAACAAATAAATACTATCACCTCTCTGTGATAATGTTTGAAAAAAAAACTGCCTCCTTTTCAATGGCTAGAAATGAAATGATCACAGATTCCATATAAACGTCTACAGATTTTCCCAGATGACAAGTCACCCTAAATTAATTTGAAGATTATGGTAAATAGAATACAGAGAGCAGTCCAATGTCTAAGGAAAATTGATCAGTTTAATTATGAAGTGTAAAATTCACATCACATCAGTTTGAGTTTTTGTAGGTTGGTATCCCTTTTAAAGTTTTGTCTAGACAGTTTGCTTAGGAGGTTATGGTTTTATCTTAGTGTTTATTAGTCTACTCACTGATTACTACAGAAAATTAGCTATTATGTTTAACTCCTTAATTTACGACAGGTTTTCTTCAAATCAACTGCTTTTAAAATGATTATTACTGAGTAAAAATAAATGTCATGATAACAGGTTGACAGGATTAAAACTTTCTTTTTTGCATAAACAGCATGATATACTGTGCAATTGAACATACACTCATCCTATATCAATTATAGTTTAATGGTCTATTTTTGCAAAAAATCAATCATGCAAGTCCCTGTATTCTTCTTCAAGTACTCATCATCAAGAATTATATATATAAAAAAAAATGTTTTGAGAGAAACCTTTTCTACATTAATTATCTTCACTTAATGAAATCCCATTACAATTTTTTTTTTACTTCAATGATATTTTATAACTTATCTTCCCCTTCTTAAAAATGGCCAAAAAAAATGGTCTTTCAAAAATTTTAATGGTAGATTGAAGTAGATGTGCTTTTAACAACAGGTGACGTAATAAGTATATATGTCTTTCAAGAACATGGCAACCAAGATAGCCCAATTGCTCATGTACATTAGGATTTGTTTTTTGACATAATCTTACTTCCTAATTGTTTAGGATTTATTTTGTAGTAATAACTTCCTGCATACAGTATCAATAGTCATATAATTGTTGTATAAATACCAAACAATCACAAAGGTTACACAAACTTATCTTAGCAAAAGCTAATGATATGCACTGTTAACTGATCATCATTCTGGATTAGAAATATGAACATAGCCAAGCTGATACTTCATGTTTCATATATTTGAATACAAAATATTCAATACTTATATATTCAATCAGAACCTTAAGTGCTATGTCTGAATTCTGATTCTGTAATATTCAATGCCTCCTTTGTAACAATTGATTCAGAACAAGGCTTATAAAAGAATATTCTTGTAAAAATGACTTTGAAACTTTTTAAAAGTACCCTAATTACTTATAAAATGTTCTCTTTATCCAGGTATTTTCTTTTTCTATCATTTATATTTTTTTTTATTAATTTTGAATGGTTGTTCACATTTCTCATTCCATCAATGACAATCAGGAGTATGCGCATATCCATATAAACACTACCTACCTTCTAACATGGGCTTTTTGGGTGGTGGTGGCATTCCATCCCCTGTCCCCATACCATTCATCGCATTCACTTGGTTTGGAGCCTAGAGAAAAGAAAGTATGCCAGTATTTATAAATATAGCATAGTTAGCACTCATCACAATAGTTATTAAAGAACTTACAACTTTTTAAAAGTTAGATGAACCCAAATTCATCTTGAAAAGATTTGAATCCCAAACATCATACAAAGTCCACGATTTCTCAAGACCTTAATTTCCTTAAAATATGAGGAAAAAACAACAGTTTGATGCTGGAAGCCACACCTTAATCAACACCAGGGTGTTGTTTTTACAATTAAGCTGACCAGGTGGGTGGTCTTGACAATAGGCACTTCAATCCTCCTTGTTAACTTTAAAGCTTCCCCCAATTTTCCTGTCAGCCGTAACCATTTAAGTATATATGACAAAAAAGTGGACCCAGTGTAGAACTCGAACCTATAACCACTCCAACATAAGGATGAAGCTCTTACAATTGAGCTTGTTCCTAATCACCACATGCTTAAAGAATGCACCAGTGATTAATCAATATCCCAAGTTTTTGGAAACCAAGACACTGTATTCACATCTAAAAGAAATGTGAAAATCTTACCACGAAAACTCAATCTAGAGCAAGTTAGGTTCAACTTCAAGCCCCACACTTGTGAGTCTTTACCTTTGTGCTTACCGGCAACAATGCTGGCATTTGCCAAAAACTACACATAGTCATCTTAAAACAAGATAATTGTTAAAAGAAAATCATGAACATTCTGGAAATACAAGATCAAAATAAATGCTCATATATTATAATTACCACAGGGGTTCGAAGTTATGATAGTCTTACGGCTATATATAAATGGAGAAGGGAGGACACTTCCTCAGGATTCCGAAATTTAAAATTGAATTTTCTCCAATATCCCTGTGTTGAACCTGCTTGGAAAGGTATTGAATTGTGTTTGGGGTTTTAATCTATGACTTGATGAAGCTCTTTTGCCGATCAATTACCTAGGTTTGACAAAAACTTTGATAAAGCGAGTATTCTAAGATGCTGACAACAGTTTGGCAGTCTAGTTTCCGGTTTGAACCGCACTGAATATAAAGGTGACTTCTGATTGGTCAATCAAGTTGAAAATAAGACTGACCTAATTTCGGGAACATAAAGCATATTGGATTGACCAATGAGAACTCACCTTCGTATTCAGTGTGGTTTTAACCGGAAATCAGACCACCAAACTGTTGTCAGCATCTCAGAAATGCTAAAAATACTCGCTTTATCGAAGTTTTTGTCAAACCAAGGCAATTGGTCAGCAAAAAAACTTCAACAAGTCATACGGGCGGAAGACCGTGCCGAAGGCACGGTCTGGAGACCGCCTATATGTTACACGTATACGAAACCAAAGAATATACCTACAAAACAAAGGATATTCCGAATTACTTCAAACCCCATAAGACTTTTTTCGGCCATGTCTGTTTTGCATTTTCTTCAATTTCATGTGGCCTCAAACGTTTTTTTATTTGGCTTTTTTTGGAAGCAATGGTGTGGAAAATCAAAGTTTAAAAAAATTTAATAGGAGAAATTTCATCCAAATATTTTCTAAAAAATCTAAATAAAAAAATAATTTTGTAAAATTTAGTCTGCATTGCGTTCTTTTCCGTTTCTTAGGTGAACTTAGCGTCTCTCATCGTAGAACCAGTCAATTCTACACATGTTTACATGATGCATACACCAAGAACTGTGACGTATTACACTATATTTATTTGTTGTTGTTGTTGCTTTTGTATATCACGTGACAAGTCAGGATTTACAAAAATATCAGGTCACCGCTTCAAATCTTAAATCGAATAAATTGATCACCCTGTTGAATGAATACCAACATCGATGATAGCAGGTTAGAAAACTTTTTGTACACTTTCATTTTCATATAACTTAGGCATAATTTATTGGGCCCTTTTCCCATAAAAAGCGACATAAATAAATCGAAGCTCTGGCAATGTCAGGACAGCCATTCTACCCAGGTCTAATGTAAACACTATGCGCCGTACGATCACTGTCTTACACCGAATATCGATTTTATGTAACCGCGTTTAGATTTCTATGTGTCGAGATTGTATTAGTAAACTCCAACTATCAATCTTAGAGCATAAACAAATGGATTTGATATCGAAAATGTAACGCTCGAATTCGGAGAACAAGTTTGTTCTTTCCGATTACGACTATATTCAAGCGTCACATTTTCAACATGATTATCTATCGAATCCAGATAGTCTATTTTTGCAAGTTATTTCACAGACTTACAACAATGATGACTGACCACCGTCAACAATAAATCAAACACCGAGAGATGTGTAAATGTTAAACCAGTGTTATTATGTCAACAAGGTAAATGATAGCCTAGTTCAGCTGTCTCATATCATACATAAAAGCGATGGAATATGTCGTTTCTTGTTGACTTTGATTGTATTTGGCATTAGATTCTTTCCAATATGAAATGACCATACAATGGTACAGGATGTAAATATCTACATGCACGAATTTGAGACTGTTTTATGTTCACTGTAAACATGTGTTTATTTTTAGAGTGTTTGCAGATAACACCATGGTTTGCTTTGAAATACCACAAAACCCAATGATGAACACAGGAATTTCTCAGCAAGTGGGTAGTTTTAAATACAGTTCTATTCTTGATTCCAATAATGTTTTAATGAGTATGTTACATGTGTGTTACATCTGCATGTTTTTTAATATGCAAATTAAATGGCTGTGGATTGTAACAAAGGAAGAGACTTGCACTATTCATATTCACAAACCATTAGGGAATGGAGTAGTGATTGCCTTTTTGAGAGGTCTCTGCTTTGTTATTTTTGTTGAAGTTGTGTTATGTTTTACAGGTCTCCTCCTGTCATAGCCATTTCGTAACAATGTTTCACATGTAGGCAGCATAGACATTGCTATAAATCAGCCAATCCATGTAATGGGATAAATCAGCCATGTAATGGGTCCAAGTTAAAATTTAAAAGGAAAAAGATATTTAAATGTTCATCTTCTTAAAACAGAGATTGTTGTTACAAGAACTGGGATTTGCTCATCAGGACATTTCTTACAGGTCATTTCCCCCTTGAATTGGGAAGAGGCCCAAGCCTGTTGAATTTGAAAAAAAATCATAGCTGAAATTACTGAATTGAGAAGCTCAAAAAGCTGGTATGACTTTGAATTTTTAAGAAGACTGCATGATTTTACAGGAAATTTCCTTTTATTGCCTTCTATTGGCTCTATTGTCATTTTCTCACAGTGGTTTCTATATTGATTTATGAAGCAGATTTGATAAAATGATGTAGTACTGATATATCTCAATTAATGCCTGGGTTAACATCTTGCCAAATTGTTACCACTGGATATTGTGAAGGAAGTGTTTTAGTATGGACATTTTCCTTTTTTTTGTAGCTAATTGGTTTTAAATATATTTTACTAATAATGCTATTGAAAGCATGACACTAGTTTTGAAAAAGGAGTATCATTTTATCAAATTTAGGTACTTGTAATTGGTCCAATATTGAAACAACAGCAAATATCTGTTACCAATACCTATTAGAAACAATTGTGACTACCCATAAATACATTTGTATAAATGCTATTAGTTATTTGTTTTTGTGTCGTAAGAAGAAAGGATGACTGTCAGTGTATGCGTCTTAATCCGACTAATATGGAAATTGAAAAAGGTATATTGAATTTGTTAAAAATTATACAATGCCAGAATTAAGTCTGATAGCTCAACTGGTTAGAGCATCTTAGTTTTTCTGAGGAGGTTCTGGGTTCGAATCCCAGTTGGACTCTCTGGCTTGTATATACTTTAGATACTTTAACTATTGGATGTAAGACATATTTAAAACTTTAAATGATAAGAATGGTTGATAAAGTTATAATAAACAATGATAAGTATGTAAACTGATTATTGATATGATTAATTATTGTCAATTGTTTATCTATAGAATTGACTTAAGTTTATTTCATCTTTTTATTGAAGGACTTTTGGTGCTGTTTAAATTTTAAAAAAGATGTTAACGGTCTATCAACAAATCCTTTTCAGCAGTTATTTTAAAGAATTTGTGGACTTCTTTCATAATAGTTAATGTGAAATAAAATTAAATCAAATGTTGCCAAAGGTTATAATTTCGAATGGCTCAGAGGAAAACATATACATGTACTTACGACAAAATTTGATGCAGTGTAAATTTTACATATTGACAAGGTGCCAATGCTAGACCTATAGTAACTGTTCACATTTGTGAAGCACTTACTGAAGTCTTGCCTTGGATCCTGAATTTGCATGCAGAGATAATCTAGGGATTCAAATTCTATAGTTTGGTGGTTTTGATATGGCTAGAACAGTGTCTTCTATTTCTCATTTCATTACTGATATGGGTAGGAGAGCTAAAACATGCGAGTATCTCCAACCATACATACATGATATTTAGTCTTGGATGCTATTGTTTCACAATGGTTTAACAACATTTTCAACAGAATGTATCAGTTGTATCAATGAACATATCCCTGCTCCTATTATTACCTCATCAGTCCCTGCCAATTTATCTTCCAAGACACTAATCATGAAACCCATTACTCTGTGTTTTGGTCAAAATAATTTGATGTTAAGCAGCTTTTTTAAATGGGAAAGTTTTGGGAAGGACCTGTGTCACAGCTAAAATATGGATATAAAGTATCCATCGATAGCATCTAACCATGCATAGATGGTAGTGAGTCTTAGATGCTATTGTTGGATGATGGTTAAACAACAATTTCAACAGAGAGTTTCATATGTACATAGGCGTAGGAGCGTTTTCAATATTGGGGGGGCCAACTTCAGATGAGGACTGGTAAATGTACTGGTAAGAATAAATGTTCCAAAACTTTTGTCATGACTTTTCATGCATCTACAAACTCAATACCATTTATGAATTAAAAGAAAGCGTATGAAAATGTGTATCTTAATACAAAAAAAAAGTGAAAAAAAGAAAAATGGATAGGCCAGGTGTCGAACTCACGCGGCAATTAAAAGTGCTGCATCTAAAAACTGCTATCAGACTGTCACAACCCGGGTACAACTTACATAGTTACCACTGAATTATTAAATTTTAAGCTTTAGCTAACAATTGAATACAATATATTGGGTCTTACTACTTAAAGGACACGTTTTACATCACTGTTTTTGTCAATTGAAACTACTCGGTTATTTTCGTGAGCTGAGTTTTCATTGAATAAAGATTGCCATTTGCGATGATGGTGTCAAAAATGTTTTGGTTATTGTTCGTAACTATAAAGGCAAATTTGTATTAGATAAAGCACAAAAAATACACACATTTATATTGATTCTGCTTTAAATTTCGTTTCTTTATTTTTTTCTTTTCTAATATCTTCATTTTCCATTGTGAACATTGGGGGGCCAAAGTATACTCTGCCCCCCCCCCCCTGGCCCCCCCGGCTCCTACGCCTATGATGTATCAATGAACATATCCCTACTCCCATTGTTTCCTCACCAGTCCCCGCTAATACTTCAAGTCTTTGATTGCTAAACAGTGTTGCTCTGTTGTTAGAAATCAATTAACCATTGTCAAATGACTTTTGAAAGAATATCACCAAAGCTGAGGTATCAAATGCAAAATCGATATATCAAGCTTGATTCCAACTAGACTTCTGTGACGTTCTGTCCAATGCACGGTTCATACATTTGAAAAACAAATCTTCCGCCCGATTTAGGCTTTGCCTATTTTCATATTAGATTAAAAACCCACACACAATTCCATACCTTTCCAAGCAGGTTCAACACAGGGAAATGGGAGAAAATCCAATTTTAAACTTTGGAATCCTGAGGAAGTGTCCTCCCTTCTCCATTTATACATAGCCGTAATTCCTTAACTTCGGACCCCTGTGATAATTACCAAAGAAGAGGTATGAACGTTTCTTGGAGGTTTTCATAACATTTGCAATTATGACTTTTAAGTGTTTGTGTGCAAAAAACTATTTCTTAACATTTCTTTCATCAAAAGCAGTAACGAATATCAAAGAAAAACAATGACCGAATAAAGGGTAGTAAAATTGGATTTCAAGGGAGACAACTTAAAAAAAATGATACATTTTACAAAAATTACAAACAAATCAAACAGTTACATGTGCCTAAGGTAGGCTTCGCTGATATTTGTGAAACTTAATGATAAATAAAATCAAATCCATCAACGTGGAAGGAAACAAAAACATAACGTTTTTTCGTCGATTCCCGGCGAAGGATTTTATTCAAAATGGCGGACAAAACATTCACGATATGGAACACAAATTCCTCTTCACCATTTGATAGAGGAATCGATTATGACACACTTCTAAACATCCGCCAAACACCTACCATGCCATTTGCAGAAGCGAACGGACCAAAGTCCACCTCCGTTTTAAGATTCGCAGAAATAGCAGGAGAAAATCCGAGAGACACCATTTTCAGTTATTTTTTTTTCGAGTCGCGTTCGTTTATGATGTTTTCGACGAATTTGGTACGTAAAATGGACTTGCTGTTAACCGAACAAATATTAGAAGGAGGAGAGAGGTTTGGAGAAAGAGACAGGGGGAAAGAAATTGCTCATGAATATTTACAAATAAGGATTCGGTTTTTGACATGTTCTTGCTTCCAAATACTTTTAACAAACATGCTTATCAGGGTATTTTTAAGGTAGAATTCCCATGATCCACAATTTTGCAACATTTTCTTGTTGGATTATTTCGTTCGTTCTCGGTATACATCGGTATCAAACCAAGCGGTATTAAACGGAATAGTTCCGGCCGACAGATGTAATCGAGAACCGGAGTAATCCGACGAAAGAACATGTTCTAAAATGGCGGATTATGGGTATTCTACCTTAAGTCTATATAACATAACGTTACCGTCATTCGCTTATCGCCGATTGCACATGTTAACAGCGTGACGCTGTAATATTTTTAGAACATCTGCGAGTGCTGGTACCAGGAAAATGCAACCTTGACAACTTGAATTATATATTCATAATCGTTTTACCCATTCCCCCTTTTAGGAATTTGCAAACTATCCAAATTAAAGAGAACTGCAGACGACCAGCAGACGAGTGAAACGTGACATTGACCAATGAAAAGATTTCGAGATGGAGAAATGCCTCTCTTTTAACCCTTTACCAAACACCAAATTTTCGACTGTCCCAAATTGAAAGAGTTTTCAGGAGACATTTCAAAACGAGATGAAATGAAAAATATCTTCTGATAGGGTAGAAAACATTGTGAGAAAAGGAGAAATTGCTCATTTTCCCACAATGTTTTCCAGGGTCATCTGCAACAAACTGGTCAAATGGCGTTATTGTTTGGTAATGGGTAAACTGCTTATAAAGGCTTGTCAGGTTGAGATTAACCATCGCAAAAGACTTGAACCCACACGGAAAGGGGCCATAAGATTTCGAGTTCGGTAATCTAACCACAGGGTCACGGCGGCCCCGACAGGTCATAACATGAGGGTTAATTGAGTAACAAGCCCCACACGACATTTTCAACTATAAACCAAGAAAAGTAGCACTATCTCACCGTTTTGAAACTATTATACAAGCAGCCCTTGATATCGTATTTGATAGAAACCACTGTTTCAAAATGAAAACCTTCTCACCGTTTCGAAACCATTATACAATCAGCACTTGATATCATATTTGATAGAAACCACTGTTTCAAAATGAAAACCTTCTCACCGTTTCGAAACCATTATACAAGCAGCACTTGATATCATATTTGATAGAAACCGCTTTGTCAAAATGAAAACTATCTCACCGTTTCGAAACTATTATACAACGAACACTTTAAATGAGAGAGCAACAAGAAAAGTAGCACTTGGTTTCATATTTGATAGAAACCACTGTTTCAAAATGAAAACCTTCCCACCGTTTCGAAACCATTATACAAGCAGCACTTGGAATCATATTTGATAGAAACCACTTTGTCAAAATGAAAACTATCTCACCGTTTCGAAAATATTATACAATCAGCACTTGATATCATATTTGATAGAAACCACTTTGTCAAAATGAAAACCTTCTCACCGTTTCGAAACCATTATACAAGCAGCACTTGGAATCATATTTGATAGAAACCACTTTGTCAAAATGAAAACTATCTCATCGTTTCGAAACTATTATACAACGAACACTTTAAATTGAGAGAGCAACAAGAAAAGTAGCACTTGATATCATATTTGATAGAAACCACTTTGTCAAAATGAAAACTATCTCATCGTTTCGAAACTATTGTACAACGAACACTTTAAATTGAGAGAGCAACAAGAAAAGTAGCACTTGGTTTCATATTTGATAGAAACCACTGTTTCAAAATAAAAACCTTCTCACCGTTTCGAAACCATTATACAAGCAGCACTTGGAATCATATTTGATAGAAACCACTTTGTCAAAATGAAAACTATCTCACCGTTTCGAAACCATTATACAACGAACACTTTAAATTGGGAGAGTAACAAGAAAAGTAGCACTTGGTTTCATATTTGATAGAAACCACTGTTTCAAAATGAAAACCTTCTCACCGTTTCGAAACCATTATACAAGCAGCACTTGGAATCATATTTGATAGAAACCACTGTTTCAAAATGAAAACATTCTCACCGTTTCGAAACTATTATACAACGAACACTATAAATTGAAAGAGCAGTTTTTCCAAAAGAAATGAAGTATCTAAAAACGGGAAATAAATAACTTTTTGATCCAACGAACCGAAATCGCACCATGTTCATTAGCCAATAAAATCAGCATGGTGGATAGAATATCGGTACCTGTATTGTTTCAAACAGCGTTCTATCGATACGGTATCGATCAGAAATTCTGACTTCTGCCAAGTACCTTGTTTTAGCGATATGATTATATGCTGTAATCTTGATTTTCAAAGTTTTTTTAGTTTCAAGTTACAACACCATACCATTCATTCACAAGCCAGGGAATAATGTTTAAAATAAGCGCCAGTTGCGCAAATGATGCAAACGTTGCAAAAATGATTGAATATGATTCCTGGTCTCTTTTGCCTAAGAACGCACACACAACTCATTTAGTGGTGGTTGTGCTGATCATAACAGCAAACGTACAGCCAGTCTTGTTTTAAGCGATCGTAATAAAAGTGTACAGATTCGAGGTGTCAAATAAAACTAATGCCTTAACTTTTTACCACATGCAGACGATTTCTGTTAATTTGAAGCAGACGACTTTAGAAAAGCTTTGTAAACAGGTGAAAGACCTTTTAGTTCTGCTGTTGTGGTATGTGCATATATTGACAAAGCATTGTGGCAAAAGGAGATCAGTATTGCATGTGACAAGCAATTTCTCCGTTTGCCTCAATACTTTTTGAAAGTCGTTTGCTGCAAGACGCAAAACTGTGGTGATAATTTGTTAGTTCGGATACCAGTCTTTCAGAAGGCTCCAGTCCTGTATTTAGTAAGTCGTAAATTCAACACCATTCTTAGACAGTTGTGGAGAACAGTGATCCAGGGGTAGAGCGTCGGCTTGGAATACGACGGTCGTGGGTTCGAACCCTGTGAGTAGCGGGATATGTCTCTCGAACTTTCATTAAACCACATTTGGGGCGCTTACTGGTTATGTATTCAGGAAACAGAATCTAAAGTGATTAATCTAAGTTTTAAGAACTTGTTTCAAAATCGATGTAAAATAAATAAGTTTAAACTAAACTTAACTAAAAATTCTATGACAACACCTGATTGGAGAGAACTAGACCATGTTCCCATGGGATGGCATCTTAGCCATGAATTGACTTGTATGAGATTGCACCGCAGGCAATAAAGAAGCAGCAAAAGTTAAGGGTTATTGAATCATGAAATGTATAATAATCTTAAACACTATCAAATTCAAATATGCCATATCCCAAATGGTATTGCAAAATTCCAAACAAACCAAATCCACGGTTTTATGAAAAGCAAGGGGGCCTTTATTGGAGACGACCGTTGACACCTTTTCACATTCTAATTTAGAGCTGCCACCTATGGTAGAATACCAATAACCCGCCATTTTTAAACTTAATCTTTCGTTGAATCACTTCGGTCCTTCTCGGTAAACATCGATTGTGACCGGAACTATTGGGTATAAAGCAAGTAGTTTCAGCCCTAATGGATGTATACCGAGAATGACCGAGGTAATTCGATGAAAGAATTACTTTCAAAATGGCGGATTATTGGTATTCTATCTTAAAACAAGACTGATCGTAATGCCGTGAAAGGGGGGGGGGTCTTCTGGAATTTGTATCAAACTTTTGACGATACAATAGGTTATAAATTGGGTAGATATTGTACAAAAATAATTGTTGCCTGAATGATCATGTACTTGTATTTTATTATTTTTTATTGTCAAGTCGAAACTGGTTCACAATTCCAGTATAATGCACTGTGTACACGCCTAATGGTAAATTTGTCTGGATGCTGCAATGCTTGAACTTACGTAGAGTCAGCCATTACCAAACAGTAGCGACATTTAACCACTTTCTTACAGACGACTATGAAAAACATTGTGGGAAAATGAGAAATTGCTCGTGACGAGCAATTTTTCCTTTTCCCACAATGTTTTCTTCCCTATCAGAAGATTGTTATCCAATTACATCACATTTTGAAATGTCGTCTGCAAACTCTTTCAATTTGTGACAGTCGAAAATTTGGTGATTGGGAAAGAATGAACTACAAAGAATGAATGTTTATCTGTTTTGAAATGCTTATTAATAGACCCTAGGGTGAGGAGTTCAAAAGATTCATATCTAGCCTTGCATGTTTAACGTTCACCCTTTTTATGTTAGACGGTATGTATGAATCTTTGGAGACCGTTTCGGAATTTGTCAAAACCAATCGCGAAAAAAATAATATAAATAGGCATTCCCTCGCCATGAGAATCATCCCATATTTTCTGTCAAAGCTTTCGTTAATAAACTTTTCGATGAAAACTGATGTGATATAAAAATAATTTAAGGAGCATGTTTATTTATATATATATATCTTACGTGGAACCGACTGGCACCGGATGATAACTCTCGAAATGCCGACGATAACGGGGCGATAAACACCGGTAAAATACATTGATAATTCCCGCCATTTCACAGCGGCCGTTCTCTAACTGAAGTGTAATCTTTTCGTAAACTTTATAATCTTTTTTCTGATCGAAGATGTAATACTTATCCAAGATTCTATAAAAAGAGCGATTACGAACTTTTATGAAGGAACTTGGTGTGGTCCATTTCGCTTGATATTATTCGTTGGATTGTTATCTAAATACTCCATTTTAAAAACTCAATCCCCTATCTAAGTTGAACGCCCGTGTAATGTTTTCGTTGCATTTCGGACATTTGATTACTAACGAAGCTTGTAGAGGGGTTCGAAGTATAATCGGAATATCCTCTGCAAACATCCTGAGCGAGTTTACGTCCGAGACTCTGTGGGACCACTAGTAGGCGGATGATCACGTGATCAATGTTTACGATATAAAACAGATTGCAAATGGCGGCGCTCATGAATGAGAAGGTATTAATGCATGTTTTCAGCGTATAACCTTTTGTTTTCCACTATTTTACATACGACATGTTCATCTTATTCGGACACTTTTCGTAAAAATTGGTCACGTGGTCACCCCACCTGACTATACGGGTTGGCTACTCGCTTAATATTACTTCATTTATGTCTTACCCAACACGATGTTACCAATCAAAATCGATTTGATAGGCTTTTACTCCTTAAGCCAATCAACCAGTACCCCTTGGTGATGTTCGCACACCACAGTTCAATCGTTACTACTCGGGTATTTCCGTGAGCTGTCAAATATACATTCATTTCATTGGATAAACCCAATGAGTTCAGATTGGCCACAGTTCTGAACAAGCATGCCGAAATTTGCCGAAGACCTTCACTTTGAAAAAAAAAATCCCAGACTTTCGTATTGCGATGCAGGGAAGTCTTTCAAAAAAAAAAGTGAAGAAAATCAGGTTCATCGAATTTTATTTTCTTGTAGTCGTCCATGTAAGTGCGATAACATAGGCTACCAATACACATTCGTAAAATGGCCTGGGTTTCATTCCCTTATTAATAAGTCATGGTGGAAAAATCTCAGAAGGCATGTAATTACAGATTCAGATCAGATTATCTGGTAGCTTTACCATAAAACGGTATTATCTAAAATCAAATAGTTTTTGTTTCCAACTCTTTGTAACAAGACATCTTCAGTTCTCTATAAAGATTATTCCTACTTGTTATTCATTATGTTTTATATATCTTTATCTATCTTTATGGGAAAAACTCTTGAATTGATGCCCGCCACAAAACTAATAACACGATATTCGTAACGCGATCAAGTTAATAGACGCATGCAAAGATCGGGAGTTATTTCCTTGTTTTACTGAACATACATCATTATTTAAAAATTCATGACAAAAGAGAGGGAAAGTAAAAAGAAAAAAGGAAGTCGTTCCTTTTTTTAAGGTTTCGTGATTGAAAAAAGTATTAACAATCCATTCAAAATGCACCATCCCCTACGTTTAGTGATTCTGTTATTCCCATTCTTCAAATCGGTTAAAACAGACGACTAAGTTACCGTTGTTGGTCACGGTAGAAATTGAATGCACACATTTCCTGGTCTCTTTGTAGAATACTTCACTTTATTCCATAAATACAAGTACATGAATGACACAGGATGCGTTTTAAAAGTTTGCTAAACCCTTATAGTGCTGGAACCGACTTCATGCTTATGCCAACAGGTTAGATTCAAGGTAAATTCGCGCCTGGCCTGTGATCAAACCTGTTTGCTACTCTGAGTATCTTTCTTCATCAAAGTTAATCAGACATTTAATGTTTTCGAAAGAAAACGACACAAAATATATTTTTGGAAAATTACCCAGCATTATAGTGGTTAAAGGGAAGAGTTGGTGGGTAATGTTTTAATTAGTATTGATCGATAAATTTGTTTTTCACGGATCCTTTCGTAACTTTGTTGGTAAGTTTACTGTCGTCTGCTTCACTGACCGATATGTCACATGGTATTCTAACAATTTACTTCATAGTACCTCTTTCTACATATCTACTACAGAAGCCTTTAGAAATGACGATGACTAAAGGACCAGTTGCTCACAATGAGAAATGAATCGTTCGGTTTCAATGGTATATCGTCAATATCTTAAAGAAAACGGAATTTCTTTCGTTGTTTATTACTGTCGGCTGATATTGGTTTCCATTTGGACACATTGAAAAGTCTCATATGATACATCAAGGTACACGAGCTTTTCAACGAACCGCACTCTCAAAGCCACTCTGACAAAAGAATAATTTGAATTATGAAATGCAAATTCTTCTTTTCGTCATGTGACGATCTTTTTTTATGAAATGGTTATGACCAAAGAACAAATTTTTCAACATGTTTTCAATAAAGTCAACATTTGTTATTAGCAATTTCTTCCAAATGTCACTCAACTTTTTATGTAGTTTTGTTAAATGAAATCGTTACGTAAAAGTTATAAATCATAACTACTCGAGCAATTCCGTAACCTTGGTACCTTCATTGGAAACAAACACACGATGATTTCAGATTAACACTTATAGTGCTGGAACCGACTTCATGCTTATGCAAACAGGTAAGATCAAAAGGCCAACCGCTAAGTAAATTGGCGGCTGGTCTGTGATCTAACCTGTTTGCTACCCCGAGTATCTTTCCTCAGTAAAACTGAGCTTAGTTTTATGTTTTAGAAAGCAGACGACACCCAACTATTTTTTTCAGAAAATTACTCAGCATTCTTAGGGTTAAGATTTTATATGGGGAATACGTTAAATGGGTGGCTCTTTGTGCGCCTCGGTGTAGAAAACAGATTTGTAAAGTTTCCGCGTGATCAGCAGATTATTTACACATCTCGTTAACTTGGCACTGCGAAGCCAAACCAACCGAAACCTCGTTTTCTCCACTCACTCACGACCCACCTCTCTACGGCTGCACACCTCTGCTATCTCGTAGTTCTTAGGAGTACTTGGCAAGGGACTGGATCGAGCAGGACTTCGTCTTTCGCGAAAAGTTCTTGGCAAGGGATTCATCGAGCGGGACTTCGAAGAACTTTCGAGACATGGCTGGAAAACCGACTTTCGACAAGGGGTACCTCGGCCCGCAGCCCAAGTTTGCGGAATTCGGACTTACGACCGTGAATTACAATGAGCCTGAGATCGAGCTGGACACGAACCAGGTAATTTAGTTCTTCATATCTCGAACCTCTGATTGTAGAATTCTTCTGTAAGTCGAAGTAAATAATTACGGGGTCCCGAATATGTGTCCTGTGTTTCTATGAATTTCATTTCCAGGCATTTTAACGTCGAACTCTCTCTCTATGTCGAACATTCTTATTATGAGGTCCCTCGAACTTCAAGGTTCTTTTTCTGACTGACATGAGACTGATGGTGTACCTACATTGGACAAGTTTTCTTATTTCTTTTTCGCATTTGTTAATAGATCGCAAAAAGGGTATTTACTTATAACACGAGAAGACTTAAAGATACATAAACAATCTCTTTACAAAATTATTTACCTTTTTTAAGATCGAAATTTTAAGATTTAAGAATTTTAAATAATTCAAGATGGAAATTTAACTTTTATCTAATGAATGTCTGTCATCGCTATACAGTAAGCCTCCTTTATAACTAATCTTTAAATGTCATCGACACTCCACGGGTATTGTTAACATGTTGTTGTATTTGTATGTAACCTGTTTGACGGGTCGCAGGCCTTCATATGCAATAAAACATTGAACTGTATTGAGAATGAACTTTACTTTCCGTAAGGGCAGGTCGAGCCTAGTAAAACCATCTTGGTAGCGTTTAACTTAACATTTTATGCAAAGAACTTGCATAAGTTTAAACAGCATTCCCTCAAATTTTAATACTGAGCTAATCAAAATTGCAAAGTAACACATCATTCGAACCGTCTCCCCGAGACGCTTCCGATGATGTGTCACATTGCATTATTGTATTTTCAAAAGATACTGTCCCTGTCTATTAATATTGACTTACACAAGTATTTTCATTAAACTGTTTGATAAAACAGTACTGGAAACTATCTGTCACGAAATTCCAAATCTAGCCCTACCAAGATATGAACCAACGAAGAGAGGAACATGCGATCTAAAGTTTTCTCTCTCAAAACATTGGGCTACCTCTCAGTCATGAAAGTCAAACTTTTCTACCACTTCCAAAGTTTAAATCCACACAGAGAGGGGCTATGCGAAGACAAGCTCTATACTCCTAACCCTTGTAGTGCTGGAACCGATTTCATGCTTATGCAACTAAGTTAGATCCAGTTCAGACGTCAAGAAAATTGGTGACTGGCCTGTGATCTAACCTGTTTGCTACTATGCGTATCTTTCATCAACAAAAATTAAGCTAATATTTAAGATTTTGGAAAGGTTTTTGGAAAGCAGACGACACTCAAATCTATTTTGAAAAAAAAAGAAAATACCCAGCATTATAAGGTTTAATAGTTAATACTAGGCCACAGAGTTCTCGTTTCAGGATAGGTGAATACTTACGCGATTACATCGACAATCTATCGCAATTACGATAAATGCAATTAGATAATTCAGTCTTGATTCTAAGCAACCTGATTTTTGTTTGTGTTTGGAAAACAGACATGGCTGGAAACAGGAGTCAAGATGGGAGGCGTTTTAGTCATGCGAGTACAGTTCTTTTAGAAACCACATAATGATGTCCTCCTCCTCCTCCTCCTCCTCCTCCTCCTCCTCCTCCTCCTCCTCCCTCCTCCTCCTCCTCCTCCTCCTCCTCCTCCTCCTCCTCTCTCTCCTCCTCCTCCTCCTCCTCCTCCTCCTCCTCCTCCTCCCTCTCCTCCACCTCCTCCTCCACCTCCTCCTCTCCCTCCTCCTCCTCCTCCTCCTCCTCCTCCTCCTCCTCCCCCTCCTCCTCCCCTCCTCTTCCTCCTCCCCCTTCTCCTCCAAAATCGATATAAACTAAATAAGTTAAGTTAATTCCCGCTTTTATCGCAATACATCGACTTCTTAAAAGGCTTGGAAGAAAGTTTTCGAAAGGGTTAGGCCTGTCTGTATAATACTGGTAGCGTTAAATCATGCACAATACGGGAAATTCAAGGGTCTTCATTCGACCGACATGAAACTGTTGCTATCAAATGTTTTCTTTTTAAATGCTGAGGCATTCGTCGACTAAAAGTTAAAGTACAGAACTTTATTTCACATGGTCTTTTCGCGTAGATTCAAATTCTGTCATCGGTACCGGCCTTAGAATTTTCGTTAGGTGTTGTCCCAATTAATCACATACAAATTGTTATACGCAGATTAACTAACCTTTATGGGCTGTCGAGAAAGGGATCTTCCCTCATCATTATGAACCAGGCCCTGTAATTTAACTGGTATACTGTTGATGTGATGAAAAACCATAACAACAAAACTTTTATCATCCTGAATTGATGGAGGGCTGAAAATTCTTGAAATCGAAACCGGAATGAATCACAACACGAAATTGTAATAGAGACTCTAAAACGCCTGTAAAGCAAGTTTTGTTATTCAAAAGTAGAGAACAACAACAAATAATATTGATAACGATATAGTACTGTATAGGGTTTGATAAGTTCAATCTCAAAGTTGTTGAAACGGTGATTAAAGGCACATAAAAGGAGATAAGTAGAAATAAATTACTAAAACAATATATGGAGTTATTTTATTATTTTCATAAAAGTCATGACAATTAATTTACGAATGCATTGAGACCCTATTAAATAGACTCCTTTAACATAAGTTATTTTGTGCTTGAAATATAGCAGTCTCCAATTTAATCATGTTTATCAACAACCTGTTTGTTTACATATTCAAAATAACGAATTCTGATTGGTCGGTTCAAACGTTTGTGTATCAACTGTCAAGGTCAGGGGTGAAAAATCACACAAATAAACTGGTTAATCTGGGTTAATTCTTGTTGGCTTTCACATTTAAGTTGTGCTGATGGTTTCTTTTTTGGTGATAACTATTTTAATCTGACCAAAAGTTTACAAATTAATGTAGTTTTATATAGCATTAATCTCCTTTTATGTGCCTTTAACCTTAGATTACATTAAAATACAAACTCAATGCGATAATTGTAGTTAAACCTACCGGCGTGACTCAGTTTCCACAGCGGGCGTTTTCCCCTGCGGAAGGGGCTTATCATGATCATCACGAACTAGACCTAAGCCCTTTCAAGCCTCGCTCAGTCCGATAACCGAGTCCGATTAATCTCTCAGTACATTGCCATGCGTTATCTGACAAATTCCGGGGAGAGATTTGAGAGGAAAGGTTCTGCGATTTGTCAGTGCTGATTTGATTAATTTATTTTAAAACCCTTTCCAGCTTAGCAACTGCATGTGCTGTTAACTTTACACGTAAATGTATTGAGTCACTTGAATGAATAGGGTATGAGCGATCGATTGTACCTACAGTAGAAGAAAAGATGCATTTCAGAAGAATAAATGAGCCCATGATGAGCAAGTTCTTCTTTTGTTATGTTGGTTTTGTTTACTTCTGAGAATGGCACAATACATTTCAAATCGAGACAAATTGAAACATGAAATGACGTTTTAATGGTGTTTTTAGTCAAAGTGGAACATGAAATGACGCTTTAATAGTGTTTTCAGTCAAATTGAAACATGAAATAACGCTTTAATAGTGTTTTCAGTCAAATTGAAACATGAAATAACGCTTTAATAGCGTTTCCAGTCAAATTGAAACATGAAATAACGCTTTAATAGTGTTTTCAGTCAAATTGAAACATAAAATGACAATGTAAGTACATTTACAATCACTGACTGCTGTTGCATTACGACCAAAACTCATCGAACCGATCAAACCATGGACCGTCAGCGATATTGGCGCTGGGATGAGGGAATTTAATAGGTTTAAGTTAACTTTTAACACAGCGTAAATATTGCATTTGAAATTAACCAGGAGGTGTATTTATGTAAAAGTAACCGAAAACCCGCAGATGGAAGCAAAACCATACCCGAAGACTTTTGATCATATAAGTCATATATGCAAGCTGTATCGCATTTTGTTTTTTAAGCAAGGTGTGCGAAAACATATTTGTGAATTGACGAATGCTTAAGTCTATCTTTGATAACAACAATTTTTAGAGAAGCACGACTTGTTATGATATTCTGATTTGCTCTTGGGTTTAGGTTGATAAATCGTGGCAAAAATAGCGTATATTTGTGTACTTTACTTTACAAAGCAGTTTGAGATATTCAAATTTAACGCTGAGGAGATCATCCTTTGTATAACGATTTCCTGACATATTTTGGAACAAACCGCTCTTGTCTACCTTCAGCTCGAGGTCAAGGTGAACATCTCAAGGCCGGTGAAGGTCACGGCCAACCTCACCAACTGTGCAAAGAACGAGGAGGCCCCACAGCACGTGTTCGTCCAGACGAGGGGTGACGTCATCTCCTTCTACGCGTCACTTCCGGAAACCGGCTATTACAAGTTCCAGCTGTTCGCCCTCCCCCTACCGGACGACAGTTCCACGCTCGTCGGCGTCTACAACTACCTCATCCACTGCAGAAAGGTGACCAGCGCCGCTGTCGTGTACCCGAAACAGTTCGCCCAATGGAAGCAGGGCTGCAACATCAAGGAACCCGTCAGTCTCCACCAGGCCGGAAGTCTGGTCGACGTCCATTTTGAAGTTTTTGTTCCGAGCGCCAGGGCCGTGGCGGTCGTGGCGGAAGGGAGCTGGTCGCCATTGGCGAAGATCGGCGATGCATTGTGGGAAGGGCGAGTTGATCTTGAGAAGTACCGCGGCAAGAACACCAAGGTCACGCTGAACGCCAACTACGGCGAGGACAACAAGTACTCCGTGCTGCTGGACTACACCGTCTAGGCTCAATCGTTTGGTTGTGACCTTGCTGGGATTCGAACTAGCTTTGATGACTTTCAATATCGGGAAAAGGAATGGATAAACTAGTTTTGCAATCGAATATTTCCGAAAATACTCGTATAGAAGCGGTCGAATATTCGAATAGTGATTTCACAACACGTTCCTATCAATAATAAACTCATTATCTTTATAGGAGAATTTGGAATGACAGAACGTTAGTGAATTGATAAAACGGTTTTTGCTGAAAATGACTTATTTTACGTCACGTTAGAGGGACAAATCGCTGCTCTCGGGGCTTTCATTTCGATTAAATTCCTGTATTAATCAACACGCTTTGATCTATAATCTTTGTATAAGCATTTCAGATATCTTGTATACGCCATGTTGAGTCCAATTTCCCGACGGTCGATCGATTTACCTTTTGTTCAAATTTCTTTTGAACTTTGTAGTCAATATCATTATTTAACCGTTTAAAGGTGGAGTATTATCACGAATAATATATATATATATATATATATCATATATAAATTCAAGTCTTGTCTTTTTGTTTGTAAATGTTTTCATCCATTCGATCCTCCCTTTCATGTACACAGCGCTAAACTCATTACGAAAAAATGACGACATTTAACCTTTTTGTTGTATACGACTCTGAAAACATTGTAGAAAAAGGAAAAACTGCTCGTAACGAGCATTCTTTCCTTTTCTCACAACGTTTTCTGTCTTATAAGAACATTACTTTCAATTTGGGACAGTCGAAAATTTTGCGTTTGGTAAATGGGCCAACCCATTGTCCCATACGTTTTCTTTCGTGATTGATCTGAATCCAAAGATACTTTTTGAAAAAAAAGAGTAAATAAACCCCCGCCCCCATCCCCCAGCGAAACAACAATGCTTTTTCTTAATACGCCATTTGCAAAGGTCGTTATGACACAATGATGTACTGCTCATTGCGTTTGCATTAGTTGCTGAGGTTTCTGAAGCGCTTGCATCAACATGCGATAAAGTGGAGTAAAGGGTGAACCTCGCAGACTAAGACCAGTTTAAACTTTAAGCGCCGGTAAGATTCCATACTTTTTCACCATTACCCGATATGTTATGGGAAGGATGACATATGAAAGGGTTTTCCCAATTATCGTTCGAGGCACATTGAACCCTAGCATCTAACGAGGGGGGAAGCTGAGTTCGAAGTACAAGTGTACAGTCGAAACCTCAAATTTTCAAAGTACCAAAAGCACTGATGATGGAGAAATTTGCGTGAGCGGTTACTTGATTGTTTATTGCCGTTTTGCATCGCGACGACAGTTTTTCAGTTACATAACGATGCCTAGTTTATAAGTAATGGGATACTCATTACCCATAAGAGGCAATCAAGACAGGTAAAACATTGGTATTACTTTAGTCGGTCTAAAGAAAGAACTGTCATTAAAATAGAAATTCTTCGTGCCAAGCAACTTCTCTGTTTGCTAAACTTGCTTCGATCTCTTAAAACATATGTACTGTTTTATTGCTGTTTGTATTTGATTTAAACCCGTGCATATCCGACGGTTTTAACACTGCTTTCAATTTTCACGTAGTATCGCATTAGAGGATTAATTTCTAATGCTTCCTGCGTAAAACAGACAATCTCCAAACTGTAATGCTGGGAATGATGGTCTAAACTCTGGACGCAAGGATTGACACAGTCGACATCAAAATTACTAACTTACCATTGTACGTAATGATGATACTTGCATCAACCATTTACATCATGAAATCTCCACCTTTACCATTCGCTAAAGAAGATCCTTAAAAACCATCGAGGCAAGAGGACGACCTGCTCATGATAAGAATTTTTTTTCTATTGTCATAACTTTTGTCTGCACTGCATGTCAATCGGAGCTTTTATTCATTGATGTTGCTTTCGCTTTGGAGCTCACAAAACATCCCATCTATCTGGGAGTTAAAAGGCCTCACAAGAATATGAAATTATATCAGATAGTCAATTAAGTATTATTCATGTCAAACTGTTGACTACTGTATATATGATTTGTCGATACCATAACGCCAAAGTTAGTGCTGTCATGTCCACCATGAGCAAATAAATGCTGTTTTCGTATCGAAATCTCCAATTATCATCAGCTACAAATACAATCAGAGTCACCTACTTAACCCTTTACCAAACGCCAAATTTTCAACTGTCCCAAATTGAAAGAGTTTGCAGACGTCACTTCAATATGATGAAATTTGAAAGTGATCTCCTGATAAAATAAAAACATTGTGGTAAAAAGAAAAATTGCTCGTAGCGAGTAATTTCTCCTTTTCCCACAGTGTTTTCCAGAGTCGTTTACAACAAAGTAGTAAAATGTCGTTATTGTTTAGTAATGGGTTAAAAGAAATTAAACATGCTACAGTTTGATAACATAGTACAGTTTGGTCGAATGTCGATTCACCTACTCCCTCATGTAAAGATGACTTTGCGACCAGTTTGACGTGCATAAATCACATTAAACATGTGAAGTATTAAGTTTTAAGTTACAAGTATGAACAGTGATACATTCTATAAAAAATGGCGAGACCCCATTAGGAAAAAAGTAGAAATAGCTAACCAGGAGAAATGCCTCCTTTTCTCACGAGAGTTTCTTTATCTTTTCTGTAACGTGTTCGATAAAACTAGGTCTTAGTGAAAAGGGTATCGTTATGTCAGTATCAATAAAGCAACCACGACTATGACGGATGTTTGATGGGCGCAGCGAATAGACGCTCTGATACAATTTAACTAGCAAAGATTCATTATTGAGATTTAAAGTGTGGAGCTTACGATTATTGGATTATTTCGGTTATAAGAGGTGCAACACATCTGTAATATCAGAAAAAATTGATGATCAACTGAAGTGATAGGGGAGAATATAAAATAGAGTAAATGATGTACATG
Source organism: Cerastoderma edule (assembly GCA_947846245.1). Taxonomy (NCBI): domain Eukaryota; kingdom Metazoa; phylum Mollusca; class Bivalvia; order Cardiida; family Cardiidae; genus Cerastoderma; species Cerastoderma edule. The sequence continues at coordinate 25,867,810 of OX401415.1, forward strand.
TACATGTAAATGGATTTGATTTTTTGTTTCAAACGAAGCTATACATTAAGAATAAGTAAGTAAATGTACTTGTAATCAGTGAAACTGTAAAAAAAAGAGAAACATGTATAGAGAATGATTAATTAAAAGTGATATGATTAAATTGTTAATAATAAAACAAACATGGCGAACACGGAACGTCAAGTTGATTCGCAGGCTGTGATCTCTGCTCCAAAAGATATAACACCAATTTTTCAAGATGTTGAAGAGCACCAGGAATATTCGACAGAAAGCGAAAGAGAGTTTTGTGAGACGATCAGTATGAACTCTGAAGCTAATGACACAACGGGTCATCCCGATATTGAGCTTCGCAAAAGACATGTCTCTGAAGGCGGTGGACAGCCATGTGAGACACTCTATGACGCTACTAGAGGCCCGACGGAAGAGACAACTGATGGCAAAGAGACAGACCAGCCCGAAGTCGATGAGAGGAAACAAACATCAATTCGTGTAAGTGTATAACTTCAGTAAACCTTTCATGATTATTCTCTGACGAATCGGGATTTTTCGGAATTGTCCGAATGCTCTGTGGCAATCCACGACGATTTATAAACATTCTGGCTAAGAAATCTTACTGTCAAATTCCTTATGGAAATAAATAAAAGATGTTCCCATGTTAATTGTATGCTAGTATTATAGCTTTTTTCTATGTACTATTTTTAAAAGTAATTATGCCATTATCGCCATTATGAAAACGGCTCATTTGGTAAAAAGTAAACTAAAAACAACTAAGGCAATTACCTGATTTGAAAAGTGACATAAGCACCGAGCAATAGCCCAAACTATAAAAAGGCGCGATTTCAACCAAGAGTGTGGAGCCAGGGGCGTAGATAAGGCATTTAGAAAGCGTGCATACGGTCAGTGGGTGGGGTCAGGGGGATACTCCCCCAAGACAATATTTCTTTTCATATGCTCCATCTGGTGCCAACTAAGAATGTATTGAACAAAATGATGCATGTAAACATAAACACCGAGGGTATATCATGAAATTGATATGGGACGCTCAATGTAGATCTAATCTTTTCTATGGACATTGTGCACGCAAGTGCGTGCTCTGCTAACAGGTAGCTATGCGCCTGGGAGTATCATTTTAAAAAAAACTTGTTTCTCTCAGAAAGCAAAGCTGTTACGACCGAGCCGGAAACTTGAGAAGTCGACGTTCATGTTTACGTCCGCTTTCATGGTGTATCTGTCTCACGCGGTTCTCGGTTTCCAATGGATGTTGCCTTACACGTACATTCTTCTAACTCCGTTCGTGATCGGCGTCCGTCTGTCCATGTACTGGTGAGTAAACTCCTTGTTAGAAGTACAAGGTCAGAGACCGCTGACTTTTGGGCCTTCTTTATTCTATATAAAACGGCCATTTTGGACCCTTCACAGTACCTTCCATGAAAAGATTCAGAGTTAATCGTTGTTGTTTCACTATTCTACAATCCGTACCCTATCATATATTCACGGACAAACGTGCCGAAGATATGCTACTTTTTTTGCTATCGGCAACCTCTTTTTACCACCCTAAAAAATCACATTAAAAAAACAGGGGTCAGCGAAAGGTGTTTTCCTTATCGCTTCGCCTACCGCGAAAGTAGTTCTGGAAAAAACAACAAATCAAAGGTTTCAAACATGGCCAACAAAAGATCAAAAACAGTTAGAAAGGCCCCCTCTTCTGTTCTAAAAGCCTTTAACTATAACACAAAGTAACATTCTAAATTTTCATGACTAACGTTTTACTATACAACGACCTGTGGAAGTAATTCCTCGGTGGTCTCTGACCAGAATACCCATAATCTGCCATTTTGAAACATATTCTTTGGTCGGATTACTTCGGTCGTTCTCGGCATCCACGACAGGGGCCTATCGGAACTATTCGGTTTAATACGGCTCATATGTTCTCACGCAACTCGACGCAAAAACTAGAGGAAAAGTTCAATATGTGAAATACTTAAAATTTGAGACAAAACAATAACGACACTTAAACAGTTTGTTGCAGACGACTATTGAAAACATTTTTGGAAAAGGAGGAATTGCTCTTATCGAGGAAATTCTCCTTTTCCCACAATGTTTTCTGCCCGCTCAGAAGATTATTTTAATACATTGGTCCCATTAGGTCATTGGTCTCATTTGGAACCAGTCGGTTTAATACGAATAGTTCCGGCATAGACCAATGTATACCGCGAACGGCCGAAGTAATCCGACGAAAAAATATGTTTCAAAACAACTTACTTTGGGTGCTCTACCTCATTGTCATTGGAGACATTCTAGAGTGATGTTACAGCGTTCACCGGAATCATAAGGAAAACCACGTTGATTTCTTTCACGGAGTTTTTATTTGCTTCGCAATCGGAGCTCTTCGGCAGATTCCGACAAGTCTTCCAACATCGCCGAGGATTTCCGATTTTTTGCTTCGAACAATGTGGGGAAATAGTCATTACAAGACCGAACGTCGTCCGAGACACACATTATCTTTTCATGCACCTCGACGCAAACACTATCAAGAGGAAATATTCAATGTGTACAATATTTCAAATTTGCAACAAAATTGACTTGAAAGATTTTAAGCAGATCACTTTAAAACAATTTATTTAGGTGTAAAAGATATATGAATATTGGATGATTTATAATGCAGGGTCGGAATTGACTGCCAGAAAAAGTTTCCCCTCGCGATCAAACAGTTATCACTTAACCACAATCTTTCAAATGTCGTCTCCTAGTTTGAAGCAGTTTGTACAAGAGAAAGGATTAACTTTTTGTCTTATCCAATTTGTGTATTTACAGGAAGAAACAATGGCAACATTTCATGCTCGACTTTTGTTATTACGCCAACATCTTGTGTATTGTTTTTCTTTGGTAAGTTTTTTTTATCTTTTTAAGAACAGCAAGTCCGTCGTATTTCAGCAAATTCCTATGATTTAACTGGCAATAGTGCTTTTCTAGCCAATTCTACCTATGTTTTCCCAAATAATTACGTTGTATTACCACAAATTTCGGTTTTAAGAAGTGTTAACCTAAATATAAAATAATTCTGATACAGTATAATATATAAACATATATCTGGTACTTCTGCTTGTCGAACTCTACTTCGGAGTTAAAACGGAGTTCCAAATTACTTGTTCTGAATTTTATATCTTGATATTCCAGACATACACGTCGAACACACCCCCACCCCCTACCCCCACTCATATCCCCCTCCCTGTCTCTGTCTCTCTATCCGTCGAACAATTTTACGAGGCCAATTGAGCTTCGAAATAAAGAGATTCTATTGTACTGTACTCAAATGTTTCAGCTCTCCAGATAGCCGCAAGCTGTTCGCCGTTATGTATTCACTGTCCACAGGACCGCTGGTGTGGGCCGTGCTGATATACCAGAAATCCCTCGTATTACACCGGATAGATAAAGTGACCTCCACCTACCTACACATGCTACCGGCCTTGCTATCGTTCGTGTAAGTACGCCGTCACTTATCCAGTCAGACCATATCTTATCATACCTTGTTTATTCATTAACCCATAACTAAACATTCAACGACATTATTTCAACCACTTTGTTGCAGACGACTCTGGAAAACATTGTGGAAAAAGGAGAAATTGATCTTAACGTGCAACTTCTCCTTTTCCCGCAATGTTTTCTGCTCTGTCAGAAGATTATTTTTCAATTTCGTCACATTTTGATTTGTCGTCTGCAAACTGTCTTCAATTTGGGACAGTCGAAAATTTGGTGTTTGGTAAACAGTTAGCATTTTTACGAGTTAGTAGTCGAAAAACATGATCTGTACGATAGTCCCTTTAAACTCAAGCTGTTTTTTCTTTCTCAACAGCATAAGATGGTACCCGAAAGAGGCATCCCGGTACTGGTTCCGGGATTTCGTATTGGACAGCGATGACCTTGACCTGACCTTGACCTTCGTATTGCCCTTCTCTGCGTTTCTAGGATACAGCGTGAGTTCTATAAATAGTTTGAGTTTTGTGATGATAACGTTAGCACAAGTGTGCAGCGACCGAATGGTATATTGTACATATTGTACAGTGTGCACCTGTAAAGACCCATGAAAGGAGATTAATGCTATATCAAACTACGTCATTTGGTAAACATTTGGTCAGAATTAAACATGTTTCACCCAAAACACCCTTCAGCACAACTCAAACGGGATAGCCAACGAGAAATAACCCAGATCAGCCAGTTTGATAATTTGCCTGATTCTTAACCTCTTACACACATTTTTGGACCGTCTAATCATATATATTTATCTAAGATACTATTCAAGTTCATCCGTTTTGACTGACGCCATGTGCGTTTTCCTTAAACTGTTTAGTAAAACGATTATATCTATGTCAGCGGAGAGACTATCTCTCATGACATTTATCATCTACCACTCTCGTAAGTTGCACCCATGCAGTGTGGGGTCATTATATTACAAGTCCTGAGTACCGTTTTTCTAAAGGACTTTACGGAAAATGTTAACGTAAGTCAAAAATAATAAACTTGAAAAGTATCTTTAATGAAAATTCAATAATGCAATGTGACACGTCATTGGAAGCGTCTCAGACTTACTTACTTACTCACCTACTTACTAACTTACCTACTTACTTACTAACTTGCCTACTTACTTCCTTACTAACTTACCTTCTTACTTACCTACTTACTTACTTACTAACTTACCTACTTACTTACTCACTTACTTACTAACTTACCTACTTACTTACTAACTTGCCTACTTACTTCCTTACTAACTTGCCTTCTTACTTACTAACTTACCTACTTACTTACTTACTTACTAACGTATTCTTTTAGATTTTATACGCTTTCGTCGACAACTTTCTATGGGACCACAGTGACGTCACGTCCGGAAGCCGAAGACGTCAAGACGCCGATTGTGACGCCGTTCCCCATTCGCTGTGGTGTTGTGTTGACGAAAGGTGTGTTTTTGGATATTCAGTTCATATTGTAATCATAAATACTTTGTTTAACCCATTTCCAAACAATAACGACTTTGGACCAGTTTGTTGCTGACGACTCTGGAAAACATAGTGGGAAAAGGAGAAATTGCTCTTAACAATCAATTTATCCTTTTCCAAAAATGTTTTCTCTCCTATCGGAAGATTATTTTTCAATTTCATCACATTTTGATACGCCGTCTGCAAACTCTTTCAATTTGGGAAAGTCGAAAATTTGCCGTTTTGTAAAAGGTTAACGAGGAAATCTATTTGACAATTCAAACGGACAATCTTCCATTAGATCCCAAACAATGAACAAGATAGCTAAAAGACTAAGGAAAATGATGGTATTCTGGCCCATATGACATCTCACAGTGAGGTTTTAAAATGATTAATTATTTTCCCATTTTGTGTCAATTAAATGTATATTGCTAGGACAATTCATACGATCTTGTCCCGTTGGTTACAACAGTCGATGTCTAATTTGAGACATTACTTTAGTTTAATAATATTGCTTTTCAAAAAAGAAAGAAAGAAAGAAAGAAAGAAAGAAAGAAAGAAAGAAAGAAAGAAAGAAAGAAAGAAAGAAAGAGAAAGAAAGAAAGAAAGAAAGAAAGAAAGAAAGAAAGAAAGAAAGAAAGAAAGAAAGAAAGAAAGAAAGAAAGAAAGAAAGAAAGAGAAAGAAAGAAAGAAAGAAAGAAAGAAAGAAAGAAAGAAAGAAAGAGAAAGAAAGAAAGAGAGAAAGAGAGAGAGAGAGAGAGAGAGAGAGAGAGAGAGAGAGAGAGAGAGAGAGAGAGAGAGAGAGAGAGAGAGAGAGAGAGAGAGAGAGAGAGAGAGAGAGAGAGAGAGAGAGAGAGAGAGAGAGAGAGAGAGAGAGAGAGAGAGAGAGAGAGAGAGAGAGAGAGAGAGAGAGAGAGAGAGAGAGAGAGAGAGAGAGAGAGAGAGAGAGAGAGAGAGAGAGAGAGAGAGAGAGAGACCCTGAAACAAGCAAAAACAACAGGAAAAAAATAACAAAGTTGACGAAGAAAAAGATAAAAACGGAAAAGATTTTGCTTTACTTATCTTACGCCATTTTCAACGAAATGTATCGATATATCGCAGCGACAGTTCATTAATGCACATGTGTTTAGTGTCGTACCAAAACAATGCCAGATGATAAATGTCCCATTCGAAAAACGATTTTTTCGGATCAGAATAAATGTAGTTCCATCTTTTTCTCAAATCTGAGATGATTTCCATTAAGGTGGAATAACCATAATCCGCCATTTTGAAACTCATTCCTCGGTTGGATAACTTCGGTCGTTTTCGGTATACATCAGTCTAGGCCGGAGGCATAAGATCAAATAGTACCGGCCCCGAACGGTGTACACTGAGAACAACCGTATTCCGACGAAAGAGTAACTTTAAAAATGGCGAATTAAATGTATTCTACATTAAGAATGTCTATACGACACATATAGCATTTTTTTTCAAGCATTTCGCATCTTGTAAATGCATGCATACAAGAAAACAAACTTACGATATTTTCCTCCACACCAGGTGTCGCTGTCTGATGTTCTACATCCGGGTATGGGGATTCGGCCTCGTTACGATGATTGGCTGCCAGTTGTGTTTGTATTCCTACACCGCGAACTACATGTGCCTTGCCTTTCTGGGACTGGTCGTTGTATGGAACGGAGGGAGCTATTACGTTCACATCTTTAGTGTGAAAGGGTTCGCGGAGGAAAAAGACGATCCGAAACTCATATAGAAAAGGATCGCAGGGTCTTTCCCAGGATTTCTTTCAAGCATGTTGAAAATCAAGGATTCTTTTGGAATTAAAAAAGCAAAAAATCCTACTGTTTTTAAACCAAGTCAATTGTTACAAACAATGATACAAGCAAGTTGAACAACTGTGGGACAAATTAAAAGTGATGTAGGCAAATTCTTAGCACATTGGGATCAATTCAGTCGCCAGGGGAGTGGTAATTTTGAAATTCATGCGCTGGGGCCCAACAGCGCTTAAAAAACCGGGGGAAGACCCTGGATCGTAACCAGATTAGTTAATCCTGGTGCTGGTTGATATGGCTCTTCTTTGGGATGTTATCTCGGCGGGCGTATACCATGGTTGCAATATGGCGGCGGTTCTACACAGATTGAACCACTCGATTGACATATTTGTCTGTGATCTTCCTCGTTAAATTTAAAGTTGTGAATTGTAATTTAAATAATGCATATTTGAAAACTGTATATAATCCAGTATATAATCCCAACAACAACAACAACCACCATAACAATGGAAAATGAATAAAAAAAAACGGACGACAGAAGTGCAGTGGTAGAGCGTCGGCCTCTCGTTCAAAGGGTCCCGGGTTCGAATTCCAGTCAGTGTAAAGTGCCGGGACTTACCCACAAATCGGCGCGAATACTTGTTTAGTACATCTAGAAAGCATTCATCTATAGTGAATTTAATAACCTTCCGTAACAATCAATGTAAAATGTCTCTTGTATGCAAATAAAAAAGAAGAAAACCCATGATAAATTTCACAGTATTTACTTAATTCCATCAAGAAAGCATGCATATATGTTATAATAAATAAATGTATAAATCAAAACCATGGTTAAATAGGAAATAAATTGTGAACTTAATAGACTAACACAGACTAAAAGATGAATTGCAGTTCTTGTAGACATGTGTATATTACACATCGAAAAAACATCCCTTAACCAAACAAATGCAGCATTTTACTAGTCTGCAAGGATGGCTTTAGAATTTGTTACCACTGTTACATTCCAAGATTTTCATGAGAGCGACGTCTTCACCCTTAGAATGCTGGGTAATCTTTCCAAAACCTTAAACATCTGCTTGATTTTGATGAGGCAAAATACTCAGAGAAGCAAACAGGTAGGATCACAGGCAAGCCGCCAATTTATTTAGTGGCTAACCTGGATTTAACCTTTTTGCAAAAGCATGAAGTCTGTTCCAGCACAATAAGGGTTAACTATTCAAGCCAATTTTTTTAAAAAAAACACTGTGACAAAAGGATGACTTGTTCATAACAAGCAATTCATCCCTGATCACAATGGTTACCACAAAAAACAACCTGTAGTGGATTAGCATTTTGTTCGTGTAACGTTTTGTCTTTTGTTCATAAAGGCAGAAACATTAGTTAACTGAAAAATTATTGTGTTTGATGAACATACCATAATACAAATAGATATGGAATGGGCCACAAAAGGAGTATTTTATTACAACCAATGTCTTACTTCTACACAAATATGCAAGTTTCTTTAGCACAGGTTAAGATAAACATTCAAGCAGAAATTAAAAAAATACCAAAAACTTATCCATGCATATCTAAAACCCTTTTTTTCTTAAATCAAACACAAGCCTAACATATGGGGTAAAATGATAATAATCTCTACAAAACCTTCTAACAACATTTATAAAATAACTTATGAACGTATTCATAATTAATAAAATGCTCTCATCATATTTCTTAACTTTCTATTCCAATCTACTTTAATCTGTAAAGACAGCAACTGATTCAATTATTTAACCCTGATAGTGCTGGAACCGACTTCATGATTATGCAAACAGGTTAGATCAAAGGCCTGCTGTCAAGTAATTTGGTGGCTGGCCTGTGATCAAACCTGTTTGCTACTACTCTGAGTATCTTTCCTCGTCAAAATTAACCAGATATTGAAGGTTTTGGAAAGCTGACGACAAAAAGATCTTCTTTTAAAAAAAAAAGATTTAGCATTCTATGGGTTTAAGTAAGGCAGTTGTGGCATTGAATAAAAAAGAGAAATAAACATGTCGAGAGAATTCTCTTCTCTAGCAAACATGATTCAAAATAAATCACATCAAATTTTTATATGCTTTATCCTACTCCTAATAGTGACATACATTGTATTTCAATGCACTTGTCATAGAAAACTTAATCCACTTGAAACAAATGAGAAATCACTATGAGCAGAAAATACTCCTTTGTCACAGTCTTTTTTAACAATTAGTGCATCATTTAATAATGGGTCTTAATTTGAACCTATCATAATTCCATTACGAGGGAAAACGTTTTGACATAAAAATGTATCTATTTACAGGGTTTGAGAGGTAAAGAGTCATATTAGACTCTTCTTAACACAATCATTCAAGAACTGTTTGACAGTTCTGATATGTGGGTGCTCCATAGAAATTCTTATTTACGAAACCCTAGAGAGTTCTCACAAAATAAAGCTCAGAGAAGCAAGAAAGTTGTTTAGGGATAAAGTTTAATGCGGATGTAGTTTTATGCTGATGTAGTACAGAGAAGCAATGAAGACATTAGTTAGGGATTAAGTTTGATGGGTATTTAGTTTGATGCTGATAGAGTTTAGAGAAGCAATAAAGACATCAGTTAGGGAGATGTTAAGTTTGATGCATATGTAGTTTGAATCATCTTTTATCTTAACTCTGACCTAAGGAAACAAATCATATGTTTAAAAGTAATCTTCCCTGTAGTTTTTAGTGATATGCGTTGATACAGGCAGACTAGTGTTCACGTCTGTCCTGGGGGGTAACCACTGTATCTGATCACTGGCCTTCAACTGGGCATAGACTGGTTGTTGGACGGTTGTAGAGGACTGATTATCTTCCTTTATATCCAGGATTCGGAAGGGCAGGTTGCCCCATTGCCCTGCCCCTTTGTCCTGGTCGCTTATTTTCTGGACAGAATGAACATCAGTGTAAAAAGCTGGCAGGATTTGGATGGAACTTGAATGGTCAATTTTCTCCCCGTCTTTGTCCGCCCAGTTTCCAGCATCTAATGGCGGCTTGGCTGTAACCTCACTTGGTTTTCCTCCCAAGTCCTGGTAAACAACATGAACCACACTCTCCATACTGGCTAAAGACAAAGGGTTTGACGTCACAAGTTCGGAATTCTTCAACTCTGTGTAGACAATGGCATCAGTATTGTTGGTTATCAAGTTAGCATGGTTTCCCACTGAATGCTGAGGTGTTACACTGTTTGAACTTTGAAGTGTGTCGACAGTATTATAGCCCTTTCTATGCCATGGTTGTACCGCACTTTTTTCTTCCTGTTCCAACGACGAAAGATTCCATGCGGCAACCACAGTATCCTCTGCGGAACCCAATTCACCTTTCTTTGTCACATGCCAATGAGATTTATTGTCCGTCACAGGCATGATAAATATTCTATTTTCCAAAAGATTCCCCTTGCCGTTATCTTTATTGCTCATTTCCAAACTCTCCTGCCATCCAACGTTGGTTTGTTTCTCATGCGTCTTCATGTGCTTGTCTAAATTCCCTTTGATGGAACACGAATACGAACAGAGATGACATTTGTATGGCTTTTCGCCAGTATGTATTCTCTGGTGATTCTTTAACTCACTGTTTCTATAAAACACTTTATCACATGAGTCACACTGTATCCGACGATCATTTGCGTGTCTCCTCATGTGATGTGTGACCTCCGATCGAAGCCTGAACGATTTTCCACAGATGGTACAGATCTCGTTGGCTGGTCCATGTCGCAGCTTGTGGATTCTTAGGACCCTTTGGGACTTGTAGCTCTTGTGGCATACCTCACACTCATACGCCCTCACCTCAGTGTGAACAGATTTGCGATGCTCCTCGTAAGCCCCCTTGGATTTAAACACATTTCCGCACAGATCACATTGGATGTTTTTCACTCGCCTGTTGGGATGTGCCTCCTTTATGTGGACGTACAGATCTGGTCCTAGAAGAGAAATAATACATTAAAAAATATTCCAATGAAGATTATACTGGAGATTAGCGATCACCCTTTGTATGGGCGTAGAGATCTGGTCCTAGAACAGAAATAATCTATAACATTCCCTTAAACCGTTACCAAACAATAACGGCATGTAACCATTTTGTTGCAGACGACTCTGTAAAACATCTCTTATAATCCTTGATAAAGGGATAGAGATCTGGTACATCAATATTTTTCGAAGCTATTTCACAATAAGTATAAAACAATCAATCAGTGTGAAATTAACAACATAAATGTCCTCTCTTACAGTGTTTATCCTAGAAATGGATTTGAAGGGGCACTATTCCCCCCTTCCTTAAAAGAACAGGGAGGATTTCTAGAAGCATTGGGGGGGGGGGGGGTCCCCAAAATAAAACAATTCTTCAATTATAGAAAGAAATTAATGATTAAAAGGGTTAATTGTCAAGGTTTTTCCTACTTTTGTACCCGGATCCGGACCCCGTTTTTCCAAATCTGGACATTTGACATATTTTCCCAACTGAGGAAAGGACCTACAATTTCCCAATAGCTAGATTTCACCAGTTCCCAAATGTGGAAAACGACCCGCCATCTTTTCCAAACATCAAATTGTCTGATTAATACCCATCGCGGCAATCAAACACTCAGTCTAATGCAAGTAATTTGTGACAGAACACTTGAAAATAAAAGGGTACATTTTCCCAAAACGGTTAAATTAAAATTTGACATTGCAGAGCATAAAAGTTTTAAAAACACTTCGTAAAATATCAATTCTATAACTGAAGTAACCGCTGTCATAAATTATGCAAATAGTGGGAGATCTGAGGTCATGTCTATTTTTAGATCAAAACTAGAAGGCTTTCAATATGATCTGGTTGCATACACTCGATTTCGCACTAAGTCCGCCGACTGATCGGAAAGCTATTCTTTTAGTTTATCCAAGATTTTTTAACACTTATGATTGGGATTTTCAATAAATAGGGGTGCATTGTCGCTTACGGATCTTGAACAGGGGTGTTTTTTCAAAAATAAGGGGGATTGGCGCATTTGCGCGTCCTAGAATAAATATTTCTCTTACTTTCAAGATAAACCACTCAGAGTTGATATTGCACTTAACTTTCAATTTGTTTAACGCGACAATAAGTAATACTTTATTTTCCATTAAATTCAATTTCCATGAAAACTTGAGAGAAAAAAAGTCGACTAACAAAACACTTACTTCGCTTAAACTGTGCAGAACAATATTCACAGAACATGCCCGGAAACTTCTGTGGGTGGACCCTCGCCAAATGTTTTTTGAGGTACTTCTCGTAGGCAAATCGGCGATTGCAGAAAAAGCAAACGACAGGCAACTCCTCAACAGAAACCTTGCCATCCTCTAACCTCGCTCTCTTCTGTTCCTTGGTCTCAAGCAAAATGTCTTCCTTCTCTTCGATAACTTTGTTCATATAATCAAAGAGTTCTTCCTTGTCTCCAGATTCTCCTAAATGATGAGGATTTGAATGAGGTGGAGTTGAAGGGGAGGAAACTTTGTGTTTTCTGTCTTCCAAGTTAAACTCCTGTGGGATAATCAAAGTCTTTTAGTAAGCATACTGAGGAATCATGCATGACAAGTGTGTCATGTTGTTCACTGCAAGACTATAAAAAGTGCTTCATGTTTGTTAACTGCAAGACAATAATAAGTTCTTCATGCTTGTTCAATGCAAGAGTATCATAAGTGCTTTGTGTTTGTTCACTTAATGCAATGCAAGTTAATGCAAGAAACAATTTGCATTTTAGATATTTATTTCACCATGTGCAAGTTTTTAAATGAGGAAATTGTATTGTTTAAACTGCAATACTAAAGTTAGTGCTCATGTTTGTTCAATGCAAGACTAAAGTAAGTGCTTCATGTTTACATATGAAGACGTCCCTAAACTTTGCAGTATACATTTACTTTATTCATCTTTGTTATTTCTTTAACAAGGAAATGATATTCTATCCATCTATCTATTCATGCTATAACAGTTTTAAATTGCATCAACATTATTTCAGTTATGTTGAAATGCCTGAACCAAAATGATGGATAACGGCTCCAAAGCTTAAGTGCCCATAAGGGCTGGTCATACACATTCTATAAGCCAGTTAGAAAACTACCTCTCATGAAAATTCAAATGCCATCACCAGGGATTGAATCCACGTGAGAGAGGCCATGTGATTTTAAGATCAGTAGTCTAGCCACTTTGCTAGGGTCATGTTGCACTGACTTAGTTCAAAACCTGAATGAAAATTTAGGAAACCAGAGTTTCAGACTCACAAACAAAGTCATTATTTCTCCTGACTTAGATATCAAGGGTACTTTACAATACTATATTAAGTGCCTCACATATGAGAAGGACTTACTATAGTCTTGCGTTGAACCCTCGCTATGCTGTGTGATTTCAAATTCAATTCCATAATTTACAATGTTTCCCTTATATCCCATTGCCGGTTCTTTTCTTTATGTCACCTGAGTGCTTACCTGTACAAGGCTAGAAAACTACACAATACCTTAATACTCAATTCATTATCAAATGTCTGATTTGACTGAACTTCTTCACTGAAATCTGTATCAGGTTGGCCCCAAGTGTCTTTTGAAGAACTCGCTTCTGAGTCTAAAAGTAACATCAACATACATATAATAATGTTATAATTAAAGATCACTGATTTTACATTTATTGTGAAACAATTTCTTACAGTTTAGATTAATCAGTTCTTACAGCTTGGATTATTCAAATTTCAACTCCATTTGTTTCTTGGACACATATCAAGCAATAGAACAACATGTGGATTATTCTCAATGGTTTTAATTTATAAGGACTTTTACACAAAGCAGTTAAAAAACAAACAAACAAAAACAACACTGAGATAATCATATTTTGTAAGTTCATAATAGAAACTTCTTGAGATAATTCAAGTGAGTCCTCATAATCGTTTATGAAAATTACATGTACTTCTTTAACACTTAGAATGCTGGGTAATTTTCTAAAAATACATTGTTGTGTCTACTGCTTTCTAAAATCTGCTTAATTTTGATGAGGAAAGATACTCAGAGTAGCAAGTAGGTTAGATCCAGGCCAGCCCCTAATTTACAATCTAACCTGTTTGCATAAGCATGCAGTTGGTTCCAGCAACATAAGGCTTAAGCAAGCACAATAGCCTTTTTTAGTTCATCCAGGGCCTCCGCTGCCGATCGCCAATGTCGCCAAATGCGAAAAATCCCGTCAATTTGCGACAAAAATAACAGTTTTGCGAAAGTGTTTGCGACAAACCGTATTTACCAATCATGCATGACATAAGCGACCCGGAGTAATAGCCAGTTCCCATACTGGAGTTATCGAGGCATTCTGCGTGTTTAAACACAGGAACCAGCCGGTAATGACCCGTATCTTTAGCAGTTTGCATGCAACCGAGTTCGTACACAAATGACTGTCACTTATCGGATTAAAGTTTAATCACTTCATATGACTCGTGCGGCAACAGTTATGTTTGCGCCGCGTGTGTGAAATTGCCCTGACACCTATCCCTGAAATGTGTGTGTAAATATAACAGTTTGACGCGAACGCATGATCGGAGACAATGTGAAAATTAGATGACAATTATCAAACACCGTCGGGTGTTGGAAATTAAAGACCGTGAATAACGTACCTATTTTAGGTATGTTGCTCGTTCATCACAATGAAGCATTTACTACAAAATCGGAGAGATGCATTCTCTTTATAAACTGACTGATTTCGCAATTTAATTAGGTGTTATACAGTTTGACATCAACTCTTTATTGACAACTAATTATTTCTTTTGTAAAACTATTTAATTAGCACATGGGAAGAGCCAAAGACTTCCCCATTAAATAGTAGTTTATGATAAGATAAATAAAGTAATGAGCTGCTGTGCATAGATCTAAAACATTATAATGAACAAAAACCTTCTTACTACTCATTTCTAATAATTACCGTCAAGCCTTCAATTTAAAATTGGCTCAACTTTCTTAAATTTGGCTCCAAAAAAATCCAATTTGCGAAAATGGTTGCGACAAGAAAAAAAGCTCCAGGGGAGGCACTGTCATCCTAAAAACTGGAACATTATTCCTTTGGCAGATTGCAACCCTATTCCCTACCTAGCAAACTAGTAATAAAAAGTATACAAACAAAATAGTATCAAAAGAACTTGCCCCATTGGAGAATTGCAATTCTATTCCCCACCAAACAAATAATGAACACACAAAAAATGTTTAATCCTTTACCAAACACCAAATTCTCGACTGTCCCAAATTAAGAGAGTTTACAGGCGACATTTCAAAATGTGATGAAATCTATAAGTAATCTTCTGATAGATTAGAAAACATTGTAAGAATAGGAGAAATAGCTCATGACAAGCAATTTCTCCTTTTCCAACCATGTTTTCCAGAGTCGTCTGCAATAAACTGGTCAAATGTCATTGTTGTTTCGTAATGGGTTAAAAAACTCACCTGAATTTATTGCATCATGGACAACAGTTTGTTGTACCTCCTTTAATTCTTTAGTATTATCCTGATCACTTTTATTTTGGTGATCAACTTCTGCTTTGTCTGTCTTATCTGGCTGCCGTACACCATTTCTAGTCTGTCGTCTTGTTAGCTTCTTACACACACTTTTCTTTTCTGGTTTACTTGCCTCTTTCTCATTATTCAACACTCTCCTCCTTGATTGAAATCGAGTTTTAACAGTTCTATGAGTTGGTTTGAAAGAATCATTGGCAGCTGTTTTCTGTTTTTTCATCAACCCCGGTCGGTCACTTTGTTGTATATCAATGGTCTGTCTAATACGCTTTAAAGATTCCTCATTTACAGCTGGAAAAAAAATGGTGCAAAGATCATGGTTTCATTCCATAAATATCAGGCAACATCAGGAAACCATTGAAAGGAATGATGATCAAATTCTTTGTTTGTAAAAATGTATTCATTTATCGAAGCCTGCAAAGGCATTCTATGATATAAGTTTAAGGCAAAGTGTGAAAACATGTATTATGTAGTTTAAAATGGATAACTTTCTTTATTTGGAGCTTAGGTAATAAGCTGTTTAACTTGAAGTAAGGTGAGCTTAGGTAATAAGCTGTTTAACTTGAAGTAAGGGTCTTGAGTTCAAGACCTGGAAGGCCAAATTTTTTTTCCAAAGCTTAAAGACACATAAAAGGAGACGAGTACAAATAAATTACCTTAAATTTATATGGATTTCTTTTATGTTCATAAAAGTCATGAGAATTAATTTATGAATGCATTGAGACCCTATTAAATAGACTTCTTTAACATAAGTCATTTTGTGCTTGAAATATAGTTGTCTCCAATTCAATCATGTTTACCACCAACATGTTAGTTTACATATATTCAAAATAACAAATTCTGATTGGTTGGTTAAAAATTGTTTGTACATTCTGGCAAGGTCAGAGGTGAAGAAGTTGTGCTGATGGCGTTTCTGGTGATACCTATTTGAATCTGACCAAAAGTTTACCAAATAATATAGTTTGATATAGCATTAATCTCCTTTTATGAGCCTTTAATGACATCAATGAATGGCACTCATGTTACTCTTTTAAAACCTCTTTACACTATTTCATTATGTACATGTTGGAAAGCAGTAAGGAGCTTAGAAAGAATAATGCGAGGGAATTGTAGGTGCACACATTACCATGATATGAGTCACATTTGTTTTGCATAAGAGTTTAATGATTTCTACTGAAAATTAGTAAGAATATGTCTTTTGCAACAAGCAGCAACACAAGGAACCCTATTTATTGATAAAGGTTTTACATCAAGTTAACTCTAATTCAGTTGCAATGCCAAAACCAATTTTGAGGGTCCCTTTAAGCAAGTACCTTCTCTTAAAAATGCCCATCTTCTCTTGGAAAACAGCTTCTTGATGGCTAACTCCTGGTCTTGGTTGATACACAACAGGATGTGGTATTCATGCAATCGCCCCATCTGAAACAAGAACAAGCTTTTGGTGTGTTTTATTCTAAAATAATGAAAATACCAATCAACTCTTTCAGTTCATTGAAAATATCTTTTAACCCTTTTGGCTGATAAACAATTGTCGATTGTTCCAGCCATTACTTTAATGATATAGCACATTCTCATAAATATTTTTAAGGTGACCAGTTTTAATCATGTATAGCTCTTTTTATTTTCAAATTTATCTTGTTCAAAGTTTTATCACACATGTCCAAATGCTGGGCCTTTTGGGAACATGTGAGCAAGGCAATTGAGATAAAAGGAGGCTGTCCTACCACTGACAACATTATTATGAACCAAGCAGAGAACTCCATCAGACACAATCACCCTGATCAATTAAAAACCACTAAATTAGATATTTCACACTCCAGAGTGCTTCCGCTGAGGAAGTTTATCAGGAGCAGAAAATCGTCACCTAATGTTAAATAAACTGTTCTTACAAAGTAAATATGCAAAATACCGAGAAGTTATATGCATGGATCAATTAAAAAGGGATAAATTTATAACTGTGGGTAATGATCAACAGAGACATAGATAACAGAGATTGGCAACTCCGCAATTATCGCCAAACTCTTGCGTGCTGCAAGGTTCTGCGAGATAAGGAAAGTGCGTATCTGTTTATCCGTTGCCACGGGAGATGTCAAGCGAAATTGATACTTCTTTATTACAGTAAAATAGCTATGTTTTGGTTATCTGATTGGTTATCTGAAACAACTTCTGGACATTTTGTTTTATTTCCATTTTATTAAATTGATTTTACGTTAAAAACAAAACAAAAAGTTCCAGTAGGCCTTCTTTTTCAATGACAGGCTTGATCACCATGCAATTGTACTTATAACGACAATGTCTTTCAAGCAAAGGTTTAAATAATATTTTGTTATAAATCAAGTGACTCTATTTAGTTGCAGTTAATAACCAAAGCATGAACTTTCCACTAAGACATGATAGTTTTCGTTAATATTAAAAAATTGCTTTCTAACTTCATTTTATTTATTTTGTGTCGTAAAACTGTTTACAGTGCTAATTTTGTCAAAACAAAACATGTTTTTCATCATAACATTATTTCAAGCCAAATGTTTCAATTTAAGAAAATTAAAAGTATTTTATGATGTTAAGATGCATGTGATGAGAATTTTTGTAAAAGCGGTTTTAGTAAACGAAAGGACACGTAAAACTGACATGCAAAGTTTCGAATACACCTTTTACCGCAGATTCCTCTAATATTGATTGCAAATCAATAAGTACATAATTATTCTTAAACACGTAACGGTCTGGTCTTATCATGCTGCTGACCGAAATGATTTTAGAAAAAAGAAATGTGAGCTTTTTGAATGTTAAGCTAAAGCAAATATTGTGTCTTGCACCTTCGTTTTTATTATCATTTCTGAACAAAACTTAAGTCAAAGCACACTACTTTAAACCCAGACAGACGCTAAAACAGAACAAATCCTCCCTAGTTTGTTTTCGGGAGCTTTAGGTCATTAAATTTGAATGAGGTGTCAGAGATTGGACACAGGGTTAGCGCCACACACTTCTTGTGTAATCGCCCTAGTATCAAAAGGTTTTATGACATCAAACTACATATTTTATGGGATGGCAATTTACAATCATAGCCTGTATTGTCCACTACCGTGTTTGACTCTATCACCCTTCGTTCTTCAAATGACACATTTCACTTGACATACTTGCACGCAATCGGAATCAAGAAGTATGACGAAAAAGGATATATCGTGGTGTTTCTGATTAAGAAGATCTATCCATTCTTTTGTCTATTAAATGAATGGATTTTCTTCTTCTTATATAGGAATATCACTTTGAAAATACGTGAAACTATAGAACTAAGTCAGCATTTAATGCGGGATCAATTCAAACTTATTCAGACGTTTTCAGTAATAACACATTTGATAAAACCCAAGTCACACAATTTAAGTTTTAATTGATGTAAAAATGAATGATTTTGATTGAAAATAAAATGGCTGAAATCATGATTATGCTTGTGTGGTAAAGTAAACCTGGTATAGCTTCGTTATAAACACGACAATCACCATTTAAAAGTGGGTAACTATCAAACAAAAATAACACTTCAGGAAAATGTCAAGTATGATATGAAATAGTGCATAGTTTTTTAGTTTTACTGTGTACAACTATGTTATATTTTGGTTGGAAATCAAGATGGCTGAACTCATTAAGGTAGTAAATGAGACATATTTAGTACGCAATAACTTCTAAATGACAAAGAATATCAGACTGAAAATTTGGAAATCAACAAAATTATATTATCCCATTAAAGTGGACATAAATCAGAAATGTTTGAATAATCCTGTGTTAAAACATTTTACTTTGTACAAGTATGAAATATTTTGGTTGAAAATAAAATGGCCGAAATCATGATCATGCTTGTGTGGTTCAGTAAACCTGATATAACTTCGTTATGGAAGCGAAGATTACTTTAAAAATGCGGGCAACCATAAAACAAAAATAACACTTCAGGAAAATGTCAAGTATGATATGATCCAGTGCATAGTTTTTTAGTTTTACTGTGCACAACTTTGTTAATTTTTGGTTGGAAATCAAGATGGCTGAACTCATTAAGGTAATAAATGGGACATATTTAGTACGCAATAACTTCTAAATGACAAAGAATGTCAGACTGAAAATTTGGAAATCGACAAAATCATATTATCCCATTAAAGTGGACATAAATCAGAAATGTTTGAATAATCCTCTGTTAAAACATTCTACTTTGTACAAGTATGAAATATTTTGGTTGAAAATAAAATGGCCGAAATCATGATCATGCGTGTGTGGTTCAGTAAACCTGATATAACTTCGTTATGGAAGCGAAGATTACTTTAAAAATGCTGGCAACCATAAAACAAAAATTACACTTCAGGAAAATGTCAAGTATGATATGATCCAGTGCATAGTTTTTTAGTTTTTAGTTTTACTGTGCACAACTTTGTTAATTTTTGGTTGGAAATCAAGAAGGCTGAACTCATTAAGGTAGTAAATGGGATATATTTAGTACGCAATAACTTCTAAATGACAAAGAATATCAAACTGAAAATTTGGAAATAGACAAAATCATATTATCCCATCAAAATGGACATGAATTAGAAATGTTTGAATAAACCTCCATTTAAACATTTTACTTTGTACAAGTATGAAATATTTTGGTTGAAAATGAAATGGCCGAAATCATGATCATGCTTGTGTGGATAAGTTAACCTGGCATAACTTCGTAATGGAAGCGAAGATTACTATAAAAATGCGGGCAACCATAAAACAAAAATTACACTTCAGGAAAATGTCAAGTATGATATGATCCATTGCATAGTATTTTAGTTTTACTGTGCACAACTTTGTTAATTTTTGCTTGTAAATCCAGATGGTTAAACTCATTAGGGTCGTAAAATAGACATATTCAGTACGGAATAACTTCTAAATGACAAGGAATATCAGACTGAAAATTTGGAAATGTAGAAAAACAAACCCTTTCTTTAAAATGGACTTGAATTAGAAAATGTTTGAAAAACCCTACTTTAGAACAGTTTGAATCTAAAACTACTCAATTATCACGTTTATCGCACCCAACCACGAAATTGCAAACAATTCAATCAAGATTGTGGCAGTTTGCCATGTTTATTTCTTTGATAATCGCTTGCTGTTCGGTCTTTTTGGATGGAGAAACTTTCTAACAATAACAATATAGTGAATTTGGCAAGAAAATAATTTAATTATGACTTAAAGCACGCTTATATGTGTGTTGCCTATTTCGTGTTTAGTTGAAAACGGCGTCGATAGACAGATCTCGAAAGGTCTCGCTAAATAACGCGTCATGCGAGATATCGCAGAAACCGGCTATAGGTAAAGAAGGAGTTGCCAATCTCTGTTATCTATGTCTCTGTGATCATTCAATATTTCACTGGTAAAAATTTTGTTGCAAAGTCCATCATTGAATGAATGGTTTGGAAGTTGGACATGGTAGAAGATATGGGTGACGGTCGGTTTCGGTAAATGACTGGTTCGGTAAAAATGCGAACTAGAATAAAAGGTCTGGATGGTTCGGTAAAAACCTATACTAGAATAAAAGGTTTTGGGAAACTTTATGATATATGAGATGTATACTGTACATAGTGTATATGTATTTAAATTAAATTAAATTTGAATGCACTTAAATTATCAAATTCCTCCTTTAAACAACTAATTTTATTGTTTTAATATTTAGGGTGTGAAATTCCCACTTTAATTGATTAAGTTGATTGTTTGCATTATAAAACGAATTGAACAGTTTTGAGCAAGGTCAGACGAAAAAAATATCATCTGGTCCATGGCCGCTTAGAAGATTCCTTGGACCAGTATGAAGAAGAAGAAATTTCCACAACTCGACTGCTGCGCCAAATTAGTAACATAACAGGTCTGGGTCCTTCTACTGCTGCAAACAATATCCTTGAAGAAGAAGAAGTTTAAATGGTCATTAACATGTATAACGTTTATGTAGCCTCATGTATTAACTAATTTATTTTTTTATGATGTATGTATGCATGTTTTAGAGTGTATTAAAATGAAATGCCTAAAATATTTGTTGTATGTGTGTATGTTAATATCATTGTGAATTAAAATTAAAATGAACTATTTTGTTGTATGTATGTATGTAAATAATGGTATGTGTTAATCAATATGCGATTAAACTGTTTTTCACACCCAATTAAACTGTTTTTCACACCCAATTAAACTGTTTTTCACACCCAATTAAACTGTTATTCTCTATAGTATAGGTTTTTACCGAACCATCCCGACCTTTACTCTAGTTTGCATTTTTACCGAACTAGTCATTTGCCGAACCGACCTGTAATCGAAGATATTGCCAATTTAAAAATTCCTCAATATTCCTGATCACACCAAAGTATTTTTGACTAAAGTGAGAGGGGATTTAATACACACTTTCAAGAAGTTTTTTCAAGCAGAGTCGGCTGTAAAACCAGTAAAGCTCTTTATAAGTCGGAGGTTCTGCTGAATTTTTTTGGAAGTGTCTTTGTGAAAGAACCTGAAGGTGAGATTCCAATGCTACATGACAAGTCACAAACCGCCACGATGGATGAACTTAATATAACAGAAAATTCCATATTTAAGCTACTCAATCAACTAAAGGTTAACAAGACCCCAGGAGATGATCAAATGCACCCAAAACTTTTTAGAGAGGCAGCTGACGCACTGAAGAGACCACTTAGTATTCTATTTAAACAATCCTTAATACAGTCAAGTCTACCAAACGATTGGAAGAAAGCAAACGTCTCAGCTATCTATAAGAAAGGAGATAAATGTCAAGCCGGGAACTATCGTCCAGTCAGCCTTACTTCAATTGTATGTAAAATTATGGAGTCACTTATAAGAGAGCATATTAATAATTACATGAAACAAAACAATCTTTTCTCCGAGAAACAATTTGGATTTATCGCTGGAAGATCCACCACATCTCAATTATTAAATGTATTGGAAAAATGGACTGATGCTATAGATAACGGACACCAAATAGACTGCATATACATGGATTTCCAGAAGGCATTTGACACGGTACCACATAAGAGGCTTATACAAAAACTGAAGGCGTATAATTTCAATGAGTCAATTATTAAATGGATACAAAGTTTCTTACAAGATCGACAACAAAGAGTAATAATTAACGGAGAAAAATCCCAATGGGCCCCAGTTACATCAGGCATTCCCCAGGGGTCTGTCCTTGGCCCCACACTATTTATACTGTACATCAATGATCTCCCGACGTCAGTCAACTCGGATGCGTTTCTTTTTGCAGATGACACAAAAATGTTCAGAATAGTCACAAACGAGGAAGACTCGGACAACTTACAATCTGATCTAGATCAAATGTCTAAATGGAGTGAAACGTGGCTTTTAAAATTTCATCCAGATAAATGTAAGCATATGCATGTTGGTAGAAAGAATATTGATACAAAATACAATCTCAGAGGAATAGACATAAACAAAACTACATATGAGAAGGATATAGGAGTTATTATTGATGAGAAGTTGGATTTCGAAAAACACATCAGCGAAAAAATAAAGAAAGCTAACAGCACGTTTGCAATTATTAGAAGATCATTTCAGTTTCTCAATGAGGAAACATTCAAACCCCTATATAAAAGTCTCGTAAGAACACATTTAGAATATGCAGGTGCAGCCTGGAGACCATTTAAAGCAATAGATATAGACAGAATTGAGAGTGTACGAAGGCGTGCAACAAAACAAATACCAGGCTTCAAGAACTTGGAATATCCTGAGAGACTTAGAAGATTAAAACTACCGACCTTATCCTATAGAAGATGTAGAGGTGACATGATAGAAGCATACAAATTTATACATAAATTATATGATACTGGGGATACATAGAGAATAGATGGTTGGTGTCGTGAATCGGAAATGTTATCGGGCAAGGCTTAGGAATATTATCCGGTGAGCCGAAGGCGAAACGGATAATATTCCGATGCCGAGCCCGATAACTTTTCCTATTCAAAGACACCAATCATCTATTCTATTTATCCTTTTACCTTTATTTATACTTTTAGAAAACAATATGAAAATGAAACACGTGAAAAAAAAAGCAGAGAATGATGTAAAAATGACGTCATGTGTCTTGGTGATCTTATGACGTCATGACTTGTCACGTGGATGTGTTATATGGTTAGTGCCGGATATCACAAATGTTATACGGCACCTAGTTATCGGTCCCAAAGTGGCACTATTGACAGGATAAAAACTTATTAAAACTTTGGGATAATTGCTCACTCAGACACAGTCAAAGAAGAAATTGTCTTCAAATTTTTCCACAACATTGTGCATCTAATGTAAGAAAGAACTCCTTTACAATAAGAATTTCGAGAGTCTGGAACAGCCTTCCCGAGGAGATTGTTTCAGCGCCATCAATTAATTCATTCAAGAACAGACTAGATAAACACTGGCATAAACAGGAGGTCCTGTATGATAATCATAAGGCAGTAATAAAAATTAACGGAACCAGAGAACATAATACAAGTAGGATAAATACAATTAATGAAAATAACGAGCCTGGCGAAGAGGACCCTAGAGGACCTGTGCTGGGAACCAACCCTAAGTAAACCCTAAGTAAGTAAGAGCAGACAGTCTCATCTGTGGACACTCGCTAAAACCCACATTCCAGAAAAGTTTGATGCTGAGAAAGAATTTAAATCCCATCAGAACTGTAATTTGTAAACAAGTGGAATGAACTCCCTTAGTCCAGCGGCCACTGTCAGACACAAATTAGATATGGGACACAAGAGGCAGAGCCTAAAACTTAAATGCCCATAAAAATGGAAATGGAACGGATAAATTCAGTCCGACAGATTACACAAAGATCGGTCCAGTTAAGGATAATTAGGACTCTCACAGAAAGAAGGCTTTCGAAAATATGTCACACATGTGTTATTGCTTATAAGGCTGAATCGTCTCTAGTGATAACACACACACACATACCTTTTAAAGAAGGGTACCCTTTTAGTACAACGTTATTGTTCCTTCCATCTTTCCAGAGTTATTTTGACAACCGCTGTGGGAGGAACACTCGACACACCGATACAGGTCAAGCTTACAACTGATCAATAGAAGTAGGCGTGGTTTAAAAAAACTCGTAATATTTGCATTCTCAGAGGTTGGTTAAAAGTTCTTGATAATTTGGCCTGTTCGTTTTGAGTTTAAACGAGTAAAGCTCTCAGAATAAAATAATAATGTCCATAAGGTTCTCAGAAAGTCAAACACAAATAATTAAACAGTCCAAGACTTGTTCACAGCTAAAATGCCTTTATTCATTTGGTTGTTCAAAACCAAATGTGTTTTATGTTTAAATGAATTAAGATTTGTTTTCGTTTGGAATTTTCTTTGACTCCAAGCTTGTCGTGTTTCTATATCATGCCAATAATCATCAACACCACTACAATCATTATCATTATGATAAAGCAGCAGCAGCATCGCGATCATCACTACCATCAACATGATCATCATACTAGTTTTTTGTTACATAATTTTTCCTGTAATTCAAACAGGGCGTTTCAATATGGTGTATCTTTCCCAAGGACTGTATTTGTATTTGTGGAAGACAGTGGTCCAGGGGCAGAGCGACAGCCTTAGGACAAGAGGGTCGTGGGTTCGAATCTCGTGAGTAGCGGGGTCTGCCTTGCGACCTTCACTTATCCTTATTCAGCGCAAGGATCCAGGAGCGAGCGATTTATTTGCTTGGCGGCTGGCATGTGGTCTAACCTGTTTGCATAAGCCTGAAGTCGGTTTCAAGTAAATTGGCAGCTGACCTGTGATCCAACCTGTTTTCTTCTCTGAGTATCTTTCCTCGTCATAATTAAGCAGTCGTGTAGGGTTTTTGAAAGCAGACGATAATTCTTTTTTAAATTACCCAGCATTCTTAAGATCAATGACCTCGGTTAACAAAATGAGGATCTACGAAAAACAAAAGGTAATAAATAAAAGGGTGGGAGGGTGTGTGTGTGATAAGATAAGAAAAGAAAGAAGGAAAAAAAGACGTGTTGAGTGTATCAGAAAACATCAAGCAAGACCAATGTATTGGTATTACAAAGTATACTGACGTCAAAAAGATTCTTTATTTTTGACAACATACTTTTATAACTCGACCTGTAACGTTAAAATTTTATAACGCAACTGCAAGCGTGAAAAAAGTTCACCGTACAGTCTCTTGCAACTCAGGGTGCGCACCGTTGCACAATATGCACGTGCGCCTAGTACACATTTAACACGAGGTGCTTTCACCTAAAACTTACACAGGAGGCATCTATAGTTGATATACAAATCAGAATTCACAAAATAACGACGGAAGAGGCGTCAATAAAAATGCAACGGCTTAATAATGAACAAAGGGCACGGATCTTGGGAATGTTGGAAAGCGGACTTTCACAAGAAGCTCTTGCACTTCAGTTTAACGTTTCCTGATCCACTATCCGGAGATTGGCGACAACACAACTGGAAGCCTTGAAGACAGACCACGTTCCGGTACACCACGTGTAACGTCCGTGCGACACGACGTTTATATTCGTCAACGTCATTTACGTGACCGTTTTCTAACCGCACAATCGACGTCGGCTGCTGTCCTTGGTAATCGCAGAAGGGCTATAAGTCGAAATACAGTGCGAAATCGACTGCGAGAGCGCGGGAATTGTAACCGGAGACCACAACGTGGCGTTGTGTTCACAGGACGCCATCAAGGGGAACGACTACGATGGGCACAGAACAATCTGCAAAGGGATTGGAGGAGGGTAGTGTTCAATGACGAGTCGAGATTTAGCATTTCAACAACTGCTTGACGATTACGTCTGTACAGACGGCGTAATGAACGTTACGCTCCTAACTGTATTATGCAGCCAAATCGTTTCGGTGACGGAGGAGTGATAGTATGGGCGGATATCAACCACACATTCAGGACTGATTTAGTCGTTATTCGTGGAAGCCTTAAAGCCCGGAGGTACGTGGATGAAGGTTTAAGACCGACTTTCTTGCCAATGTTCAACCGACGCGCAGGACTCACGTTTCAACAAGACAATGCGCGCCCATATGAAGCCCGATTGACACGAAACTTTCTGACAGGCAATACTCGATATTGACGTTTTTCAAGGGGTGGGGTGTTCATAACGCAAATTAAGCCATTAAATGACGATTTTACGTAACAATCTTTTCCAAACATGCTAACAATACCCTGGACTTGAGAATTTAAAATGAAACTGTTGTGTTAACGTTTCGATGAAATAAATATAATGGTTTTATACAGGTGAGCCGTTTCTTTTTGACGTCAGTATATTTTGTAAAATATGGAAACATTGAAATGATATTTGTCCATGCATTCATATTTCATTAACAGAATGTACGTTTCATTTGACGATTACATGGTTTATGGTAATGTTCACATGAAAGAAACCTTGTGATACAGTCCTATCACTATTTCTAAGTGTGTAGTTACACACAAACTGTCAATCAAGTTTTAACGATTTGTACAGCACTTTTTTTTCAAATGTATTATCTCTGTTGAAAATGAATGCTCATTCACACAACTAATAAGAGAAAGCTACGCAAGTGGTCTTTATTTACAACAATCATTATGATGGGATTTCGCTCCATTTCTGGTTGAACAGCTGTCCTTAAAGGCTCATGGGAGTAGAATACTGCTTTACCAAACTACATGTATATTATCTGGTAAACTTTTGGTCAGATTCAAACAGTTATCACCAAAATAAATCCACAAGCACAACTTAAACATGAAAGCCAACGAAAAATAGCTAAGATGAGTCAGTTTGATGATTCGGATTGCCTGATTTTTCACATCTGACCTAGTCACGTAGTACACAATAATTTGAACCTACCAATCAGAATTCATTATTACAAATATGTAAACAAACATACTGTTGATAAACATGATTGAATTAGAGCCAGCTATACTTCATGTACAAAACAACTTATTTTCAATGGGGTTTGAAAAGTAGGGTCTCGATGTAATCATGAACTATTTTTCATGACTTTTGTGAACATAAAAAAAGAACTCCATATATTTTTTCAGTAATTTATTTGTACTCATATCCTTTCATGTGCCCTTAACAGCGATCGTGCGCTTAAATTCTTTTACATTCAACCGATTATTTCTTGAGTGGTGGTAAGATCCAGTTCGTTTTGGCAGACGTAGTTCCTCTTCTCGTCGCAGTTTTCGTCCCGCCATTTCATGGCGTTGTGCATGTCGAGTGCCATGCAGTGCTGGTTCCCACCCGCGTTATCCGGTTCGTTTGGTGCCCAGTTTGTGTAGGTGCCGAGTCTCGTCTGGGACGGTAACCAGTACCACTCGGTTTCCGTTACGAGGTCGGACGCACCGACCCAGAACTTGCCAGGCATATACGTATCTGTAAAAGAGTAGTAATAATAAGATCTGATTGTCAGGCGCGTAGCTGCCTATACGTGAGTATAAAAAAACAGTAATATTTTAAAATCACAAAATTCTACTTCATTAATGTATAAACCCTACCTATTGGGAACGTCCACGACCCACTGGAACCAAAGCCTGTGGCGACGGCAATGTAATTAACAGCGTGTGGATCAGTGTCGTTCCAGGACATAAACTGGGACTCTCCTACGTCACTTCCGTGTCCTACCCGGATGTAGTTGTTGGCCCAGGATATCCAAAATGGCCTCATGTCTGTACAGCTCAATGGGTGCTCTTTGCTGAATAAAACACGTGATATTGTTATTATTTAATAAATATATGCAATTATTGTATGAATATATAGTTTTACCAATTTAACTTGGGATTACTCGGAAGAATCCGTATGCAATGAAGTTGTGTTCGGGTAATCTTGTTTGATAAAGATAAGTTGGTTATTTAATGAATACGGAAACACCCGAAAGGTCTCACGAAAGTTACTTAGTCTAAAGTCTAGTTTGTTGAACTATAACAGCTATTATTTTAAACAAATATATGAATGTGCAACAATTGAACAAGGACCAAAATCTGCGTGAAAGATAGGGATAAAGGACAATGTAGGTATTAATCTGTATTCTGATATCAATAAAGCCACCGATTTGTGTGACACCAAAGAAACAATTTTAGGGGTTATGGACAAGTGGATGGTGTCGCATTTACCCACTTAAGTATTGGAAAGACTGTTTGGTCTTGAACCCGAGTTTTGACAAGCACACCAGTATTCACTTCTAACAACCATGATCTTAGATGGTTACACATGAATAAATGATACATTAATACCGGCAATAAACGTCCACTTTTTTTTAAATTATTTTAATTTATAACTTGATGGCTTTATCTTATGGGCTCTTAACAGCCTTACTCAACGCTTAACCTCCAAACTTTCGAAATGATTTTTGAAAGGTAGTTTAAGTGATTTTGTGTACGGTGTTGAGAAGGATGGTCCCGACCTCCACATACCTATGAACGAGGATGAGAAAGAAGTACAAAAAAAAAGGGTTTTTGAGGTTTCGTTTTCATTTTTTGATATACCATTACCACCTTTCATTGCTTCATATATGGATGGACCAATGAAATAAAGAATGAAAAAGTTTCACACGAGGTACTGATTTGACACAGCACGCATATGCACTACTGCTTTAACTAAAGGCCACTTTACACGAGTACTCTCACACGAGGCAATGATTTGACCGAGTACGAACCTGTTTGTGCGCATCTCGTCCTTATTGGCGCACTGCTTACAGTCCCGGATAACGGAGGCGGTGTCAGACCATCCACCAATCACGATCTCGTACGTATCTTGGCTGTCCAGACCTTTGTTGGCGGAGAAGGCAATGTGGGCATCGTGACATGCCTGTACAAGGATGGGATATTCTTTTATCATCATTATTATAAATGAAGATGAACCTTAAAGCTATACATTGCGCTCATTTACGCTTAAATTGTGAAAGTTCAAGAAAAAATGAAAATTAACTTAAAAGTACTTCAATTTTCCCCTTTACTGAGGAATTGAGACTGTAACACATTCACTCGATCATGTTAAATTGGTGGGCATCAAATTTGTGAAAATGGCACTTTAAAAAATTGATGATAGATAGGTGCAGTCATTTTAATGGCACGAACCTGTGTTTCTTTGCTATGTTTCAACATATTCTATCATAATTTAAAACTCATATTACCTAGTTTTGCATTTTTTCTGAGCGCTACTAGTATGCATCAAGTGTTCAAGTCATGAAATAAATTTCTGTTCTGTTAAAAAAATATATATAAAAAAAGAAAACACAAAAATAAATCGATTATATATTAAAATACGATAGCTTTGTAACAAAACAGTACATGTATAAATCACCACACTTATCAAAGGTAACATCATTTATCATTCAATGACATTACATTTCAGAAGAAGGCAATATGGGCTTAGCGACATTCCTGAATAAGGTTTGGGTGTTATTGAAATGTTTAATACTCTGTTTTAAAGAGACTCTCTCAGAGATGTGTGCTTTGGGAGTAAATAAACGTTTACAATTTGATATTCACAATACTCGTCTTTTTCGCGCGTCTTGCTGTATCACGTGACATCTTAAAATATCAATCTACACAGCATTAACAACAATATAGTAGCAAAGGGAAGTAATTGTGCTCAGAATCCTCAACATTCAATGCAGAAAGCATGAGTATTTTTTTCCTTTTCCTTTTACAATTGAGCAAGATTCAATGCTTTTTGAAAGACACCTGCTCCAAGACGCAAAAATGCGACATTGTGTGGTATGTATTAAACAGTGTGTTAGATAACTCCATACTCATTAAGTACTACTAGAAATCTAACCTTGACCAGGAAGACGATGGAGTTACGGCCCGTGATGTCCACACCGCTATCGTGCAGGTAATGGTACACATAGTCGTTTTGGGTGGAAATGTTGAAATATGAACCTGTAACAGAGCCAAATAAACGATCCTAATGCACTGTTGTAGAGAACATGATGGCATATAGATAGATAACACATCTGCTCAGTGTACGACAGTGTTTTTTCACACTAACCGGATTTGTTTGTGTCTTTGAGATGTTCATTTGCTCGGTTCGTTACATTGGTGACATAGGTTGGATGAAGACTTCCCCTTTCGTTACAATACCATCGGAACACCTCGGATGATTTTTTATTTCATTTGCCATACTTTATAGGTTGACCTCGGCTGAGATGACAATCGGCACAATTGAACTTATACCAGAGGATCTCCGGATTGTTTTTATTGGACATGACTTATCAATGTGAATTTGACATCATCTAATGTGATGAAAAAATAACGATGCTTTCTTTGGCGCAATTACGAAAAGAGATGCCCCAAAAGATGCTTAACAGAGTATTTAGGAACATTACGAAATGAATAGCGCTTCATATCTGGAAACCTTATGAATACAAAATAAATTGGTGGTCGACTCCCCTTGTAAATAACGGTAGATGTTTTATACCTAAGATACCAAGGGTCCGCATACAAACCTTTGACATCGACATTAAAAGAGTTCGGATTATAGATGGCTGGATCATAAAGATATAGAAATAAAGACAAAAAAATCGATTATCAATAATCCGAGAATCCTGTATAAACATCGACCCACCGACAGTTCGAGAATCAGAAGTTCGAGGTATGGATGGCATACTGTAACTTAGTTTATGAATTTCCTTATCGCCAAATAAATAACATTGACATGGTTTCGCTTTGTTTTTGAAAATCAGTTGGAACTACATAGAGGTGGAAAGGAATGTGGGTCATTGTGAACGAACCCTTTATTTAACAACGTTATCTGAATGACGTTATTTAAATGCGTCCTGTTAGGGAAATCTGTATACGAGACCCTTTACTTGGTTTGGACTTCACGCCGTTTTTTAAGCTTTGTTGTCTGAGCCGGAACTATTCGTATTCAACCGAAAACTTCCGACCCCAACCGGTGTTTGCCGAGATCGACCGAACTAATCCGACAAAAGAAAATGTTTCAAAATGGCGAATTATGCGTCTTCTACTTAAAGATCGTTGGACAATTATGGACGGCAAATGAAACACGTCGCTTAACCCTTTCCCAAACAATAACGACATTTGACCACTTTGTTGCAGACGACTTTAAAAAACATTGAGGGAAATGGAGAAATTGCTCGTGACGAGCAATTTTTCCTTTTCCAACAATGTTTTCTGGCCTATCAGAAGATTATTTTCCAATTTCATCACATTTTGAAAAGTCGTCTGCAAACTTTTTCAATTTGGGACAGTCGAAAATGTGTTGTTTGGGAAAGGGTTAAACTTAATCAGATTGGTCTAGGAAGGTGACTTTTCGCTTCCATTGTACGTACGTTTATCATCGGTTTCTGCAATTCCCGTTATAAACACCTGGACGTCATATGTGTCCACTGTTGCCAGTATCCCTCCGCGCTTGGTACAACTTGCCTAGGGTGAATATGAAAGTGAGACAATTTACGTTTAAACATTTAATATATTAAAATATCTATATATTCACCGATATGCTCCCTATGACAATACGCAAAGAACATGGATACTGGTTATCTAAGTTACCATTCCCATTCAAAAATGACTATATTATTGTCTTTTTATAAGTTTTGTATAAGCTGTGCATAGATGTATACATATACATGAATATCATTTTCAAAGGATGTCTTTATACGAAGAGTTTGAAAGACCTTTAGCTCGTGCGCTCACTTTGCAAGCAAAAGTATGTTATATTATTTTATGTTCGGACTTTCGGACCTGTCAGGTGTATACACCACAGCTTCACCATAGGCG
Source organism: Cerastoderma edule (assembly GCA_947846245.1). Classification (NCBI taxonomy): domain Eukaryota; kingdom Metazoa; phylum Mollusca; class Bivalvia; order Cardiida; family Cardiidae; genus Cerastoderma; species Cerastoderma edule. Next base: position 25,899,823 of record OX401415.1, read on the forward strand.
AGGTTAAAACGTCGGAACTAGCCCACATACTCGGCCTGAGTACTGGTTTAGTATTCAGGAAACAGTCCACGAAAGTGAAATTAATTGACTTCAATTTGTATCGTGTTTAATGCCATATCAACTGTTTTTTTAGAAATGAGTAATGTACCGCCTTTCCTGGATCCACCAGTACTAGACAAGGTCTCTCAAATGACTTGCCAGAGGTCACTACCACGAAACCAGAAGTGTCGGTGGGGCGCAAACCCGGGACGCCTAAGTTTAAAGCCCGCCAGCTTAAGCCACTTCATGCGTTAAGCTTCCGTCACAATCGGTGTAGAATAAACAAGTTTAAACCATTGCTTCGGCCCAGGTTGCCTCCTCCTTTGAGAACAGAAGGCATCGTTCGTTGACCGCCTCGTAACCACGTGGACAGCCTGGGTTTTGAAGTATACCACCCTCTTGTGCTGTAAATGAGATAGATTTTTTTTTATTCGGTTTTATTTCATTCCCATCGCATTTTAAAGTAGCAGTTTCATTGCGATGTCCGTCTCTCAAGCTATGATGAGAGGCCCTAAACGCAATTGGACATATGATCTGATTTAAACTACGACCACTTTTCCTCTGTGGATTATCTGAAGATTATCGATCATGAAAACAAACATTCATAGGCACTAACTGATTGCAGCATGTAACATGAGGCAATCAGTAAATTGCCTGTATTGGTCAGAGTACACTGAAGAATTACTTCCGGAGGTCGTTGTACAGTAAAAAGTAGTTCTTGAAAATTTAGAATGTTACTTTGAGTGTTGATTTTATGCTTTTAGGACATAAGAGGGGGTGTTTTTGACTGTTTTTGATATTTTGTGGGTGTTGGCCATGTTTTAAACCCCTGGTTTGTTGTTTTTTCCAGAACTACTTCTCGCGAAAGGCGAAGCGCTGAGGGAGACGTCCTTCGCTGACCCACCCATTTTTGTAGGCGATTTAAGAGGTAAGTAAAAAGAAATGGCCGGTAGTGAAAAAAGTAGCTGATCTTCGATATGTTTGCTTGTCAAATTCTGATTGGCAACAGAGTGTGGAATAGTGAAACAACAAGGATTAACTCTGAATCTTTTCATGAAAGGTACTGTGAACATGCCAAAATGACTGTTTTTGTATAGAACAAAGAAGGGCCAAATCATGGCAGAGTCTGACCTATTACTCATTCAATGAGTACTAGAGGTATTGTACAAAGATGTCAAATATGAGTCACGTGATGCATTTACTTATACAGGAAAGCTTTGTGTATTATTCCGCCAACATAGCGAAATAACCGATTACGAAATATCTATACAAATAGAAGAAAACACTTACAATAAAGGAAATATGAAACATAGCGCATCTCTAAAACAATATGTACATATCAATAACCATATAAAGCGATGCCATAAAGAACGTACTGATTTTGGGAGAAGTTTTCCAATATTCTTTACTTTATCTTTACTATATTCATTGTATTTAAATTCAATTCAATTCAATCTCTTTATTGCCTCATTAACAGAAGATAAATCAAAGTATAAGATTTCTTTTACAAAACATAAATATAGAAATGAGAAGTATATATAAACATGAAAATATGAAAACCAAGTAGGAAAAAACCTACAAGAAATGATTCCTCGTAGCACACACACACATACGCAACATCCCCCCTCCACCCACACATACACCCAAACAAACCCACTCACCCGCATATGCACCCCCTCACACCCCACCCCCACCCCACACACATACCCACATACGCCCACATACATAGGCTTTGGCCCTGCCCGCTGCCACAAATACAATGACATATTATGTAAGCATAGGACATAGATAAGCACAAGTCATTTTACCCATCGACAAAAAAACATGAGCATGACTTAAATGAATGAAAATGAAAATAATTGTAAAGAAATGACAAAGTTGCATCATCATGCAAATAAAAAGTGTCTTTTCACATGAGTATTGGTACTGAATCGAGCCTTATACACATCTATAGCCCAAAGAAGGCATACACTGATACACATATAATATAATGTAGTGTGACAATTATGATTGTAGACATATACCTATGCATTTGAATGTATGAAAAAGGAAGGTTTTGTTTTCCTTGGATTCAAGTAGGGGCGGAAGAGGCGCTTCCAATATGCGCAGTGTCCAAGAGAGAGAGAGAGAGAGAGTCTTGTGCAATGAGCTCCTCCACAAACGTTTGGGTAAACGTCAAGATGAGCCATTGTACAAGTCATTCTAGGCAGCAACAGGTAAAATGGGAATTCTAAATAACAAAATGCACACTTTTCAACATCTAATACTCTAATTTGGAAATACGTAAAATGGAAAATTAATTGTTTGCGCTAGAATAGCATATGCTTGAAACCGGTTTAGTACCAATCAGCAAATGGCCTTGAGATGCGTGGGAGCGAAAATGAAATGCGGAAAGATTTAACAAAAATCAAAAGGTGTACAAAATAAATTACCCAAACAAAGGCATCCAAGACTAAGACTCAATACAACAAAAAACGTCATGGTTCCTCAACTTCCGGTAGCGTTGTGTTGCTGTCTGGGATATGATTGATAACGCAAGGGACGTATGCCGACCGACTTCAGGTGACCTACCGAGGTTGAAAATGAGCCTTTCGTTATCTGCGATAGGTGCCAACATATCAGTCGTACAGTAAGTGTTAAATGAATTCTGTTTACAAACAATTAACTGTATGAGTGGAGTAAGAATCATTGCATCATATCGAAAAGTTGTCAAAGTAGCCCTGTGATTTTCTTCTCTAAGACCGATCCATGGCGTTTCTTTAACGAACGATTGTTTGTCAGAAATTGTATATGCCTTTGTTAGTGGCCCGTTAACTCCTTTCTGAAAGCAATTGAAAACGATCCGTATGTTATCTGCGGTCGGTGTCTAGATGTCAGGTATACTGTCCGCGTCAAGAGAACAAAAGAAACAATGAGCTTTTTAAACGAAGTATCAAATGATAAGGAACTGCTGAAAGTGATCCAGAGGTTATCAGTTCCACCGCTGATCCATGGCGTTACATTCCGTACACAGTTATTCAAATATATATGCTTTTGCCAGTGTATGATCATTTCCTTGCCTTAGGAAGCCACAGCTTCAGCCATACACACCAGAAGACCCTTGTCAAAATGTGGTTTCATCCCTGTCAAATTACCAATTAATCATTAAGTTTTGTCATGTCAGGGTTCCTTCTCAGATTTTGAAGAAACTTGTAATCTCCATACATGTTTGTACATCAGATACTACTTAGTAAGGGGAAAGCTATCTAGGCCTGGTCTGAATAATCCAAACGTAGATATTTCGTGTACAACATCTGAAGCTTGAACTATTCGAGTAAATATGGGCCAGGAATTAACTGTCAGAAAAGGGTACCAGAAATGTGTCAGAAAGATGTGAATCTACTACTTTGAAACGTCACTTAACCCATTCCCAAACGATAATTTTTCGACCGACCCAAATTGAAAGAGTTTGCACATGACATTTCAAACTGTGATGCAATTTGAAAAGGGAAGAAAACATTGTGGGAAAAGGAGAAATTGCTCGTTACGAGCAGTTTCTCCTTTTCCCATAATATTTTCTAAAGTCGTCTGGAACAAAGTGGTCAAAGGTCAAATGTCGTTATTGTTTGGGAAAGGATTAAGCGTCGCCATATCGAAACCAGTGTACTTGTTTCTTCTTCAGAAAAATGCGACCCGTTTTGAACAAGTGGCAAATATCAAAAGCACAGAGACGATTAATTTGTATGGGTCAGTTTGTTATGTCCTATAGAGATAAATAATGGTTAAAACAACTAAATGTCATTGCTTATATATCATAGATATTTATGGCAATTTTCGACTACGGTGAATTTCCTATTTTGACAATACGTTTGGGATGTTTCCTTTACCCAGTCAACATCAATGGGTGGAATCACGTGGTCAGATTTGAGAATAAATGGCCGCCCGACTTTCGATTCAGGTTCTCGGGATCAGTGGCCATTTTTTCTTAAATCTGATCACGTGATTTCCCCATTGAAACATAGCATCACGGGTATTTCGTCCCCTATGCAAATAATCGGGTGCCATGAGAGGACTTTTCTTGTATTTAACCACTTCTCTTGAAATTTTTTTCTTTGCATATCCTTTCGAGTGTATCTGTAAATGGGTTCTAATTCTTTTGTTTAAACTTCTTTTCATCGATTGTGATGGAAGCTTGAAGCTTATTAGATTTACTCTTGATGACATTCTAATAGGGACATGCATTTGTTGGCCAATCTTAGTGGATATATGTAATTTATGAAATTTGGTGGGGTTGAGAGATTTCTTTGACACGGGCTTCGTTTTCATGCTTTATTCATCACAAGTACTATACAAGTATAGATAACAAAAAGACACATATAGACAGGCATAGAGGTGAAATGAGGTTAGCGGAATGAAGAAAGATATAATTTGTTTATTCCCGATTGTCCCACATTTAGGATTCTAGAACCAATTCTTCCATAATTTAACACATTGAATCGCCTCCAGCAAAGCTCAAGAATAGTTAGAAACCATGGTGATTGAAGGGAAACTGGCTTTTGACAAGCAAATCTCTTGTAGCCACAAAATATTTATCATGACAAATTTCTTTTATATTTTCGTTTTCCTTCTTTTTTGGCTGTTTTTGCCTTCAATTCCAAGTCACTAATTCTTACATGTGAAGAAATGGTTATTTGATGGCGACACAATAATATAGATATCATATTAAACAACATAACTATGGTTCTTCATTCGATGGGACAACCAGTAAGAGTTAGAGAGAAAGAAAGAGACAAGAAGAGCGCACATGTATGCATAGAAAAAGAGATGTACAGAAAACCGACGATATTTACAAAAGATAAAGAAGTAAGAAAAGAAGAATTTGGTCTCACAATGATTGCACAATGCCCGCTAGGGCAGTTCATAGTTCCTTATAGCACTATTTAGTTATCTGTCATTGTTCTTGACTCATTCCCTGAACTATGTCGTAACAGCAAACGACGTTAGTCAATGTTGCGACGAGGAGAATTCGCCGTCGATACCAGCTGTTTCAACTTGCAGATAACCCTTCGTATTGCTGGTTCTAAATGTGTTTGTTGTATAGAACCGCAAACAGGGTAAAAGTCCGTTCCGTCATGCAGACGGCATTGCTGTAGCAGACGACACTTCTGCACCAGCGAAATGACTACCCATCTCATTTGCTGAATGGAACTCGAAACAAGTCCTTGGATAATCAGAATCGTAGGGTTAGTCGTGACGATGGACGTACTTTCTCTCCAGCGGTCCAGGATTTGGACTTGGCACGGAATCGTCGTAGGTCCGATGAGAAGTCCTTGTGTAACATGGGTAGGTATGTCTGTGGCTCACATAACTCCTGTTAACATGAACTTTTGGTATGAATAAACAGGTGTCAAATATGTAGACTGGTGAAAGGAAGTGAGAAGATGGTGTTTTATTCCTTTGCTCTTACAATAATTGGTAATTTTCTAGAAATAGATTTTTGCGTCGTCTGCTTTCCAATACGTTATATATCTGCTTCATTTTAGCAAAATAAGGATTAAGGACGGAGGCATCCTATTGGCAGTCAACGGTCTCAATTTTTCATTTCATTTATTAGCATATCCGACAAACATTGTCTTTAGCCATTTACAAAAAAAACGAGATATGGTGCGAACAAACAAAGACATACGTAATCATATAACAATTAATGAGTGATAGCAACAACAGCATAAGTACTGCAGACTGATTGCTAGATAAGATTGATAAATTAACACTTTCGATGATAATCAAATGTTTCAAAGGGTTGAAACACAATGTCCGCAGAATTTCAGTTGCATTAAGGCTTTCTGGCCTTCACCGGTACAGGGCGAATAGAAACTATGGGCTGGTGCAAAGTTGTCTTAGAGAGCTATTAAACAATAACCTATATACCTTAACACGTTACCAAACAATGACGACATTTAACCACTTTGTTGCAGACGGCTCTTGAAAGCATTGTGGGAAAAGGAGAAATTGCTCGCTAAGAGCAATTTCTCCATTTCCCACAAAGCTTTCTTCTTTATCGGAAGAATTCTTTTCAATTTCATCATATTTTGAAATGTCGTCTGCAAACTCTTTCAATTTGGGACAGTCGAAATTGTGTTTTTTGGGAAAGGGTTAAACAATAACCTAAATGCCTTTACTAAGCTTTGTTTTTCATCATAGTTGGTTTGAAATTACATTCTTGTTTGTCATCCTTAAGGGAATAATGATTTGACACTCAACTCAATCATGATTTCCGCGGTAATACTTGCTGCTTTGTTGTGTCTTTACAATTGATTAAACAAGGCAAATTAATTCATCGGTTTGTGTTTCTTACCTTGTGCGTAAAGAAGCATGCCTTATAACCGCCATCAAGAAGGTAGATCTCCGGAAAGTTCAGTCTAGGGTAGTTGTCTTTGTTCATGTCCCTATCCTGACTTCGGAGGTAGCGGTACCTGGAATCGATTATTACTATTACGTTTAAAAATCTTGCAAAACAGAGAAGTAATGTTAGAACTTGGAATTGAAAGCAGCCTGACCTACCAAACTTTAAAAGAAAAATCATGTATAATGCTTTCTTCCTTTGCCAGTTATGAATTCTGCGCTTGGTACCTGGTTAAAAGTTGTTTAGAGGACGTAATGAAGACAAGACTTGTAGTGGAAACCAGTCCGACAAACCGATTCGCTGCCAATGAAACTTCTGTTCTCTGGTTAAAATAGACAACTTTTTTACACAGGCCAAATATGACTTGGAAACAGGAAAGGTTTAATTGATCATCCACACCCGGACAGGCAAATTTCAGGTTATTCATAATAATAGATTTTGTTCTTTACTTACATTCTGGGTCCCCGTTCTGATGAGAATTCACAATGAAAGATCAAGATGTGTTTCTGGTTCCCAGTACGGCTGTTCTCGTTTAGAAACGCTTGGATGGTATCTCTGGTGTACAAGTTAAGGGCGTCCTTAAAGAAAAGTGGTAAAGATTAAGTCACTTGTTAATCTCGGTTGTTATTTGTTCAGTTGTGCTAGAAAGAATGTGTGTAACATTTATTCAATAAAGGGACACAAGGCCAAGTGAATCGAATCAAATTACTCTTCATATTGCAAAATGATCATCTATTTACGAAAGTATAATTATAATATTACGACCTGGACGCTACCATATGAAATAAGGTCTATTGTCATTTGTTTAGAAATTGTTAAGAGGAAATTAAATTACCAGTGGAATGCTTATATATAGCAGCTGATCCCATTGCATATTGGATCATTACAAAGCCAATGCAATCGGTTGCTAAGGCCATGTCTACAATTGCTAATACTTACTGACTCTATCACAATGGAGTTTTAACCAATCAAAATAAATAATCTTTTCTAAAAATCTCATAGTTTTCGTTATGGTTTCCGACCTAAATTTAAGGTTCTTTTAGTTTCTTTGTCATCATTTGATCATTTTTCAAAATTTGACTTAATAAGTATACATACCTTTATGTGACCTCCCTCGAACTCATACGGGTATCTACAATCGATGACCGTGACCTTGTCTACTTTGTCGTCATAGCAACCGGACATGACATCCTTCAGCTGAATAAAACAAAAATAATGTTGATTTGTAGGGTGGTCCATGGTAAACATTATATGTAGCGAAAGAGAACATTTCAATGCCTATTGTCAAATTACAAACGACGACTTTAAACATTTCCATACGAAAATTGTTCGCCTAATTACTTCCCTTTGCAACTCTGTAAAACACACTGAAATTGTCCAATGTCACGCGATGGGACAGATGTACTTACGTCTATTAATTTGTTAATATAAGTAAAACAAAAATAAGTAAGAGCAGTGTAAAGACTTACCGTATTTGGCGTGATGGACTTGAGATCGTGATGTTTCCCGGGAACAGTGGGTAGAGCGTAATGCCGGGAACTGTCCGCCACAAGGTCCTTGTTCTTGGATAGCAAGTTTAGTGCTGTCTTTACCTCATCGCTGTCCGAATAGGTTGGGGTCTAGACAAGAAAGAGTTCGTGTTAAACATGTTGTAAATAGCAATATTTCGATTCAAAGCGTTTTTGATAATCATATCTATTGTACACCCCAATTGCTTGCAAAAAAACACAACTCTTGCAAGCTGCAATGATTCAACATTTCGAGAATCGTCGTGAATCTATGGTCAAACTTTTTATCAGGATAGGGCTTACGTTAATGATCCTAATGTGATTGGTTAAAGAAGCTAATCTAGAAAAGTGTTTACTACCTTGAAAATCATATTAATTTGCCATATTGATATATTATGATGAGTCTGCAGTTTTCCTGCACTTGTATCCTGTATCTTTATTATTTTTATTGCACTTCTAACTGTTTCACTCATATAAATATACTGATCAATCAACAATCTCATTAAGGATTGGTTTAAACACTGTGTTTCATATTTACCTCTAAAGTGAATTCTCCGAACGCCGTTTCTGTGTCTCGAACCCGTTTAGATGCGGAAGACTCTGTGTGCTCCTCGGCAGACACGTCAGCAAAACGCTTGGATGAAAACAAGCTTCTCTTCACATCGAACGAATGGAACCGACCGAGTGGCTTCCGGGGATGAACCTGACAAAAAAGGAAGTTGTAATCAGTATTTGAATTAAATTGAGAGCAAGTACTAGTTGTACATCCAGGAAGCAGAATCAAGAGTGTTGGCTCTAAAACTTGTTTCGCTATTGATGACAATTAGGTTCAAATGTCCAAGTAAAATCTTAGAGCTTCGATAAAAGTCAGAAAATGTACAAAATTATGTCTTGTAACGTAATTTATTGTTGTTTTCACTCTAGTTACAAATAAGCATGAATTTAAGTTAACTGTCTGCTTTCTTTAATATCTGTACACGGTTTCTTTTTGACCCCATCCATTCAAAAACTAATGATAATCAAATAGTAACTAGCTGTTAGGGAATAAACTATGATTTAGATTTAAAAAAAATTGTCTCTTTCAAAATTAAGTTTAGTTTCTTTGACCCATGTCGACAGTCCTAAAGTTGATAATGGGTTAAAATTAAATGTACTCACCTCGCTGTATGAGCCGTTCAGTTTGAGGCTGGTGGGTTCAGAGAGAGGCGTATCTGCGAGCATGCGCATAGAACCATCGGTTGTCTCTTGGTCGATACTGGGTGGGGTAAGGATTTCGTCGAGGTCGCAGGTGTCTGGACTCTTGGCTGGGGTGAACTTGAACATCGTGTAGGTCTGGAAAATGATGCTAAGAATGATGAGTTGCATGACAAACAGCCGGTAGTATATGGGTTAAAGATAAGTTTCACGACTCAGACCCATAGTATATGGGTTTAAGATAAGTTACACGACTCAGACCCATAGTATATGGGTTTACGATAAGTTACACGACTTAGACTCATAGTATATGGGTTTATGATAAGTTACGCGACTCAAACCCATAGTATACAGGTTTACGATAAGTTACACGACTCAGACCCATTGTTTATGGGTTGACGATAAGTTACATGACTCAGACCCATATTATATGGGTTTACGATAAGTTACACGACTCAGACCCATAGTATATGGGTTTACGATAAGTAACACGACTCAGACCCATAGTATATGGGTTTACGATAAGTTACACGACTCAGACCCATAGTATACAGTTTTACGATAAGTTACACGACTCAGACCCATAGTATATGGGTTAACGATAAGTTACACGACTCAGACCCATAGTATATGGGTTAACGATAAGTTGCACGACTCAGACCCATAGTATATGGGTTTACGATAAGTTACACGACTCAGACCCATAGTATATGGGTTTACGATAAGTACACGACTCAGACCCATAGTATATGGGTTTACGATAAGTTACACGACTCAGACCCATAGTATATGGGTTTACGATAAGTAACACGACTCAGACCCATAGTATATGGGTTTACGATAAGTTACACGACTCAGACCCATAATATATGGGTTTACGATAAGTAACACGACTCAGACCCATAGTACATTGGTTTACGATAAGTTACACGACTCAGACCCATAGTATATGGGTTAACAATAAGTAACACGACTCAGACCCATAGTATATGGGTTTACGATAAGTTACACGACTTAGACTCATAGTATATGGGTTTACGATAAGTAACACGACTCAGACCCATAGTATATGGGTTTACGATAAGTTACACGACTCAGACCCATAGTATATGGGTTTACGATAAGTAACACGACTCAGACCCATAGTATATGGGTTTGCGATAAGTTACACGACTCAGACCCATGGTACATTGGTTTACGATAAGTTACACGACTCAGACCCATAGTATATGGGTTTACGATAAGTTACACGACTCAGACCCATAGTATATGGGTTTACGATAAGTTACACGACTCAGGCCATCATCAGTTAATCAGAAAAACAAATCCTGGTAAAACGCTTGTCACTTTTATTGATATCATATAAGATCTTCGTTATAACAATCAAATTCAATTTAACATAAAACAACATTGGCACAGAGATGCTTTGAACAATCATTAGGACAGCAAATAGCAATAATTCAGCAAACCATCTTGATTTAGAAAACGACGACAAAAGGCGACAAGAGAACCTCGGTCACATGAGAAATTTTCCAAACTTAAATATTTTATTTTGGTCACCTGTCACATGCCCTTAAGATTATGGGAACTTTACTTTACATTTAATACGACGAACAAATTTGTAAAAAAAAAGCGATTACACTGCACAAAACGATAAACATATTATTCGTAATAAAAAAGATGTAAGTACTTACAATTTCTGGAACTTCCAACTCGAACCTGAAAACAAGAATGGAAAACATCAATACTTGTAACTGAACCTTCTATAGGTCACATGACTACACTATTAAACAATAAATCACATTTGCATATTCCGATAGTTTCGGAGACGAGTGTGGTGCTAGAGACAGCTTCGAAATCAACAGGTCAATTAAAGTATCAATTAATGATGTTTAAAGAATAAGATCAAAGGCCCAGGGATGCGCGATGACAATATGGGGGTCCATGCGCGCCACATGGTGCTTTATTGTATATCACTGGTACGCGTAAACCCTTTATCCTCTGCTAATATACGGGTTTCATTTAGTTTATCAGAAGAAGCGGCAATGTATACAAGCACTTGCGGTACATTTGGCTAGATAAACAGTCAAAGATTAAAACGTTTGTTAATAAAATTAAAAATAAACCACAATCAATTTTCGGTTCAAATTTCGTCGTCATATCAAACGGAGCATTATACCAGAATAACTAATGATATTCAATGTGGACCAACTTAACCTTGCTTAGTCTTTTACATGAAAGTTTGACATCAGTTTTTTAGATCTAGAATAGAATTTTGAAAATTCCTTAAGCAACGTGGCAAAATGTTTCTTTATGTATGAAAAAAACTTCAGATTAATCAAAATCTATAAATTACCTTAGTTTTTCTTGGCAAATAATTTCAAGTCATAGACTCAAGCAAAAATGTCATAATTCTTTAAAAGTGACGTGTGGTATTTTGTAGTAATTAACTCAAATGCAGTTTTCCAAAACTAAATAAATAGAAAAAAAAACTTACTTAACGTGTAATTCCCATTCAAACCGAAACAGAAATGACAGAAAATTTGAAACCATGCATCTTTTTGCATTATATGGCTGCTTGTACCATAAACAGACATGTTTTCGCATAAAGCCGATAAATTTAGATTTGTATAACCATTTGATGATGTAATGACGGTAATATAAAGAGAAAATCTTTGTTAAATTCATAAAGTCTTTTGGTAATGTACTTAATAGATACGTGTTGAGCATTGAGCAAATATGCTCAACATTAACTCAGTTATGGCTTAATGTCCGTGTGTTTCTAGCGGCGCGCTCTGTTATTATATTCACCGGAGCGCACAATAAGGGCCTTTATTAAAGTAAATGGTCATTCCATGCTTTAATCATACATGCCCCACTCGCGAACTATATATCAGAATCAGAATCATGAAATTCCAATCATTGTTTGATGTATGTTGAAAACAGACTGGAAAACGGCAGACTGAGTTCTATTAAGCATGCCAAATTGATTCAAGTCGTTTTATGTCAACATGTCAAGGATTCATTATAGCTGTTAACATTTTATACTATTTCTGGAAAAAATTATAAAGCATCGATAAAGTAAAGATGTTTTATCTTCTTTGGTTTAGTAAATTAGTAACAAATGTATAATTAACCTACTTGTCTCTTAGATGGTGCTGCTGTTGTATATTAAACGGTCATAAACTAATGTGTTGGACCAATGTGTCTTTGGTGTTTTTATAACGAAACACGTCTTGCCTCAATAATAATAAAAAGAGGCATCATTTGTTCGAGCAAATTGATCGTAATTATTGTTAACTTAGTATACTCTGTCTCAGTTATCAAGAAAGATGCCCCATTTGTTTAAGCAAATTGATCATTCCCAATTAAATATCATTCTTAATGAATGCGACTTCCTATTGTAATTTGTAATGAGATGACACGCAATTTGTACGTAAAATGCCAACACCCTTGTGAAGATAGCTCGGAGACATCCCGGATGCTTTATTCGTTAACCTATGCATATTAACCTGTAGGGTATGAAGGCCTGTACAAGCGCCCTTCATCACACATCATATGGCGTCATGACTGAGACATATCGTAATCCTGGTATAAAAGCCTGTACAAGTGACCGTCAGCGCATATCATATGGGGTTATGTATGAATGAGACATGTCGTAATCCTGATATAAAGGCATGTACAAGTGACCGTCAGCACATATCATATGGGGTTATGTATGAATGAGGCATATCGTAATCCTGAAGCGTACAAAAACGTGTACAATGTACTGTTGGCAACCAGTAACGTCTCATTTATACAAGACGCCACACATCTGCACCATGTTCTTAACAAGAGCAAATAGCCAAAGTTCGAAGAAAATCATTTTGAAATATTCCTTTTTGAAGAATTGAAGGAAAACTACCTTTCATGATATTAACAGATACACCTAAGTCTCTGATATGACATTACATAAACTTTATTGTATCAGATATAATTTATAGCCATTTCCATGTAATACAATTATTCCGTTACAAATAAAAAATAAGCACATAAAGTTGTCAGTTGAAGAGCAAATAATCTCTATTAATAATATCGCTGTCTTTTCGCAGACATTTTGATAACCATTTTGAATTGTTCACACCACAAGGATTTAAGTCTTTAACAGTTATGTATTTCGTTTGCCAAGACAATAAAGAGACATTTAATTTAATGTTATACGTTTCAAATATGTAATTTTGTATTCAATGGTCTGTTCTAAATGTTTTTTTTTGTTGGTATTCGTTCAAGATGAAAGGCAACCTATGAAAATCTCTGCGACAGTTCGGCAGTCATCGAAATATGATACGAAAACGAATCTTATCAGACTTTCTGTTATAAAGATTCTAGTCATGCAGTATCAAAACGAATGGGTGGTCATGATTCTTAACGTCAATGCTATGAATAAGATGTTTCTGAATAAAAAAAACTAATATGAATTCAGTTGACAATATAGATAGATCAATGGAACCACTCAGAGTTGAATACTATAACTTTTGTCAGAAATTGATTTATCTGTTGTAATATTTAAGAATGTAATATATAAACACTGGGGGCGAATGTTATAAAAAAAGTACAAACAAAAACGTGATGAGGAACAAAATAAATAAATATGATTGTATTGATACACTGACAGTGGAAAATAAATTGCATTTAGATATGTAGCAATCCAACAAGACGTTTTATACACCTCAGCAAAACGATCGTGTAACAATCCATGCAATTAAAGATAAATCACTTTTGTTTGAATTTCATGGGTACTGCAATGCCATAATTTTAAACCATATATTGTTCACATTCATTAACATAATTTCATTTCACATATACAGAGACATAGTTATCTATGTCTCTGCATATATTAAGGTATTTTGCATGTTATGTTAGTAGTGACTTATTGAAAAAGAAAGAAATTGTCTTGAGCATAAATCTAGCAGTACTACTATATATCAAACTTACATCGTCTTCTTCTTCGTAACCTGTAAAATGTAAATCCAAAATATAGTTAACACAAATAATATCTTCAGAGATGCATGAGACGGTATAACCATTCCTCATGTATATATTGAAATTGAGCCGTACCATCCACCAATGAAATTCGCCCTCCGAGGAACCATTTACACCTTGGTGTTTGTCGAGCACATTTGTTAGCACTTCTATAGGAAATCGCCATTGGTTTTGACAAACATTGCACGGAACTATCAACACGTCCGATAAAACACCCTTGTCATGATGGCGGAAATCGAACGGCACCTGAATGTTTGCCAGTTCATTAGTTCACATAAAGGAGTAATCAATGCTAATTAAGGAGAAAATGAATTAGAATAAAGACTTTGATTACCCCAATTAGCTCAATCAAGCAGTTCCGACTTAACACTTTTTGGTGTGTAAAAAACACAATTAATCCACAAAGGCGCATTGTGTTAAATTCAATACTCATTGTACAAATTTTCAAGCGAGTATTCTTCGCCCATTTTTTTTTATACGCATATGGTCCAAATTGAAAGATTTTTAACCTTTAATTTCCTTATATTGGGAAAAAAAGAAATGTTACCGACGGACATGGCTTTCTTCGTGAATAATTATCTTGAAATGCATCGCAAATCACTTATGTACTGTTGGCGTTTTCTGAGGAGGTCGCCAAAGAGAATACCTCGTTACACTTATACAGCGGCTCCAGTAGATCGATGCATTGAGTATGAACTGTTACTCAAATAAGAGCAGTGGATTAATGCTTATTGATCAAATTTCTTCTTTGGTCAGAGGGTTTATCAAAGTTCAAAAGTTAATTAGCGTAACTTATACAAGTTGTTGCTAACATATAAACATATCGTTATGACAGACACCATAAATTAAAAAAAACATACAAAAGAAACAATACAGTAAAGATTTTTTTAACATAGTATATTTTTTTTTACATTAACATCATTTCTTAAGGAGAAAAGTGTGAGAATGCTATTAATAAGTGCGTTAATGTATGGGTATAGGTATATAAAAAGACAATTAATCATTCATATTAGTACTAAATTAACAATATTAGAGCTGTGTAATATCAAGTTGAACTGGGATGAAAATGTGAAACGTGACCACGAAGATAGCTTGTTTCCAAATCTCCTATGTAACTGCTATAATTGTTTTTAGTTTTATATTCGTTCCTACGGGACATTTTTGACATTAAGTGAGTTATACGAAACTACCAATATGGCCAGATTACTACTTTGTATATAATCAAAGGTCTTGTGTTTTGAGTGACATTTTAATACAGGTATACGGACATTTGCCCCCGGACATTTGTCCCCTTTTTAGTATAGGGCGGACACTTGCCCCCTCGACGTAATGTAGAAGGCGGACATTTGCCCCCTCATATTTTTTTATAACTTGTTTAACGTGATCTTATTCCGTTATAATTAAACAGGAATTTGAATGTCTATATAATTTAAATACAATAATTGAAGCCAGAACACAAGGCCACCAGTTTTGTACCTTTATTTATAGATAGAACCTCAATGGAAATACAATGAAGATTGAAAAACTTACATGGATCATCCTGAGACGTATAATTATATACATGTATTTCATTTTTGTCTTTTGATTGAGCTCAATTTTACCTCAACACCCTTAAAATGTATGACATTTACACACACCAAAAAGAAGTATTTTTGAAAATTTCGAAACGTTGTGATTATGAAGGCAAATAATGGTAGGATCGAACTTGGGTGGGTGATGACGTTTACTGTCAAGCTAACATGGACATTTATCCTGCTTGTGTTATTGCAATACCTATAGCTTATTGTGATCTATGCCATACAGAAGTGATACAGTAGATGTACATTTGCTGACACGTTCATGTGATGACCGACTCGAGTGCTATACGTATGTCTCAGTTACAAAGATACCAAGATTCCCATTTTTTGGAATTTAGGAAACTTTTTAAGTTATATCATTAATGCTACTGCAAAATGTTCAAATGTTTCAAAGTTAAAATCATGTCCGCTTGTTTGTTTGTAACAAAACGAAAAGAAAAAAAATATACCCACGGCAAAAAAACTTCTTGTTAAAAAAGACATTGATAGAGTCGCCTCCAAAACTTGTGATCATTGACAAAGGTATTTAATGTCAAATATGCAAAATATAAAAATGGATATCTATCTTAGGGAGAAGAAAATCATCAAAACTCCATTATCGAGACTCGAGTTAGTTGTAAGATTACGTTAAAAAGAAAAGAGCAATTTAGACATGTCCTGTGATTTAAAACATGGATCGCTTTAAAGCGAATATTAATTTGCCATTACAAAATACTTTTCTTATTATTGTACCATTTGTAGTGAGTTGTTTAAATGAAAGTGAAAGTGAAACTTCATTGTCATATTACTGGGTGAAATAAAGATTGTGTTTTGACAGTCTATTTGTCTTATTTCAATAGCAATTATCCAGATAACTAATTCGTTAAAACCATTTATAATTAAGAGTATGTTTTCTTAATTCTTGTTAAGTCAATTCTACAGACGGTAATTCTTCATTCATTAATACAAACAATTATCACGCATAAAGTAAATCTGTTGAAATCTCCACATTAACATAAAAAGTGTAATAAGGCGGTCTGCAAACGTATAAGGATCAATTAAAAACTACAAAGTATCAATTAAAATTGATTAGGACAACAAAGAGGTTCAATCAGGCTGTGATTAATCTAATCAGTCCCAGCCGTCTGGCCCACGTCTAAGGCGTTACAATAATAACAGAAATGATGTTCATTATTTGTTTAACGATCTGAAAGGCAAAGTAATACAAATAAATCAAAGTCAACTCAAAATTAGAAATAAAAAAAAAAAGTTTTATACCTATAAAGGCGGTACGGTACATTATGGTAGGTTATACATATACCAATCATTTGAAAAGAGTGTATTTAAATATTCTAACATAATTGGATTCTTAAAAACAGTTCAAATATGTTTCAATTTATGTATATTATGATTTTGACGAAAATCTTATACCTTTTGTATAAAGTTAAAATCTTGCTTACAAGAACTACATACGTAAATAAAGAAGATGCATTGATAGGAAACGGGCACCAGTATCGTTAGCATATCTCTCTGTGTATGTTGCGATTCTGATGCTGATGGTTTTTGTAATTATGGGTTTCAGACAGACATGTGCGAGATTGGTGCAATAAAGTGTTTTTAATTACACCAAGTTTCAAGTTTCAAATAGTTTATTGACATATAAACTGAACATAGTTTGTTGTCAAACATGAATGCAACATATAAATACATAGAAATGCATAAAAATGCATAAACATGGCAGTACAAACATAAAAATGAGAAAAATGTGATTTTGTGATGAAAAAGAATCACAGAATACAATAGAAAGATGAAAGTAATTGTAAAATTAAATGCCAGAATACTTGGTAGTTATGAATCATTGGTTAATTACAATATGATTATTGCGTCTGCTATTAGCTTTATCTATGAATTTACTAATGTTTAAAATTATTTTCTTAGAATTTGTTTCCATTAAGCATATGAATTTCTGAATATTTGGCCAAGTATAATAATATTTTGGCAAATACAATCTTCTGATATCTCTATAAAAAGGACATACGAGTAGAAAGTGAAATTCGTTTTCAATTACATTCAAATTACATACTAGGCATTTCCTGTCATCTCTGGCAATGTTTCTGTGCCTGCCTACTTCAATTTGAAGAGAATGTGCTGAACATCTAAATCTTGTCAGAGTTATTCTGCTTTTTATATTGGTAATAGTTGCAAAATACATTTCCATTTCAAATGATTTTTTGAATAGCCTATAACTTTCTAATTTGTTAAATTCTGACCACGTGCAACCATGTCTCAAACGACCAGCAGGGTACCGTATAAGTAGGTTCAACACCACTTCGTTGCTAAATAGCCTAAGATATGTTTTACCGATTTAATATATATTAAGGAGGTACGAAAGTGTATATAGTCTATGTTAGATGCTCAAGTGTCCATGATCAGAGGGAACAGACGTCTTCTTGAGCCCCACGTACCATAGAATGGGGTCTTGATCGGGGGTACACGCACGGACCAGAACACCAGACTATAGGTAAAAGTGAGCAATGGTCCTTTAGTCAATGGTCTGCATTTTGTTTATCAGCATGAACACTGTCGGAGAAAATGTCGTAAAATTCACGTTTTGATATTTGTGCTTAAATCTTGTATACCACGTCTTCAAGCCAAACCACATGACAAGCAATGGTACTTATAAGATATTTATTAATAAACATACAGCCATGAAGGTTGTGAATATTATATCGGTGAATCCGCATCTAATGTTTAGTACCCAAGAAAGAACAGACCGCATTCAGGAAATTGTTTTATTGATTCGAGGATTGGCGAAATATAAATGAAGACATGTTAAAACTTTATTGTAACACAAACAAAAACGAGAACATTTAACGTTTTTACTACATCCGATTAAAAATACTTATTGTTTGTAACACTAAGGGCAGAGTTAATGCGACAAAGACTGATTGGATTAATTAAGTCGTAATTTAAATTCCTTTCTTTCCTAATCAAATTTGATTGAAAGTTTATTTAATTAATTGATCCTTTGACGACCGCAGACCACCTTTTTACCTTGTCTGCATCCATAGGAGTTTTGCAATAGCTGTTTATTTTTTCAACACAAACGTGTATTCAGACTATAGTGATTTATTTTTTTATTATTTCCTCTAACCTTATTTTTTTCCGACAAAAACATGCTTTTGGCCAGCTCAGCAGGCTTTGGAGACAAAATAAATATACAATTTCAACGTACATGAACATCTAAAAACTTCACTTATTCATCAGGGGAAAAAATTGTTACATTGATAAAAAAAACTTCACGACTGATGATCTAATATTAGTAGTCGTTTGACAAATGTGTGCTTCCAATACCGCAAATTGACCGTTCATAACAGGATAATGTCACGCAAGTAAATCGCAGTAGCGAGAGGCATAACAGGCTGTACGGCTTCCGGAATACGAAAAAAACCAGGATATTTCTATAATACATCTATAACGCACATTGACCGTACATTGCACGATAATGTCACACAAGTATATCACAGACGATAATGGCATTTCGGGCTGTATAGCTCCCGAATTACGAGAAATCGGATATTTCTATTAAACATCCGTAACGCACATTGACCGTACATTGCACATTAATGTCACAAAAATATAGACATAGACATAGACAAATTTTATTGACATAAGCTAGTACAGCTTCTAGTCATATACAAACATACATATTTACAATTACTTTACATAACATGTTACCGTCGTCTCAAAAAAGAAAATAATACATAAGTAATAACCGCCAGGGAAGAAAGATTTTCGTAAAATGAAAATGAGAATAAGCATGATGTACGTGTATAAAAGTTAACTATTAATCAGTAATCATGGAATTTATACATATGTTTCTAATTTCAAATGCATGTTTTATAAATTTTGCTAAATTGTAAATGACTTTTGGACTTTTCGATTGGAATAAATGTACCAATTTTTGCATACAAGGACGTTCACAATAAAACTTTTTAATATATGTCTTCCTGATCTGACTGTATTTGTTACAAACGAGAATGAAATGAAATTCGTTTTCCACTTCACACTCGTTGCACAACAAACACAATCGTTGGTTACGATCAACTCTATTTAAACCATATCGTCCAGTCTCGATCCGCAATGGATGAGATGATAACCTTAATCTAGATAAATATATTCTTAATTGTTTTGGCAAAATATTCAAATAAGTTTCTATAGTAAAATCTGTCTTTAAAAAACGATATATATGTAAAATTCTGGCCTGATTGGTATCTTCAAACCAATTTTGTTTGAACATTTCAATCAGACGCTCTTTAAATAGAATAGACGTTCTCGGAAATAGAGTGTTCCGGAAAGCTTCAATGCTATTTATCTTTTAAATTTTGTTTTGAACCTGAAACTTATCTTAATTGTATTGATAACAACAAACATAGAATTGCACTGTCGAGATTAAGATGTTCTTCACATCATTTAGAAATAGAATCAGGTAGGTTCAATAATACACCAAAAGAAAATAGGCTATGCAAAATGTGCTCTCAAAATACCATAGAAAATGAATTCCACTTCTTAATGATTTGTCCAAAATATCGTGATCTTAGAAAAACTTTAATACCAAAATTTTACTATACATGGCCAACTTATAACAAATTTAAACTATTAATGAACAGCCAAAAAAAGAATGTTTTATGCAAACTTGGAAAATTTATTTACTTAGCTAATACTATACGTGACTCAGAATATAGCGATGTCACACAAGCCTCCACAATTGTATGATTATTGATAAAATTAACTTACTTAATTATAATCATGATAATAATAATAATGATAAAAATGATAATAATAATATAAATGATAATAATAATAATTATATATTGTATGTGTATGTTTATGTAAATATATGTATGTATGTATGTATGCAGCAACGACATGTAAATGTTATGCTAATAAAATGTTTGAACTTTGAACTTTGAAACTTTAAATGTGTAGTGAAACGATTTCAAATTCACCTGGTGAGGATTATTCCATACAAAACTGAAACCTGATTGTTCTAAATAATAATAATAAATTCTATATAAAGAGCAAGAATGGTAAATGACATTATCTGCTTTATAACAGAAGCCAAATTGAAGTTCCTCAATATCGTATCGCACATCGACCGTACATTACACGTTAATGTCACACGAGTATATACCACATAATTGATGAATGGTATTACGTAGTTTAATAATAAGAGTCAGATATCTGTTTTTGTCTTCTGTAACTAAAGGTCCCAGGGTAGCCTTATGCCCCACAGAAGCCCCTTAAACAGAAGCATTCTTGACAAATGAACTGACACAAAACTTTTAATCATTTAAGTGGTGGTGTTGAGATTTATCATTTTCAACAGTGTTCATTTAACAAAGCCTTTCACTTAGTCAAGATTTGTGAGTGCCAATGTGCCTTACCCGTTTTGATATGGTTTTAATAACGTTATCCTATCATATTTTCAGAAAAAAAAATGACCTTGAAGTCAGTTGCTATATCCTCATTCAAGGAACTTAAGGAACATGTACATGTGGAGTTCATATTATCCCCCAGAATAGGTCTATATTCGTTGATTAACATTGGGAAATCGCCTTTTGTTATAGGAGATAAGAATGAATATTTTCTGTGACAGAGAGAATTTGATATATTTTTTCTTACATTTTTTGTATAATTCGTTTTTTTTTGTCAGCCATTGCTATAAACCAGTCAAAATATTCAGTTTGGGTAAAAGTTGTTTCAATGATACTGGGTGCTTTCATTGTTGAGTATTGAGCAAAACACCACGTGTCAATGGTAAAGTCATTGTTTTTTACACGTTAAATAGTGCTAAGTCGGAACTGATTGATTAAGTTAATCGGAGAAATTAAATCCCTAATTCAAATTTAATTAGTCCTTAATTAGTATTGCTTATTCCTTTATGTGAACCAATAAACTGACAAACATTCGGACGTCGCTTGATTTCCGCCATCATGACAAGGGTGTTTTAACGGACGTGTTGATATTTCCGCGCAATGTTTGTCAAAACCAACGTGCGATTTCCTATAGAAGTGCTAACAAATGTGCTCGACAAACACCAAGGTGTAAATGGTTCCTCGGAGGGCGAATTTCATTGGTAGATGGCACGGCTCAATTTCAATATATACCAGAGGAATAGTACGCACTGCCTCATGCATTCCTGAAGATATTATTCTGTGCTAACTAAATTTTGGATTTACATTTTACAGGTTACGAAGAAGAAGACGATGTAAGTATAATATATATACGATAGTCTTGCTAGATTTATGATTAAGAAAACGTCTTTCTTTTTGACAATAAATGTATTTCCAACAATGTTTGCAAAATACCTTAATTTATATAGACGGAAATTACGTTCATAAACGTGAACAAAATATGTTACAAAAAACCCATTTCGGATAGATCGATTGTTCTTGAAGATCGAAATCACATGATTGAAACGTTTAGCATTGAAAGAAATGTCATTTTATGTCGTAAATGTACATGTCATTCTCATAGCATGCATGTATATATAGAATTGTAATAACTTTGAGCCTATGAGCTTAATGTTGAAATAATTATGTTATGTTATGTTCATTCCCTTGGCAAACGAAAAAAATAATGGTCAAAGGCTTTAAGTTTTGAGTGGGAACGATGTATAATTTCGACCAATATGTCTTTAGACAGTGTTCTTGACAGTTCTTGCTATTCAGCCAACATCTATACTCTTATACATTCCCATGACATGGCATAATTGTATTATATGAATAGGACTATAAACTGTATCTGTTTTTGCAATAAAATAATTTAATGAAAAATAGCAAATACATCTATGTCTGTGATAACATCATGAAAGGTAACAATCTTTTATTCAATACCTCCGAAGAGGACTATTTAAAATGATTATTCGGACTTATGGGTTCTTTTACTTTCTGATTTTGCTCAAATATGCTATGCTATGGATGCATGGAGTCTATTATAAATGGGACGTTACTCGTTGGCAACAGACATAACATAACATAATTTTTGTTCATCATTAAACATCAAAAATCATGTTAACAGCTTACAAAATATATTGATAGGACTATAAACTGTATCTGTGTTTGCAATAAGATATATTAATGAAAAATAGCAAATACATCTATGTCTTTGATAACATCACGAAAGGTAACAATCTTTTATTCAATACCTCCGAAGAGGACTATTTAAAATGATTATTCGGACTTATGGGTTCTTTTACTTTCTGATTTTGCTCAAATATGCTATGCTATGGATGCATGGAGTCTTTTATAAATGGGACGTTACTCGTTGGCAACAGACATAACATAACATAATTTTTGTTCAGCATTAAACATCAAAAATCATGTTTACAGCTTACAAAATATATTGATAGGACTATAAACTGTATCTGTGTTTGCAATAAGATATATTAATGAAAAATAGCAAATACATCTATGTCTTTGATAACATCACGAAAGGTAACAATCTTTTATTCAATACCTCCGAAGAGGACTATTTAATATGAATATTCGAACTTATGGGAGAACATTTTGATGATTATCTTATACTTTCTGATTTTGTTCAAATATGCTGTGGATGCATGGCATCTTGTATAAATGGGACGTTACTACTAGGCAACAGACATGTATACGTATTTATACCCTATAGGATGACGATATAACGCATCCGGGATGTCTCCGAGCTATCTTCACACGGGTGTTGGCATTTAACGTACAAATTGAGTGTCATATTCTTACAAATTACAATAGGAAGTCGCATTCATTAAGAGCGATATTTAATTGAGAATGATCAATTTGCTCGAACAAATGAGGCATCTTTCATAATAACAGAGACACGATATACATAGTAAAATAAAATTATGATCAATTTGCTCAAACAAATGATGCCAATCTGCATAATTATTGGTCTGTTTCGTTATAAAAAACACCAAAAAACACATTTGGTCCATCACATTAGTTCATGACCGTTTGATATATCACAGCAGCACTATCTAAGATACAAAAGTAGGTTAAATATATATTTCTTTATAGTTTTCTAAACCAAAGAAGATAAAACATCTTTACTTTTTCGATGCCTAATCATTCTTTCCAGAAAATATATAAAATGTTTACAGTCATTATGACTCCGTGAGATGTTGA
This sequence comes from Cerastoderma edule, assembly GCA_947846245.1. Lineage (NCBI taxonomy): Eukaryota > Metazoa > Mollusca > Bivalvia > Cardiida > Cardiidae > Cerastoderma > Cerastoderma edule. The sequence goes on from OX401415.1 coordinate 25,923,704, forward strand.
CATAAAACGACATGTATCATTTTGGCATGTTAAATAGATCTCAGTCTGTCGTTTTCCAGTCTGTTTTCAACTTACACCAAACACTGATTGGAATTTCTTTATTCGCATCGTGTATATATTTCGCGAGTGGGACATGTATGATTAAAGCATGAAATGACCATTTACTTTAATAAAGGCCCTTATTGTACGCTTCGGTGTATATTGTAATAAAGCGCGCCGCTAGAAACACACGGGCATTAAGCCATAACTGAGTTAATGTTGAGCATATTTGCTCATTGCTCAACACGTATCTATTAAGTACATTACCAAAAGACTATGAATTAAACAAGGTTTTTTCTCTTTATTCTGCCGTCATTACATCATCAAATGGTAATACATATCTAAATTTATCGGCTTTGCACGAAATCATGTCTGTATATGGTATACGCAGCCATTTAATGCAAATATCGAAATGTTTTCATAATTTTTATATATCATTTCTGTTTCGGTTTGAAAGTGATCTACACGTAATGTAAGTTCGCCTTTTTCTATTATTTGGTTATAGAAATATTTATATGAGCCAAGTACATACTTGGTCTACAGCAAGAATGGAATGGTTAACATTGATTCGATTATTTTGACAAGAAGACAAGATTGCTTTTGACCAAACTTTTTTTTACAAAACTACATAATTCGTCTGCAGCAGACCAAATTTAAATTGGTTTACGTAAGTTTGAATGACTTTATCAAAAATGCATGATTATTTTTGACAAAATTAGTGGTTTCTTAAAAACTACATAATCCGCCAACAACAAAACAAAATGAAAGTGGAAAGGTGTACATTGAAATATATTCAAGAAGACAATATTACTTTTGATCTAATCATGTTATTGGTGTTTTATTTATATTTTGATAAAAACACTTTTTCTTTCTACATTTCAAAGATATCTATGATTTTTATACTTTGGTTAAAATACTTTATAAATATATATCACAATGTAAATGACGATATCTTTGCATTTGATTACTTGCAAGCCTATGTATATAAAAGTAGAGGATAAAGGGTTTACTCGCACCAGTGATATACAATAAAGCACCATGTGGCGCGCACGAACCCCCAGTTTGTCATTGCGCATCCCTGGGCCTTTGATCTTGTTCTTTAAACATCATTAATTGGTACTTTAATTGACCTGTTGATTTCGAAGCTGTCTATAACACCACACACGTCTCCAAAACTATCGGAATATGCAAATATCATTTATTGTTTAATAGTGTAGTCATGTGACCTATATAATGTTCTGTTTAATATATTGACGATTTCCATTCTTGTTTTCAGGTTCGAGTTGGAAGTACCAGAAATTGTAAGTACTAATATTTTTATTCTTTCTGTCGAATTTTATGTAAATCCCATAATTAAGTTTATTTTGCTTATGGATCGTCTGAAACAAATGTTATCTAAATGGCATTTAAGTTGGAACAAAAAAAAGATTTTTTTTAAAGATTGGTTACATATCCTGTGGATGAAATTATTATTTTGTCTTCTGCCGTCAGAAAATGTTAGATGAATTTCAAAAGTGACAAGTGAAGTTGTTTACTTTGCTACAGCTTACCTCGACATTCACTACATTCATATGACGGACGAACTCATCAAATTTGGAAATGTTTCGCATACATGTTGTTATTGATATTGGCAATCCGTACAATACATAATATATCATCTTTTTTATGGAATTGCTTTTCGAACAAATCTGTAAACGTGATTATTTACTCATTTGAAATACTCATATGCTATCACCATTCAGTCATTCCAAATTGTTCAATTACTATCATTTATTCACTTACCGTATTGATTTAACCATATAGTTCAATTAACCTGTATCTACTCCATCATAAAGTGAGAAAAAAAGCGCCTCAAAACTGTCAATGGTCCTTAAAGCAAATTATATTGAATTTGAGATTTGATTTCTTATAAGTCCCGGTACTTGGTATTTGATCGCATACTGCCGGCATTTTTGTATTTATCAACTATCTGATCATATTTCTTACATTTTTCAGACCTACACGATGTTCAAGTTCACCCCAGCCAAGAGTCCAGACACCTGCGACCTCGAAGATATCTTTACCCCACCCAGTATCGACCAAGAAACAACCGACAGTTCCATGCGCATGCTCACAGACACGCCTCTCTCTGAACATACCAGCCTCGAATTGAACGGCTCCTACAGCGAGGTGAGTAGGCATTACTCAATTTAGTGTTTCTTCTTTTTTTCGTAACCAGTCATGGCTGTAGGCAAGGAAGGTGGCATCAATTAGCATAATGGACGTAACGGCCATATCTTTGATTATTTTTTCTGCTTCCACTGTAAAAATGTAGTCGGTTAAAACCATAACAAGGTATAGTAGGTACCATGTAGATGGAGGTGACATGTAAGCGTATTGTTATAGAAATTAAAAGATATTAGTCTAAAAAAACAAAATAAAGCATACACCCACGCATCTGTATCATGTAGGCATGAAAACACACCATATCTCCAAAAACGTAATCTATTTTGTAGTAAATTCAAGGATGTTCGGTTCTTAATTTTATTCAGATGCATGAGGGGCACATTTTCTTTATTCAAAGTAAAGACTTATCGACGAAACCTCTCAGTTAAAAGAAAGTCTGCAAAATACCAAACATTTGAGCAGTAGTCGACGTTACAAGATTATTAAAGATATCAAAGTACTGTTAAACTTATATATTATATATAAACCGCTCGTTTTCTTTTTGCAGACTTATCCCCGGAAGCCACTCGGTCGGTTCCATTCGTTCGATGTGAAGAGAAGCTTGTTTTCATCCAAGCGTTTTGCTGACGTGTCTGCCGAGGAGCATACGGAGTCTTCTGCCTCTAAACGGGTTCGAGACACGGAAACGGCGTTCGGAGAATTCACTTTGGTGGTAAATATGGACCACCTTTCTATATAAATTCCCACATGATATTATTGTTTCATGATTTAACGACTTTTTGTGAAGAAAAGAGAGTCTTAATGATTAGAACACTAACAACATACATGTTAAATCTTTTAAAATCTTTCTCCGAATTACTAATTATAGATGGTATCTCTTCTCTTTCATTAATTCACGTATCTTTATTATTACCATTTCTAATTCATTATTTTTCTACATCTTCTCATAAAAACCTAAAAGAAATTTGACATAATGATATATTATACATTATGATGTTTTTGCAAGGACAAATGGTTGATAACCACGACTCCTTTAACGTAGATAATAAAGTATAATCTTAGTTAGGTGCATATCCCTCGATTCATTATGATGTACGAAAATGGCAAAATAATACATTTTTTCTAACGAATTCATCAATTAATTCCCTCGATATTCTTTTTAACAGAGCAAAACCTAATGAATGGTACGGGATGACCCTAGATTCACAAATCATATCTACATGTTCAAAATCATTGTAGAATTGTACATTTTGCATGTAGTAAACACGTTTGAATATCCTATTGTTTTAATCGATATATTAACATAAACAAACCTCCTACATTAAATCTTTCTTCTCCAGAGCCCAACCTATTCAGATAACGATGAGGTAAAGACAGCACTAAACCTGCTATCCAAGAACGAGGACCTTGTGGCGGACAGTTCCCGGCAGTACGCTCTACCCACTGTTCCCGGGAAACATCACGATCTCAAGTCCATCACACCAGATACGGTAAGTCTTATACTTTTTAAAAAAAATATTTTGAATTGTCATACAACAATTCTTTTATTCAGAGAAACATACAGTGTCATTTGTATAATACACAGTACGAATATCTTTTAATAACGTTAAAGCTTTGTACAATTTAATAAAAAAAAAAGGTGAATAAATCATTTATCAAGTCTTGTACTCAACACAACGGTAAGTCACACAGGAGGATAGCGCTATTAGTTTGTAGTCACACGTCCCTCGTTTTAGGTTTTTATAAAATCATCAAATTCTCATAGTGAAATTCGTTTTTTTCGTCGGCAACTGCTTTAACTTATTTCGTATATTTCGTAGCTATATACAACATGTATCATGAAAAAAGAAGCAAGTTATTTGAGATTGTTTTTGTTTTATTCAGCTGAAGGATATCATGTCCGGTTGCTATGACGACAAAGTAGAAAAGTTCACGGTCATCGACTGTAGATATCCGTATGAGTTCGAGGGAGGTCATATAAAGGTATGCATATTTCATTAGCACATGTTTTAAGAGCGAACCAATCCTAAAAAGTGCTGGCTTCTGCTTTTAGGAGGAAACCATTAAAAACATGATATTCAGAAAAGAGAATGTATCTTTATTGCATAGAACTCCATTGCGACAGAATCGGCGAATATTGACAAACAATAGACTTATTTGCTTAAGTATTAGAATGCGCCTACTTAGTAGGTACTTGGTAGGTATTCAATAGTTTTTGAGATTTAGAGGTCTATTTCATTGAAGCAATTCATTCTTACATTTCAAATCATATTCACAATAATTTCGCCAAAAGTTTCCCGAAAATATTTCATAAAAGTAGAGAGTATGTGTAAACTAACAGATGACACAAGTAAATGATTGCCAAATTGATTTAATTGATATCATCTTTTCTATAGGACGCCCTCAACTTGTACACCCGAGATACCATCCAAGCGTTTCTGAACGAGAACAGTCGTACCGGGAACCAGAAGCACATCTTGATCTTCCATTGTGAATTCTCATCAGAGCGGGGACCCAGAATGTAAGTTAATTGATACATGCACCATCATAAATAATCTGTGAATTACCTGTTTATCTGCAATCCGGTGTGGATAATGAATTAGATCTTCCCTGTATGAAATTCATTCATGTTAGTCTTGTGTTGAAGCAATTAATGTTGTTTTCACCAGCGCAAACATATCTAATGCATATGCGCAGCAAATCTGTTGACCACATTGCTTTCCACCCAAAGCCTCTTCTTCATGAAGCCCTCTATATCATTTATCTCTAAGTTATCCGATTGATAACAGGTACCGATTCCTCCGTTGTCGGGACATAAAGATGAATAAAATAAACCATCACTGACTTTCAAACATGTCGAATGTGTGTCGTTTCGAAATAAGGCAGTTTTCAAAATTCCATATTTATTGATAACGGTAACAGTTATTCATACGTCATCTATAATTCATACAGGCAAAGGCTCCTCCGTTGTCAGGAGATAGTTATGCTTAAACTAAGCTATCCCAGACTTTTCGAACATGTCGAATGCGTGTTGTTTAGCCCTTTACCAAACGCAAATTGAAATTTCAAAATATGATGAAATTGAAAAATTAGCTTCTGATAGGGCCGAAAATATTGTGGGAAAAGAAGAAAGTGCTCTTTAAAAGAAATCTTTCCTTTTCCCACAATGTTTTCTAGTTTCCCATCCATAATGTTTTAACTAAGTTAATCATTTGAACGTTTTCTATACTCGATTATAGGTACAGATTTCTTCGTAGTCAGGATAGGAATATGAACAAAGACAACTACCCTAGACTGAACTTTCCGGAGATCTACCTTCTTGATGGCGGTTATAAGGCCTGCTTTTTTGCGCACAAGGTAAGAAATGCGATTACGTAAAACCAAACATGGTCGTTATTTCGATTTATTGAAATAATTTCTTAATTAAGAAAGAATCGAAATGGTACTTCACACCAGTCTTTTTTCATTTTAGTATGTTAAACCATGCTTTTGTATAAGACTATATCAGCCGAAATCCAGACAGGATTCGTACAGAACTATCACCAGGGGCCCGTTTTACTAAACAGTTTACGCTTAAGATTTGCGTAAGTCTAAAACAACAAGTCCTTTTATTTCAATATTTGGCCAAGCAATATTGCAAAGTAACACATCATTGGAATCGTCTCTCCGAGACGCTTCCAATGACGTGTCACATTGCAATATTGTACTTTCATTGAAGATGTTTTCCATGTTAATCAATTATGACTTACGCAAACATTTTCCGTAAGTTGTTTAGTAAAACGGGCCCCAGTCTTCTATCCTAATCGCAATCCTCTTGGTTCTGCGTGGCCAAGTGACATGAGGATCTCGTGTAAATCTTACACCAAACGCCAAATGTTCGACGGTCCCAATTTTAAAGAGTTTGCAGACGATACTTGAATATGTGCTGAAATTGTAAAGTGATCTTCTGATAGGACAGAAACATTGTGGGAACAGGAGAAAATGCGATTAAGAGCCTTTTCTTCTTTTCTCACAATGTTTTCCAGAGTCGTCTGCAACAAACTGGTTAAAATGTCGTTCTTGTTTAGTAATGGTTTGAGGCGTTTTGTGTTTATAGCCCGGGAAAGCTCTGACCTAGAACTGGTGAAATACTAGAAAGCCGTCATATTACTGGAATACATAAGTATTTGACAAAGCCGTTTATGCTGTTGAAAACGTCGACAGCGTTATCACGAATTTACCCTATAGTGCTGAAACCGACTTAATGCTTATGCAAACAGGTACTAGGTCTGTCGCCAAGTACATGGCCCCTTTTCTGCTTTGATCATCCTTCCTCATTAAAATCGAGCAGATATGTATTGTTTTAATGAGCAGACGACCCAAAAACCAACTTCTTGAAAATTACCTAGCATTTTAAGAGTTAAAGGAATAAAACAACACCCTTCTTCGAACTTCCTTGCACCAGCCTTTATAGCCGAGACCTGTTAATCATACCATACGTTCATGTTTACAGGAGTTGTGCGAGCCGCAGACCTACCTACCCATGTTACACAAGGACTTCTCATCGGATCTACGACGATTCCGTGCCAAGTCCAAATCCTGGACCGCTGGAGAGAAAGTACGCCCAACGTCACGACTGACCCTCAGATTCTGAAGGGAGATAAACTTGTTCCATGTTTAGAATTCCATACAGCAGACGTCATTTAAACCAACGGTTAAAAGGCGTTTCTATCCATAACATAAACGTTGAAACAACAGTGATGTCTTGGGAAGATTCTTCAGATCGTAATGTTGTTAAATGCAGTTAGCTGATGAAATGTCTTCTGCATTTGGGAATGGGACTAAGAACATGGACTATTAAAAGATTAGTGCTACAACACTGTCCTTTCGGGCATTGTGCAATACTGTGATACATTGTTGAATTTGGCTGTGTTACCTTCTATCTTGTAAACCCAAATAATGTTAAAGAGTACACTAAATGACTGTATGACTATGACTATAGGTCTGTATGACCTTAAGTGGTTTTCTATCATGACTTATGGTAAACGTCAAGAAACAACTATGATACACTTTTTCATTTTGAAACTTTCGGATCTTTTTTTCTTCTCGTTACATAATGAATAAAAAGAAATGTGACAATATGTTTACATATTTACGGTGGTACTGAAATGATTTTATTTGCTTAAAATGATGACTTTTATCTTTGATAATAAAAAAAAATAATATTGCAGGCAAACTTCAATATGCACATTTCCCTTCAGTGCCATCATACATACTACACACAGTGATAGAAAATGTGTATGCCAAACATTATTTCAAAATTGTGGTATAATGTCATATGCAAGCCCTCCTAAAATGAATGACTGTCGTTTTGATAAAAGTTGGAGACCACAGCCGGTTCTCTTAGTTTTGAATTTAATATGTCATAAATGTATGTATAGCTCCCCCATGTCTTGTTCAATAACCAGTTTTATGGTTGTGTATCTTTTTATTCTCCATTAACTTCTGTGCACCACAACTTTATCTCTTGTTCTATCTTTATTTTACTCTGATTCTTTCTGATTCCCTTTCTATGAACGTTATTTCTCTTTTCCTTTTTATACCCAGGTCTATCTCACTAAGTATGTTCTACCCTTACAACTGTGCAAGAATGTTAAAATCGTTTCTTTCCACCCTTTTGTTCTTAATCTTTATTGCCTATGCCTTTCATCACAATGAGTATATCTCTGTATTTTACTTTTCCCCTTGATTCTTTGTATTTCTTTACCTCCCCTTCTTTCTCTCTTGATATAATATTTCCTCTCAGGAATAAAATGTGTGAAAAAGAACCAACATCTTGTGTCCATTTGTTTTATTATATAAATAGAAACATTTACAAAAAAGCAGAACCAACAAAAACATCAAATGGGTTACTGTTTGTTTGGTTGAAGAGGGCGATTGATCATACAGAATATCAAGGCGTTCTGTAAAATGTGATAGACAAGTTAGACATAATGCATAGACTCGAAGAAAACTGTCTCAACGACACACTGCTAATTTGGCAATAGAACTTCTTTCCAGGTTGATATGGAACTCTTAGACCAGTTTTACGAAAATGGCAATTTTCTTATTTAATCATCTGAAAGACTATCTACACACACATGGATTGTTATTATTGATGAAAAAGAAATTAACCTGTTCCCTCAATAATTTCAATTCTTCTGCAGCACAAAGTCAGAAGATTCCAAAACTGTCTCTTGGTCTACCTAACTGATATGACAATTTCACTTAAATAGTAAATCACTCAAAATACTTGAGTTTTGTATCCAGGAAGCGGGACCAAGAGTGATTAACCTCAATTGATAGACTTAGTCTCACAATTTATGCTACATAAATAAATAAGTATTTCTGCTGCCTTCTCAAGAAATTGATTATTTCGTCATCATACTTCTTATTCAAATTCCGTCTATCTGCAATCTTCAGGCCCTCATTACACAATTCCCTTATGTCCAAGCTCCATCATAAGGTCTATCGAGATCTTCATCTTTCATAGAAACTATTAATTAAACTACAGTCCTTGATCAATCAAACTACTAGTTCATGAAGTCTTTCTGCATCCTTCAAGCTGTCGTAGACACCTTCACAACACTTACACCATGAATCTGGAATTTTTTCTATCCCATAGTACGCCCCTGCTATTGCTCCAGCCATGCTTGCTATAGTGTCGGTGTCACCGCCCAGTGATATTGCATAAATCACTGTTCTTTCAAACGGGTTCCGATCCTGGAAAAAGAAACATAGTTCGTCTTAAGTAAATTGCTTGTATAGTGTTAAACACTGTATGAACAATTTTTTCAGTTATCAATCAGTACTAAGCTAGAAATCTAAAGTGACTGGCCAAAGGTAACTCCCATGGAACCAGAGGTGTGGATGGGTTTTGAATTAAAGCCCCACACCTTGCCACTGGGCCACGCAGGACACCTTAAGTATTTAGAATAAAAGACAATGAAATAATTCATTCTAGATGGTAGCTATACATTTTATACAGGTTCTTGTCACAATATAAATCCAAATTAACAATAATGTAAATAAAATATAACACACACAAAAAATTTCCATCATAATCACTTATGAACAAATGAAAAAAAAATCATGCCATTGTACTTAAAATTGTAAAAGAGAGGACATGATTTTGCCATGTGCATTTCAACAATTTCAACGAAAAATTAAAAATTTCGAGGCCTAGGCCTATTCAAATTCAAGGAAAAGAATGTCCTGTATGACCATAATTGATTAGTTTAGGGGACATGCAAACCATGTTTTATGGATAATGTTTAATTGTTACCAGATCTACCTAGAACTTTGGAATATGTCATCCGTATGAAGGCACAGAAATGAAGTCATCTGCAATAGCTTCCCTCAGCAAAAAGATTTATACCAAACATCAAAAAGAAAAAAATTATATCTGCAGCTGATGTTTTCAAGATGACGAATCACCATACTTTATACATGTATAAAGGACACAGTTTCAAGCAAACATACCTTTATACCATTTATCTCTTTAGTTGCTCTAAGAAAACTATAAATAGCTGCTGGAACTGAATCTAATGCAGCAATACCTGTACCTGAAAAACATTGATATTATTTTACAACAATTAGTTATATATAAAAAGTGAAGTCGAATAATCCGGATGTTCTGCAATCCTGATGCATTGAAACAGATTTATGGTGCACTTATGATACAGACATAGATTTCAGGGTAATGATCTATGTATTTACCTTAATTTTCACTCACCAATTTGATGGTTAAATGCCAAACAGCAATTTAATGTTAATGATTATTAATAAGTCTTAGATTTTGATTTGCATTTAGAACCTGCACTCTTATAAGCAAGATCAGAGATTTTTAAATTGCCTTAGATGAAAGCAATAGTACAAAACAATATGGCTTTCCAAAATTTACAAATCAGTGAAGTCTCACCTGCCTATCACCTTTTTAAACTAATTCAAACAATAAAGAACCTGCTATTTTTGTCTACTCCAAATCAGAAGTTACCTAAAGCATCAACAACAGTTTCCGGAGGTGGCTCTTGTCCTTGCAGAGCAAATTGGCGTATCTTTTCAAGCTTGTCACAATATGCCGTCTCGACACTAAAAGAAAATACAAAGGAAGAGAAATAATAGGTCAATCTATCTCCTTGATTTTATCACAGCACACCTGTCAAGTTTCAACCAGACTCTCAGATTACTCAGGAGGTTTCCAATAAACAGAGGTTTATCAAAGACCAGTAAGGGAGATAAATCTTACACTTTTTATAACCTAATGATCTCCCTTTATACTGATCAAGCAAAACATCTATATAATCTGTCCATTTTAAGAACAATTTTAAAGGGTATATCATAAAAAGTTCCAAACATCATTTTGCATTGATACAGAATAACATATTTATCAGACCTCAACCATACCTCTGTTCTATTTCTGCTTCGTCTTTCTTTGAGGTGTCTTTTTCATCAGTCCCAGAACTGGCAGTGTCTGAAGATTGGCTGGATTCTAAAACAATACAGTGGGGAAAAATAATTGAATCTTATGCAGTGACCCATTCCCCATTATCGAAACTTGTGACTAGTCTGTATTGGAAACATCAGCAAACTACAACAGTGATGTGGCAAAAATACATTTTCTTTAAAGTATAGGTATAAACCATGGATATGAAAGGATAAATTTCGTATTAGGAGTGCCAGTCAATGCAGGAAAATGTTTTATCTTTTGGCGCCTAGCATAGTGATAGAAGTTGGGAGGTACTTGGTATAATCAGTGAAAAATATTTCATAAGCCAAACTGGCTGGCCAATTGCTAGAGGTTATACTACAGTCTAACTTGTGTTAAGCAGCCACTCTTTTAAGCAGCCAACTTGCCAACAGCCAATACAGAAATTTCCATTATTGGATTTATAGTGTACATCAATTTGTGTTAAGCAGTCAACCTGTCTTAAACAGCCAATTTACTCTGTCCCATAGGCTGGCCTTTTAACACAAGTTTAACTGTATAATAAACAAAACCTTTTACAGGTAAGATATAAGCACAACAGTTGATAGCATACTGAGTTGTTACATTTTGTTTATCACATGATAAAAAAAAATAAGGTTTAAGAATAAGCTCTGTGGTTTACCATCTAGCTCCTTCATCTTGCTTTTAAGGTCGTCCACAAACTTGTCTATGTTAAGTTGACTTGTCTTCAGTGCCAGGTTGACAGCGTAACATTGGAGCATTGCCCCTCTTACTGCCCCTCGATGGGTGTGTGTTAACCTAGATATATCTGTTACCATATCCTGCAAAACAAACACAAGAATCTGTCAAAGATATGGGTCAGGTAAAGCATTAATAAGGATTTCTTTCAAAAGTTGAAATCAAAATTCTTCCTCTTAAATGATATCTAAAATCGGTGAATTAACTAAACTGTCAGTTTACATAATAAATTTTTGAAATACATACTGAAATGTAATTGTTCAGTATCCAGCATAAATGTTTGAATAAATTTCATCAAAGTTGCTGTTTTATTCTTAGCAATTTGCTAAAAACTCTTTGATATACAATCAATATCCCAGCTGGATATGTGGAATATTTCCTTTTGCAACAATGGTGTCTATCCATTTTCACCATAAACAAGTATGGTATCTTTTTTTCTTTTGTCAGTTCTTTTCATTTTGGACCAGTCACACAATACCTTTAAAAGACTTCTAATATTCCCCCTATATGACAACAAAATATACCAACAAAAAAAATATAATGTTGATGACTTGGTCATTAGGAATAACTTGTCCTTTTGTTCACATTGGTTTTTCTATTAATATAGATTATCTTCTATGTTCCTAAATGGCCAGGGTACTGTTTTACTTAACGATTTACAGAAAATATTTGCGTAAGTCAAAACCACCAACCAACCAACCAACCAACAAACAAACAAACCAACCAACAAACAAATCGAATCTTAAACTAAAACCTAATAATGCAATGGAACATGTCATTGAAAGCGTCTCAGAGAGACGATTTCAATGATGTGTTACTTTGCAATATTGCTCAGCCCAATATTGAAGTAAGAGGAATTGTTGTTTCAGACTTACACAAATCTTAAGCGTAAACTGTTTAGGAAAACGGTACCCAGGTGATTAAGGTTATGGACTTGTGGTCCAGGTTTGAGTCTAACTAGCACTCCTTGTTTTGTAGGAGTACCTTTCGGCATGAGACTTCAGAACTCATCTACAAAGGGAGTGTTTTACACACAGAGAGTTGGTGTGTACACAATCAAAACAGTTAATTATGTCCTGGGCAGCAAGTATGTTATCTCTCACAGGATTACCTTGTGGAATGATCAGGTAACTCGTAGCCAACACAAAACATTACCGGGGTATATATATATTGATACAAAATGTAAACATTACTATAACAGTCCAGGTAGTTAATCTAAAAGGCAGTTCATCTTATCATTCGTTCCTAATATTCATGAACAAGTTATACATCGGTACCAGTTGACCTATTCAGGTTTCCAATTTCATTCCTTAGTTTCAGGACTGCACGTATTCAAGCCTCAAAACATCCAAGATATGTATAAAACAAAATATTTGATCTAGTACTAGTACTGGTGAAAGCCTTAGTACAATGACAATGCAACCAAAGGGAAGTACTATTGGGTAAAGGTTAAACAAACACACCTTGAAAGACTCAAAAGACAGCTGTTTGTGATGGGCAAACACAGCTGCAGGTCCAATCCTCATAGCTGCCCCATTTCCATAGGATCCCTGACCATTGAATTGCCTGGCTGCTGGGCCAAATATGTCCTCACAGTCATTCTCCTTCAGCTGACAAAACACCTTTACAATCTCACCACCGTATCCTCGACCAGGATCAGCGTGATATTCTTCCATGAACCTTTAATTGTCACAAAACTATATCAGCATGATATGCTTCTGTATTTAACTTATCTGGTTTACATTGATTCTGAAGGAAGTTCTTACAACTGAAGATTAATTACACTAGTCAATACATTTATATTAATTTAGTCCATGTGTAGCTCCAAAACTATGATTGATATTTTCATTTTTCTCTTATTCACAATAGCACAGTGGAAATGGTTAAGGGAATTCTTCTACAGGTTTGAAATTCTCTTCTTAGCATCGCTTTTATGCAATAGTCTTGATAAGGGTACATGTGTAAAGGTTTTTTACTGGCACTTATACAACCAGCTGAGTTGTATATTAATCATTTCCCTTATTCAGTGGTCTAGAGCAAATAGAATTTACCCACGTTTATACCATTAATAAATCTTCCAGACTATTTTGTGGATAAGAATCATCTGGCCTATGCAGAATATCGGCAATGACAAAATTAGCTAGAACAAGACTTCTAGTATCTGTAACTATGGGTTAACTTTAAAACAATCAAAAGCGAGTATCCAAATTTTCAGTCTAAATGGAAAGCTTACCTTCTTGCCATGTCTTTTGAGTCAAGCTTATTGTTTTCAATCAAGGATTTAACCACACAACGAGCCATAGCTGTGTCATCCGTATACCCCCATTGTCTTCTGGGTTTCTTTGCTGCAACTGTCAAAATAAATTATATGTAAGAAGCTATAGATATCATTAAGTGTTTGAAATGAAACAAGTTTGTTTTTCTCTTTGATAGTCATATCATTTTACTTTTTCAATAAAAGAATGATAAAAAAGACCAAAGAAATTAGCAATCTAGGAAAGGATAACTATGAATCAGGTAATCAGAATAGATCTTATTCCCTTATATTCATGTAACCTGCTGTATCAAAGGTACTCATTTTTCACCATAAAACATTTTCATATTTTTGGGGGTGTTGACACTATTGCCAAATTTGTTGGGAGATTTGAATGAACCACATTTCAGCAACCTGGACATGGTCTGTGGCCAATCAGTAAATACATGCTTTAAACTTAAAGATGTTGAGATGATATTTCTACTGAAAAATACAGCAATGTATCTGATAAACGACATCGGAAGAGATAGTAATTGCATTTTGACGGCAGTCAGTCAAGTCAGATGTGCAATTGTGGCTACGGTAATTTTTGGAATATCATTTAAATGAATGATAAAGTGCCACCTATAATGTTTAAGGCAACTACATTTCATATACATATCAAACGCATGCCACTTCTGTCATAATCCATGCAATAAATTGACGTTTACCCGATTCAATTTTTTCCACAGAGTCTGCCAACACTTCACCCATCGCAATGGGACCACCCCATATACATTCGAATACTTGACCAATGCAATCCCCGACCACTCCTCCTGCTAGAGATCCCTTATATCGTGACAAAACCGAATTCATTTTGAAATGACAGTCGCAATTAGAGGAGTTAAACGTATTGATTTGTGATGTTTTGTTTTCTGTTTCGTTTCGTTGTTGTTATTTGTTGTTGTTATTGTTTAATCCAATCAGAGTTTTCAAGACGCTTGAAATCAAAGTACCGCAGGTAGCTCGATTTTATTTTGTTATTTATGAATTTAAGACGATAGTACCATTGTATTTTTGTCCGGTTCAATGTTGTAGAACATTTCGATTTTAGGATTGGACGATGAAAAGGTGTCGTAAAGAAATGGGTTATTTTGCCTTAAACATTCAACATGTTCCCTTAAAAAAACGCCAAAAAGCTTGTGGAACGTGTGATATGGTTTCAGAAACCCTCGTTTGAATTACCTGTCAGTCTAAGGCACCATATATGGCATCTTTACTATGGTTGCCTACACGCACCTTGTATGGCACAATAACGTGCCTTGATGCTTTCTTTTCGCGCGAACAATTTGCTCCGAACTCATTCGTTGAATCGAAAAAATCGATAAATCGTCAACCCATTTGAAAGGAATGACCAACCAAACTATCGTAACTGAATAAACTTTAACGAGCTGCTTCTTCTATTGTCACATAAGCTTCCACCACTAGTATATCATAAAATATATACGCTGGGCCTTCAGCATTGCTATATACTGTTAGATTCGCGTATTTAATTGGAACCAACTACAAAGTTCCACGTATGTGGAAAAACTGTTTAAAGATTTAACCATTAGAATGCTGTATAATACTCTAAAAACAGACTTTTCTTGCGTCTGCTTTCTAAAACCGTAAATATCTGCTTAATTTTGTTGAGGAAAGATAAGCAGAGTAGCAACCAGGTTAGATCACAGACCGGCCGCCAATATATTTGGTGGTTGGCCTGTGATCTAACCTGTCTGCATTACATGAAGTATGTTCCTTATACGGGTTAGGCTGCCAAAGAAATGTTTCAAGCCAACAAGCTTTCGTCAGTATAATTGAGGTTGTGTGACAACGTCGAACTGAACTCCGAAATCAAAATCAATTGAATCCCCATTATCAACATACATACATACAATTTATTAGCAACGGCAAACAAGTTTGCCTTCAGCCATTTACAATTCAAACATGGCAAAGACATGAAATTACAGAAAAGATATAATACAACACAAAAAAGGAACGTAACAACAGAACAGTCATAACAAATTGGGTAGTTATAACTGGTAAGTACAATTAAATGTAGTCAAAATCAACGTCGTTTCCAATGTATATGTTTTCTAACATCCATAGCTTCCTTAATAAATTTTGACAATTTCAATAATTTACAATGGTTCGAGGAGGACATGAGACTAAAAGGTTTTAACAGTTGGGTGTGGTAAATTAATCATGTATTTTTCACGTAAAAATCTATATCTTGGGCAACATAATATGAAATGAAGTTCAGACTCGACAACTTTCATGCTATAGAGTTTACACAACTGTAAATGATAAAGAAACGCTTTTTTGGTTTTAAAACGGGGGATCATACGAAGCTGTCAAACATTTTTTACACCAGGTCTCATGAAAAACATTGTATTTTGTCCCATAGTTAACTTAAGCGCCTATTTTCATTTCAATTCAATAGTCTATTCAGTAAATTTAGGCCTCCGGCCCATAAAACAAAATGCATAAAACATGATACATAAACCGGGTTGAAGTAATATATAAGTAAATACATATTTAAACACTTCGTATCAATACAGTTTGGCAATTCCTTTAGAATTAGTATTGTCGATTTCATTGTATCTGGTCGTCAAGAAAGATATACAAATAAAGCGCCTAAAACATATAACAACATGACAGTATGATGCAATATGGTTTAACAATAATAAAACACAAAACATACACTATCAATATAATACCCTCACACTCAATCATTATTTTCAATATTCCAAATTAAAAAACATGCATTATCAGCATGTATAGCATTTATACAACATTTATAACAACACAGACTTAATCGGCAACCATATAATTTAATGTGACCAAAGTAGGCTACAACTTGAACAATAAACACTGAAGATGGTGATTAGTCTACCCAGCACATTACTTACATGACTATAAACTTAAAAAAAACTAGATGATGCATCTTCTTCATACAATTAGTAAGGGGATGACAACCGTTGATAACCCAACTATTCTCACTTTGCCACTCCTAGACACTTGTTAAACTAGCTGCCATCATGCCTCTTATTCTAGTTGATGCCATTGAAGATCACTGGGATGACACCGACCCTACAGACAAACCCAGCAACTCACCGATTACGTTACAGAGCAATGGGTCGAAGGTGAAATATGCGAATGAGATCAATAGAGTTCATGTCCGCAGGTTGAATCACAAGACCGCCCGCGAAATACATGAACATCAACCGCCGCCTGCGCACGCTGAAGGATTGGTACCAAGAAGGAGGCTTTATGCATGACATATGCAGACCTAGCATCGCAGCTTGTTCACTTAGGTTAAATAGTGTATGGTGTCTTTCAATATGTGTGATTTTCTTACATTTTCATACTTGATTTAGTTGATGATACCGTTGATATGATACAATGAAAATGATATAAATGAATGTATACGGTTAAAACCATTATTTCTTATGTGTTCCCCATTATATCACATAAAAATGGGTAACCCTTTATCAGTACTAAGACAATCGATAGTCGTCGTTCCCTTGAACGTCCTCCTAACCCTTTAAATCACCCAGGTGTGATAAAATTCGAGTTGACGTTCCGGAAACGAACCCTGTAGGCGACTGGAAAAGCGCCATGAAAAAAAGGATGAATTTCTCATCATATTCCGAGCAAATCACCTTGTTTTGATAACGTATTATAGCCGATACATCGAAGAAAGGAATACGCATTTTATGCTTAAAATTGCAGTCTGCTCTTGCTTTCAAATTGGACCAGTCTGAAAAAAATCTCACATATGGAAGGAATGGGTAAACTCCATCTCGCTTACAATTTCGTGTTGAAGTCTCGTACATTACGGGATGATGGATCCTTCCCGATCTGTAACCATTAAATTAGATATATTTGTTACGTGCTAGTCTGCATGAAACGACACACCTGACGAGAGGGCCTTCATTGAGCTAAACTTATCGCTAAAAAAGGAGCGTAAATCAAAGTGCCAAGCTCTACCAGCCATAATTCGGTGTACATAAGCACTACGGAACGTATGTTTAGTACCAGGCTCTACCAGTCATTCTTGGGCTAAACAAAGCAATAAAGAAGATACGTGAAGTACCATGCTCTACCAGTCATACATATGCTAAACCACATAATAAAGAAGGAATGCAAAGTGCCACGCTCTACCGGGCCATATTTGGGAAAGAAAAACAAAACCGAAGGTACGTTATGTGCCATGCTCTACCGGCCATTCTTGGGCTAAACAAATCACTAAGGAAGGAGCGCAAAGTGCCATGTTGTACCGCGTTATTCCTGGGTTAAACTAAGCACTAAGGAAGGAGCGCAAACTACCATGTTGTACCGCGTTATTCCTGGGTTAAACTAAGCACTAAGGCAGGTGCGTAAAGTGCCATGCTCTACAAGACCATCTTTTGGCGTAATTAAAAGAAACGCGCATAGAGTGCCATGCCTTACATGAATATAATTGGATTAACCAAGATAAGAGAAAGGGCCATAAACTAACATGTTGTACCGGACCATTTTTGGGCTTAACCAAGCCATGAAAGAGTAACATCTTTGAATCAAAAGTTTTCCAGATATTTTGTAAGCCACATCACAAAAGAATAATCGACGTTCGACAAAATCAATTACACGAGAGCGACCTACTTGCAAACCAAGTGATTCCGTACCCATTGCTTTTAAAACCTTAGATCAGCGGCTCCCTTCAAGTTAAATGTTTAAGATATAAGAGATATAAAACATGAACTGTTTTTTTTCTATTGCCTATGCTTTTTTTCAAACCGTTTTTTTTAAAAACTGAGACAAATTGCACAAAATACACAAACTTTGTGTCACCCCATGCTTTTCACTCACATTCTACCTCATGTCATGCATTTTACTTTTGTTGATATAATTCTAATCCAGTCTTATATATTATTGTATTCTTCTCCACAAAAGCAATACGCGACTTACAGGTTTAGTGTTAGCAATTGCCTTTTGTATGGACCTTGTATTAACCAGAACCGTGCTAAACATTGTTGTAGCTTTCATCTCATACAATATTCCAGCAAATATATTGATTGAGTTTCATTTTCATTGTGAATACTTTAAATGATATTTTGATATATTGCAACTATATCCTACATCTAGGTTTAGCACGATACTGGTGTGACTCTTTAATGTTTACTTCTTGTGTACTGATGGGCCTATGGCCTTATGTATCAATAAAGTATCTCCTATCTCCTTTACCATGAAGAAAGATATCAACAACATATAACGTTGTAGTTTGCAAATGTTTTGATTATATTAAGTTTCTTGTTTCATCAACAGGTATCAAACTGGGAACCAGTGCCTTTGCCAAAGGGCACAAAAGAGCAAAGGAAATTTCCTGCAGTTGGCTTCAAAACGGTATCACTTGGTCTCAAATCTGAGACGCAAACTTCTATACGACCTGTATAAGCTTCGAGAACGATGGCAATATCAATCCAAAAAATAGTCAAATGATATACCAGCATCAATTTTTGTGGTTTATTTATTGAACAAATTAAGCCATAAACACAGCGAATGATATGAAACATTTTATGATGATAAATTGGTCTAATATAATTGAAATACATTGATCTATCATATAGATAATAACACACCGAAACTTTACCAATTAATATGTTGACATTATACATTTCAGCAATCACTTCATAAAAAACCCTTTTAAAGCCACATGAAAGGATAAGAGTACACATAAAGTACTGAACAAATATATATGGAGTTTTTTTTAATATTTTATAAAAGTCATGAAAATTAATATGTTAATGCTGTTAGACCCTATTTCAAAAATAAACTCGTTGAAGTTGGTTATTTTGTGCTTGAACGATAGTTGTCTCAAATAAAGATCGTGTTTATCAACACTGTGTTTGTTTTCATATATACATTAAGTGACGAATTCTGATTGGTCTGTTTAAATAATTGTGTATCACGTGACCATGGAGAGGTGGAGAAACAGGCACTCTGAATAATTAAAATGGCTAATACGAGTAAATTAAGCATAAGCATGAAGTCGGTTCCAGCACTATGAGGGTCAACAGTTTATAGGTATATTGCAGTTTATTTGGGGTTCACACGTACTTCTTTTCTATAAAACCATACGATATTGGAAAAGAAATATTCTTGCACTGGTTTACCCGTTATGAATGTTTATTTTGAATCATTTTACCGAAAAAGGAAAACTTAACTGAACTTAAATGAATACCCACGAAGAACATTCCCCAACCCATTTGTAAAATCAGTTTTATTATATAATTTCCCAATACCCGAAAACGGCATTGCACCACCCATTATATTATTCGCATTAGCAAATTAGGGAATAAATTGAGTTCTGTATAACAAAAAATACACACATTGATTAACAACAAAACGCCTATTCAGTTACTTAAAGTGATCTATCTGATTGTGTATGGATACTTATGAAATACCTGCATACTAATTGGATTGAATTAGCTGAATCGACATTGTGACTCATGGAAAAAACGTCCATGATGAACAAGGTTTTAATTACTTATAGATATCGCCTCATACAAATGTTTCCGGATACAATGCGAGGAAAAGGTGGCATTGTCCCGATTCTGGGACAATGACGCCAGTGACAAAAGACGATGCATACGGCCGTAGATTGAAATAAAAAAGAACACCACCATCACTAATAACAACAACAACAACACGCACCCCTAAAAAGAAATAGATAAATAAATTAAAACAACAACATAAAACTAGAAAAACATCACCGCCACCAAAACGATAAGCAACAACCCCCCAAAGGAAAATAAATGAATTAAATTACAACAACCTAAGAACACCACCTCCACCACCACTAACAACAACACCCCCCTCTAAAAAGAAGAAAAAAAGAATGAAATAAATAACTAAAAACACAACATAAAACTAGAAAAATGATGAATCAAGCCGCCACAGGCAGCTTACTCATGATATAAAACCACAAAGAAAATTCCCCAATAGAGATAATGACCCCATTATCATAAATAATAATGTGAATGATGACATTGTTTACGGAATACTAATTTATTTGATCATTTTAATCCATTCACTATCTCTAGACCAATACTTTATTATATTTGAGCCATCGTTCACAAAAAAAATCTTTAGTAAATGATAAAGGCGCTTGGACACCAAAGATAAGATTTCTAAGTCTAACTATTTAAAACGTCGTTGAAACAATACAGCTTTCGTTTTACTGTTTGTTGAATTAAAGTAGTTATTGAAAGGATAATCAGTTTAAGTAGAGATGTTTTATTGAAGTATGTAAAGCTTATATGTGGTAGATATCAAAACCGATGTCACGCTTTTAGATTAAAATACATGTAAATGACTGTAAACCCACATTGAACTAATCAATAACATTAACTTTGGTTCCAATTGCTATTCTTTAGCGCGTATTATATAACAGTACAGGCGTAGTGCAGTTTTAAAGACATTGATCTTTAAATTTCAAATTTCCTTACATCTGTGAACAAGCACCTTTAAAACTCGTCCAGTGTAATGGTCCGGTCGCATTTTGCGCATGGGATCTCTGACGAAGTCTCGAAAGGTGTCCGAAAGGTGTTACAGATTTCGTTAGCGATTTTCTTTTCCATTTTCTTAAGCGAAACAATTACAAAAAATGTACATGCATTCTTCCTTGTGCCCTGTCCCCACTGTCTAGATAAGGAAGTGTTCCATCCTTTTTAAGACAATCGAAACATTTCAAATTCCGTTTATGTACCTTGGTTAAGGACAAGGAAGCTTCAATTTCGTTTCAAGTGAGGGATGTCCAACTAGGATAATCAAAGCAGGTGTGATTCCCGGTGAAAACTGGAATAATCCGGTATAACCCTTGTACTTCTATTATTGTTGTTATCTACTATAAATAATATTCACCACATTTAGAAAGCAACTTTATCATGATCAAACAAATGCTCAAAAGTACTTTTACATGATTATAAAAAAAGAAAAGAAGCATATACGTATGAAAACGAATGAACAACATGGACAATGATGGACTATGCTATATGAAATGTAACGGATCCGCGGTGATGCAATGGTTAGAGTCGGGACTAGAGGCCGGTCGACCCGGGTTCGATTTCCGAAGGCGCCCGATTATTTCATTGTGGAGCCTAGCCTAGTACTGGTAAGTCATCCAGGGAACATGTACAATAACATTCAAGACTGAGTCATGTAAATTAATGGAAAAACAAACGAAAACAAACAAACAAAACTGGGGAACTATGTTCCAAGGATAAAGACAGCTTAATCGTGGTATTAACAGAGAGCCATGTATTGTTAGTTATCTAGTACATGTAGATCTTGTAGAACTTATACAGAATTCACGCTCTTGTCTTGCAACAATTCAATGCACGCGTAAAATCAGAAACCATTGAGTTAGAATACACACGCCATTGTGAAAAAGATAAATTACTCACAATGAGCAATATCTCATGTTGCCTAAAGGTTCCATCTTAACAAAAAGGAAATGTCATTTTTCTAGTTACACTTCTAATGTATGTAACTAATTCTGTTGGCCTAGTAAAACATGTTCATATTAGAGAATGAGTCAAAGGCTAAGATAGCATATTTGATATGCCCAGGAAAAGCTATTGTCAAACCATCACGGGCATTTACGTTGTCTTTAAAGTTGGTTTACCCTTGTAAGCATTTCCTTAATCACATGACAATCTACCAATTAATATTCGTGTAATGTTTCTGTTCAGCGCACGCATATTGAATGTTAATTGCACGCAAATAACGTAAACACACATCTTGTCTGCTTGTCCAGTGCTTGTGCTTTTATTGTTCTCAAAGCATGGACATTTGAGTGTTGAAAACAGAGTAAGGTAACATAAGCAGGTTAAATGTCTTGTTGTTTCAAAACACAAGTGAAGACTCCGATTGGCTCTTAACATTCGCTTTTGAATTACCATACATTTTTGGTTATACACGTACCATGCAGTTAATATGTTGAAAGCCTTGTGTGCTTTTATGCTCTTCCAACAAAGAGTTATCCCAACATGAAGTTACGTTAAAGCTGGAGAACTATGTTCCAAGGACAAAGACAGCTTTATCCGGGTATTAACAGAGAGCCAATCAAAGAACGCATGTCTTGTTATCCATCTACTACATGTAGATCTTGTATAACTTATACAGAATTCACGCTCTTGACTTGCAACAATTCAATGCACGCGTAAAATAAGAAACCATTGAGATAGAATACACACGCCATTATGAAAAAGATAAATTACTCACAATGAGCAATATCTCATGTTGCCTAAATGTTCCATCTTAACAAAAAGGAAATGTCATTTTTCTAGTTACACTTCTAATGCATGTAACTGATTCTGTTGGCCTAGTAAAACATGTTCATATTAAAGAATGAGTCAAAGGCTAAGATAGCATATTTGATATACCCAGGAAAAGCAATTGTCAAACCATCACGGGCATTTACGTTGTCTTTAAAGTTGGTTTACCCTTGTAAGCATTTCATTACTCCCATGACAATCTACCAATTAATAATTGTGTAATGTTTCTGTTCAGCGCACGCATATTGAATGTTAATTGCACGCAAATAACGTAAACACACATCTTGTCTGCTTGTCCAGTGCTTGTGCTTATATTGCTCTCAAAGCATGGACATATGAGTGTTGAAAACAGAGTAAGGTAACATAAGCAGGTTAAAAGTCTTGTTGTTTCAAAACGCAAGTGAAGACTCCGATTGGCTCTTAACGTTTGCTTTTGAATTACCATACCTTTTTGGTTATACACGTACCATGCGGTTAATATTTTGAAAGCCTTGTGTGCTTTTATGCTCTTCCAACAAAGAAGTTACGCTTCTTTGCTGGACAAACCCTTGCTTATATACCACTAGGGCATGGTCACCATGTTATGGATAACGCTTATACATGTATATCAAACAGGACTGGCTGTCTTGGGTCAGACTGGCTGTCTTGGTACAGCCTGGTGGTTAAGCGCTGACTGATTGTGGTTTAATTGCATTCTGTTCAAATGAACCATGTTAAATGAATTTCTTTTTACACAACAACACTAAAAAAACCATCGTTAATGGGACATGTTGGTTAACCATTTCAATTTTACTCACGTTTACTAATAATTGCCATTCATAACGGCATTCTGTTTGTACATAAGCATAAAATAAAAAATTTAAACCTTTTGCGGCTTTCATTTTGAAACATGAGGGAACACACGCAGTGATAAACACCAATTTGGGATAGTTGCTATGTGTAGGATTAACAATTTGTATGACCCATTATCAAACATTAACGACATTTGACCAGTTTGTTGCAAACAACTCTTGAAAACATC